>CAKOAT010381821.1:131469-221973 GCA_932364175.1 Eruca vesicaria subsp. sativa
TGATATTTTATTTCTTCTTCGCTGATACTTTACTTTCAAGTACTAATATCATTGAAATGATTATTGGTAAATGTATTAAATAGTATCGAGTTGATTAATTTACATGTCAGAACTTGATTTATCACTTACCAAAATTCATTATTGAATATGTTGGAAATCAGCGACACAGCCACATAAAGCAACATTTTTATGTGTTTATTACTTTTGAGTAATGAAAACTCTATATAATGATATATAATGCAACATCTGAATGTTTTATTGTTGTTGGTGGAAACATGGTGAGACTATTTCTTGAATCTCCTTCTTTGTAATATGATTATATATTTTTAATTTAGTCTATATATATATATATATGTTTTATTTATTGATAGATTACTTCTTATGGATATTTGATTATGACATTCAAAAAGATAAGCATTAAATACATGTTGGAGGTTTAAATAACATAATCCAGGTCACCAATTATCAAAAAAACTTACCAAACATATGATAATTTATTAATTCTGAATAAACAAAAAAAATCCACATGAATAATATTTGTCTTCCATAATCTAAACTAACAAAAAGCTTTATACATACTAGTTCAATCATCTACTAATGTTAAATATAAAATTGAACATGTTCTGGTTCTAGTTTATATATATATATATATATATATATATATATATACATATGGTGATTTATATTGTTATAACTTTGGTTTTATATTTTTCTAATTTAGATGTTTTAAATGTAACTGAAAAATGTAATGGAAGATTTTGAGGGAAATGGAATGCACAATGCTTGCTCAATGACTCATAGGATCAATCAACTGATAGCTACCATATCAGGTCTCTTATCTCTCAAAAGGAACATGACAAATGTGATGTAGCTGCTTTCCAAATTCTGAAACTCAATTAGTTGTGATTATCAAAATCTCTAATTAAAATATTCATTTCGTCATTTTGTTGTTTTTGGAATCTAAAGCTATTTCTGATAGCTGTTCAAAAAGATTTGGGTTTACCGACATGGTTCTAAGCAGAGACTTTACTAGTTCTTTTACTAAAATCTCATCAATCAACTCTGGTGGAATCATCTTTTTCTGTATATCCTTTCGAAGAACAAAATGACATGAGTTTAATCAGAACATTTATAAACTGTAAACTCTAATCCGAGATTGCATGAAGAGGACATCTATAATCTTGTGAATGGAGAATCATACTGTAGAACCATAATCAATCGATTATGAAGAAATACAACACTTGGAATTTGTCATTCAAAGAATACAATCTTCATGAATATAAATTTCGTATATATTTCTCTCTCATATTTTTGTGTGAAACCTCTAGTTCCCAAAGATTGTTAATAAGAAGAAGAAAAAAAAAAAAAAGAGATGAATAAATCTAATATGTCTTTGAAATTCTAGGAAGAATTCTTCGATGAATAGGAATGTATTTTTGTTTAATCAAAAATCTCTGCAAGTTCTTCGATTGAACACACATAGATCACAGGAGCGTGCGTAGTGTTGTGGGAGATGAAGGTTTGAATCATACATGTATAAGAATAGAGAAAGGTGATCTCAAATTGATTTGAGATACGATATACGAGGTGAAGTCTTTGAATGTTGTCGTTTATTCTAGAGGAGTTAATTTTGGAGAAATGTAAAACCAAGCTTAAATGAAGTATGTGTGTTGACCATAAAGCATTGTTTGATATTCATATTTTTTGGTATGTTTGATGTTTTCTTTTAGTTTTAGTATTTGCAAAAAGATAATATGCTTGTTTTGTGGTTTCTTAAATAAAAAAGAATTCTTGTGATTACTTGATTTTTGAAATTGAGTCTAAATATCTTTTTCTTAGGATACTGATGATACACCTAGTATAAAGAAGGAAATGGAACTACCCAACGGCATTCACTACAGTTTATGAAAAAAATCATCCGCTCCCATAAATTATATGCAGCCGTGTATAATTATCTAAACTTTGTTTCTAAGTGTTTTGTTGTTGTTTGTGGAAACATGGTAGATAACTTTTTGAGTCTTTTTTGTAATATGATTATGCATTTTTAATTTAGTCTATATGTTTTGTTTCTTGATATATTTTCTTATAAATTGGATTATGCTATCAGCTGGACATTCAAAGAAAAGTATACACACTTGTTAGAGGTTCAAATAACATAATCTAGGTCATCGATTATAAAAAAAAACTTTCAAACATATGATAATTTTTAATTTGAGTAAATAAAAAGTATACTTCTTCACATGTGTAATATTGTATCCCACTAAAGTAAACTAACAAGTATAAAATTGTATACTTTAATATGTTCAATCATCTACTGATGTTAGATACATAAATTGTATATGTTCTAGTTCTAGTTTATAAAAAAACTTACCAGACACACATATCTATATATATCATGATTTAAATTGTTATAACTGTTTGTTTATATGTTTTTCTATTTAAACGGATTTTAAATGTAACAGAGAAAAGGAATGGAAGATTTGGAAGGAAATGAGATGCACAACGCTTGCTTAAGGTGCCCCTCAAAATTGTTTAACATGTTTTATGAAGTGAAAATATCTTTAATGATCAAAAAAAATTATTTAATGTTTGTAATTTGTTAAGTACAATGTATGTTTGAAACTATCAAAAAAGTTCGAGAAGAATCGTATATTCGTAGGTTGCATAATATAACTTCTAAAATTCATTTCCCTATTTAAATCATGTGTGTTACATTAATGTTAAAAAGTCAAATGAGTACGCAAGTCAATAATCACAAATCATCAAGAGAAAATAAGAAACAAATTCATGGAATATTTACCATTATTGGTTTGTGTATCTAGGCAATATTTTTTTTTTAAAAGGATAAAAAGTTTTGTCTATTATATTACTTTCTTTTATTGAATATTACAAAGTTTGAGAGATTTTATCATGCATATTATTATTTTGTTTCATTGGTTATTACTATTTATTATTTATATTGACTTCAAATTTACTTATAAAATTATTTTAAAATTTCACCATCATGATCCAGCATTTCTTCAAAAATTGGAGGTACATACCAAATTTTCAATTTATTTATATTATGTTTATGTAAACATGCACAATTTTTTGTGATTAATGAGATGACAATTTAGGAAAATAAAACTTTTTTATTTTCTTTTTACAAAACAATACTTTGGATTGTGTAAATCTCTAAATGATTAAGAAGATGAAATGATTTATACCATTATTTGTTAAGTGATTGGACAAGTTCCAAACACCAAGGTGATCATGAGGCTATGATGCATTTTGGATAAATGAATATAATATTTCTATTACATTAATTAATTATTTTTATTAGAGGCAATTTTCAAAAAAAATATAAACATATTATCTTTTCGAAATAAAAGTTAAAAATCAATACACCAATAACACCCAGTTTTAAAATTGACAATAATTTACTCGCTGAAAAAATAACTTTTTAATTAATTGAATAACAAAAGATTTCTACTGACTTTGTAAATAATGAATCTAATAACTCTAGATTTTAATGTTGATACGAAGTCACAAACCAATGACACCAGATTAAGAACACTTTGAAACACCTTAAATTACACAAAAGTCTTTATTAATTTCAAGTCTTTATTTATAGATGTGTTTCGAAGGTCTGGTTAGTAGTTACTATCATGGACTTTTTTTTCCGACTATAGCCAGATTCTTATGGATCCAGAGAACGAAGAGAAAACGAGTTTTATTACCGAATGCGGCACCTGTTACTATAAGGTAATGCTTTTTGGACTGAAGAACGCATGAGCCACCTACCAGCGACTAGTAACAAAATGTTCGCCGTACAGTTTGGGAGAAGGATGGAAGTCTACATCGACGACATGCTCTTCAAGTCATCAAAAGCAAACGACCACGTCCTCCAACTCCAAGAATGCTTCCAAATACTTAATAAATTTGGAATGAGATTGAATCCGACCAAATGCACCTTTGGGGTAGCCTCAGGAGAATTCTTCGGATATCTAGTAACGAAAAGAGAGATCGAAGCTTACCCTAAGCAGATTACGGCATTGGTGGTCACTTTGCTGCCAAAATCAATTCGGGAAGTGCATAGACTGACTGGAAAGATCGCCGCGTTGAATCGCTTCATCTCGAGATCTATCGACAAATGTCTTCCATTTTACAAACTCCTTAAAGAGAACAAAAATTTCGAGTGGAACAAAGAGTGCGATCTCGCACTAAAAGAACTTAAGGCATATATAAGCTAACCCCTGGTATTGTCGGAAAAAATCGAAGGCGATATATTGTTCTTGTACGTAGCAACTTCCGCACACGCGGTCAGTAGTGTATTTATCAGAGAAGAAAGCGGTGAGCAGAAACATATATATTACACCAGTAGATCTCTAATAGACGCTGAAACAAGAGTTGGCCATAGCAGTCGTCACGGCTGCGAGAAAACTGAGGCCGTATTTCTAATCGCACTCGATCAAGGTAATAACGCCGCAACCGTTATGAACCATCCTTCACAGCCCGAGCCAATCAAGAAGATTAGCTAAATGGGAAATCGAACTCAGTGAATACGACATCGATTATAAGCCTCTGGCGAGTTCGAAAGCCCAAATCCTCGCCGTCTTCGTTATCGAACTCACCCCAAAAGAGGCCAACTAAAATTTGAATCTGAAAAATGGAAATTGTACGCTGATGGCGCGTCCTCAAAACAGAGGTCGGGGATCGGCATACAGATCGAGTATCCAACCAAAGAAATAATCGAACAGTCATTTCGCTTAGGGTTCAACGCCTCCAACAACGAAGCCGAGTATGAATCCTTGATCGCCGGGTTACGACTCGCTCAAAGCTTCAGCGCAAAAGAAATAAAATCTTTCAGTGTCTCGCAACTAGTCACTAGTCAATTCCATGGAGAGTACGAAGCCAAAAATGAAAGAGTGGAAGCATACCTCGTGGTGCTGCGAGATATCACATAACAGATTGATAAGTTCGAACTCACGAAAACACCTCAAGGAGAAAACACATCCGCAGACGCCCTCGCTACGTTAACATCAAAATCGAATCCCACGATAAAGCGTGTGATACCAGTCGAAGGAATCGAAAAACCAAGCATCGATCTGTCACGTAAGGAGCGAAACTTCCCGAAAAAATACCACCACCGAATAGGGGCAATTATCACCAGAAGTAGGGCCAGAGACACAACCCAAGATGACATATTGAGATACAACCATATGAAGGAAATTTTAACGACCCCTACGACGAAGACATCGGGATATCAGAAAGGCCCGAACGAAGTTGTGTGCCATGCGCTCGGAGAAAAGGAATATCCTCGACCTCCCCCGAAGAGGCGGATCACCAACCCGACGCAAAAGCACACCAAATCCTCCAAGAAGAACTCGAAGGCAGTATCGTTTAGAGAATCCTGATCTACAATTACATCAATAAGGGTGAACTCCCAGATGAAAGAGGAGAGGCTAAGAAAAATAAAAGTATGGAGTTTGCATTACTGCATCATGGAAGAAAAATTGTACAAACGAAGCCTAGGTGAACCTTACCTCGTATGCGTATCCCCTAAAGACTCTTTCACGATCTTGAAGCAAACCCACGATGGGTCGTTCGGAAGTCACATGGGAGGCAGGTCCCTAGCCATCAAAATTAAAAAATACGGATACTATTGGCCGACTATCGCCGACGATTGCGAACAGTTTTCGCCAAGCATGCCCCCATGATACACAATCCCACTCAATAGCTCTCATTCATATATTCGCCGTACCCATTTATGAAATGGTCCATGGATATATTCAGACCGTTTCTAGTAGTGACCGACTACTTCACCAAATGGATCGAAGCCCAGGCATTTCTAAACGTCGCAACCGAAACAATGATCAACTTCGTATGGAGGAATGTCATATGCAGGCATGGACTTCCATACAAAATAGTCACCGACAATGGCTCCCAGTTAATATTCTAAGCATTCACGGAATTCAGCAAGAAGTGGAAGATAAAGATAAAAACAGTGAGTCCGAGATACCTGAAATGTAATGGTCATGCAAAAGCTGCGAACAAAACCATAATGAAAAATCTCAAGAAGAGACTCTACCTTAAAAAAGAAAGATGGACAGAAAAACTACACGGAGTCCTTTGGGCGTGCTGAACGACGCCGCACATCGCAACACAAGAAACCCCGTTCTCTCTCTCCTACGGAGTCGATGCGGTGATTCCGACGGAAATTGAAGTTCCAAGTCAACGGCACATTTTATGCCCAGAAAATGTCCAACTCAACGAATATTTATTAATTGATCAACTCGACATGATCGAAGAACGATGAGAGAAAGAATCAGTGCGAGTACAAAATTATCAATAAGCAGCGTCCCGCTACTACGACTCTAACGTGAGAAACCGTTCCTTATGTATCAGAGACTTAGTACTACGAAAAGTGTGCGATGGAACAAAAGAAGAAGGGCCAGGAAATATAGGAACGAGATGGGAAGGACCCTACAAAATAACCAAGGAAGTACGAGCTGGAGTCTACGACTTCGAAAATTATAGAACCGGCAAACCCGAAATGCGACCTTAGAATGCATTTAACCTCACATATTACAGATAAAAAGTTTGACACTTAGCCTACGGTTAAACAACAAACTAGGAGAACATCGAACCAAATAAAAAATAAAAAATGAACAACGACACGCTTGATCCCTGACAAGGGTACGTAGGCAGCTCGACATCGAGCACAGCCAAAACAAAATAAAAATTGAAATTACGTTAATGAACGAAATACATTCCACAACCTCATGAAGGTCCCAAAACAGATTCATGATCAGTATCTGTCTCCATTCTTTGAAAAAACATAGGGATAATTGATCAAATATCATCATACAAAGGTACTTACCCTAAAAAGTTCATTAACCCACAAAATATCCTTACATCTCGACAAGAATACAAAAACAAAATAAAAAAAAAACAGCCAGTCAGCTTGATTAACTGAGTCTGACGACAACTATGGAAGCTCGAGAAAATCCAAAGAAGGATCACACACCTTGGTCTTACCATGGTCAATAGTACAATCGAGATCCTTATCCTTGAGGCGCACTAACTCGGCGTCGATCTCGAATCCGCCTTCCAAATACTATGTTAACAAGTCAATACGCGCCCTCACGGTTTTCATCCGAATCTCGGCTTCCCTCTCTACCTTCAGATCCCTCAACTTTCCTTTAATCACTTCCAGCACTTTCTCATACTCTCCAGCGAGGGATCGACGAGCACGACGAGATTCCATCATGATCGCCGCCTCTCGACTTGAGAACTCCCTCTAAATCTTTTCCTCCATCGACCGGACCTCTTCCTAAAGCGCGATCTTCATTTGCTCAGCCTCCAACACCCTGTTCTGAAGAACAGACTTCTCCCTCTCGAGCTCGATCGACTTGCCGTTTAACCCCTGGATTTCCTCGATGCATCTTGAATCTAGCTCCTCCGCCTTTGATACAGCAGCCCTCAGCTGTTGAATACGTTCTGATATCCATTGACGTCTTTCTTACAGGGAAGATCGGCAAAACGCTTCGCCACCATCGCAGCATACTCATTGCAAGTCTCAGTGGCATGCCGACAGGTGAATTGTTAGAAACGAAAAGAATGAACATGAAACTAAATGAATCGCTCACCTTGGCATTTGCGACCGCCATGCGAACATACTCTTCTCGAGTACGCATATCAGCTAGCGGAGGAAGATCGCAACCTTCCAACCTGATTCCATGACATATATGCGCGATATGTTTAGGATCTTCAGAAAAATTTCCTCCTGCGTCAGCTCGAGGCGCCGGAGGAACATACGCATGTCGTGCAGAACCAACCCTCGACTAACTATATCCAGACACTCTTCCATTCGAAGAACTCTCAGAAGCAGATGAGTCTAGACTCTCAGTGATTATATTGTCAAGATATTGACGACAAGCTCGACCGGCCGCAGCGCCATTCTCATCAGGACGATTACCCACAGACTCAGCTGACCGAGTCAGAATCGTTTGATTCTCAGCTGCCGGAAGAGTAATAGCCAGCGGTCGAACCATAATCCTGGGAGATCGAACATTTGACCTCGAGCAAAGAACTTGACCTTGGGAGATTTTCGAGCCCTTTCCGATGTTTAGACCTTGGGAGCCGCATCGGAGCCACAGGGAGAAGGACTCCTCCTTCTTACCTCTACAAGTAAACGAAAAAAAAAACAACAACAAAACGACGATTACATAAAGAAAGCAATTTTCAGCACTTAAAAGATTCGAAGAGAGAAATAACTCACTAAGACGACCACCTCGTGGACGATTCGGGTTCACTAAACCAACATGTTCAGCTCGACCTTGTCCCCAAAAAAGGGCAAGAGCAGCCATAATGCGTTCCACGGTGAAGGAAGACCAGCGAGTCTCACCTCGGCAAAGAGTCTCTACCAATCCCCAAAGCTCGGGTGTCATCAGGGCGCCTCCGAAAATCTTTGCATTTACGAGGAATAAAAGGAATCCGTAAAAAGAAAGTAATATGAACGCAAGAATTAACCCTCGATGTAAAGAAGAACGAACCTATATCTCCTGACCAATCGCGGGGGAGTCGATTGAAGTCGAAGTCTCCAACCGAAGCAGAGTCTATCTTGAAAACGAAAAATTTCTCCCTCCATCTGTCATCTCGACGACGAATACCCTCGATGACAGCACGACAATCGCGACGAGCAAGAAGATATGTACCGGGAAAACGAGCGTTATGCTTAACCGTACAAAGTTGTTTGAATTCCTCTAAACCAAACATGATACCTTCCTCCTCAGCTCGAACCCACAAACCCAGAAAGTAGCGAAGAAAGTTGGGGCACACAAGAGTGAAAGACATCCTCATCTCAGCAAGAGCTTCAAGAAGGAATGGAGGAAGTGGAAATGAAAGACTGCAGTCTTTAAAGTGCGTCACGTAAGCGCCGCAGTACCCGTCGCGAATGCGCTCAGGATTTTCGTCGCCCATCGCGATGTCGATCTGCACCTCGTAGGGAATTCCCCACAACTCATGAATGCTATCAAGATTTTTTCTCTTTATAATAGTTGGGAGATGAGGAGGAAACCGAATATTTTCCATCGAGATATCGCAAACTAAAAACTGAGAAGCTAAAGAAGAAAAGGAAATTCAAAGAAATTGCATGACATTGGATGCTCTCAATGAAGAAGATGGCCTTATTAATGAGGATCTAAAAACGGTTCTCAAAGCGGAAGACGTTGACGAACAACCTCAACCGCACGATGGAGGAAAGTGGCCGACAAGGATGATACATGTGGCACCGCTTTCTCCGAGATGGGCGATGACAAACTGTTAGATTTAGCTTCTCGCCTCTTCAGTTTCTCCAAGTAAAAAAGGTTGGGAGGCAAATGTTTGACCCAAAATTGGACCCATTAAGTTCAAGCTCGTCAAAGAAGTGAACAAGCAAGTTCGAGGAAGTACAAAGAGAACGGAGTTGAGCCCGATGTCCAAAACAAGGCCCAAGCCCAAGTTTTATCATCACATCGTGACCAGCGGATTCTACGCGGTCGGAATGGGATCCGAAGATCGCTGAAGCAGATAGAGGACGAAGGGCAATAAGAAGAGAGCTAGGAAGGACATTGGGAGGGACACGAGAAAAATCCTAGAACTATTCACTAATCAGATCGACCTCATTCCTTAGATTTCTAGTTCGCTTTCGTGTAATCCTTGATGTTATTCCAATCTTGTTCATCACCTTGTAAACAAATTTTACATTCCATAAAAGTACATTTTTGTCAACCGAAGTCCGATTATATCTTTGTGTTTAAAAGCATCATTTCCCACATCTTTGTTTTCCCCTAATTGAACTCTCGATCTTTACAAAATATTGAGTGTGATATTTAGTGGAGTAATCTTTAGGAGCAATGACGAGCCCACGACCCTTCCTTGCACCGCGAAAGACAGTCTCAATAATATCAATGAACTCCTCCTTGTCCTTTAGCCCTATTGATTTTGTTGTTGTTACCAGTTCCAAAATCGATCATAATATGCTTGTTCCTAAAGAAGAACATGACCGTTGAAGGATCATAAAGCTCGTACATGGTGTTAAAATCTGGAACCTCAGTTATGTCCACCAGATAGATCATAGCAAAGTTCTTTATCGTCTCAGCAACAGACGCCAGCACCTCCTCCATCTAATGACAAATCAAAAAGTAAAACCCAAATTCTCATCAGTTCCAAGCTAAAGAACATTCTAAATGGTGAAATATTCAAACAAATAACAATCAATACAAAATAATTCAATCTTCTAGAGTGGAAGGATATGATTCGAAATTTAAGCATTATTTTAACGAGAAATAAAGTTTGTTATTCACCTTAATATTAACTGTACAAACTATAGCTAACGTCACTTATAAAGTTAGCCGGTATATACAATGAAACCAATTACACAGTAACCAACAGTAAACCGGTATTAAACCATATATCCTAAGACATTACATATCGAATCCAACAGATAATCTGATTCGAGATCGAGAAATGGTAAAAGGGGAAGAAACAGTAATTTGGGTTAGGATTGTAGGCCCAATAATGTTGAGTCCACGAGATTGGAAAATGGACGGTGGAAAAGATATTAGACCACGAGACTCTGGTATGGGTTACCGTAGGTGATTAAAATCTGTAAAATCTTATTATCCTATCCAAAAAGTCATCATAGAGAGATCTATCAACATCCATTTGAAGGCGCTCTGATCTCTCTTTCTTTTTTTCCCTCTATATCTTTCTTAACAGATTCCAACACTCACTTCTCTCTTAACTCTCTGCTCTATCGGAATCCATGGATATAGCTTCTTCCTCTCCCTGTCAAGCTCACAAGGTAGTAGCTCTCACGCGTCAACCTTCTTCCCCGGTCAACTCTAGCTCCTTCACCTTTATCGGATTCTCGCTTCCGCAGCAGATCAGCTCTCCTTCTCTAGCTAAATGTCTCCGAAAACGAAGCTCTTCTGGGTTTGTAAGAGCTTGTGTTGCTGTTGAACAGAAAACCCGAACTGCTATCATCAGAATTGGCACAAGGGGAAGGTAAAGTCTTTCTCTTTTTTGGCTCCTCGTGTGATCACTAATCTCTTCTGAGTATATGAGTGCTTGAATGATAATGGTTTTGTCTTTGTTTACTTAGTTCTGATTCAAAGTTTCGATTTTTACCAGTCCTCTGTTTTGGATCCTCTTCCTGAGTTTTAGTGTGTTATAGACTTATAGTGAACAATGTCATGGTTGAATGTTTTAGTTGTAGTTTATCTTGCTAGAGAAGAGATATGTTACTTTGGTTTCAGTGAGTTAATAGTGGACAGTGTTATGGTTGGATAATTTATCTGTCTAGAGATGTGACATGTTATCTCTGCATTATTTTTGTGTTTGTAGTAACCAAATCTTGTCTTGTTATTGATTGCGTGTAGTCTCTAATGTACTCTCACTGTGTAGGACAGTCCTCTAGCGCTTGCTCAAGCATACGAGACACGAGCAAAGCTCCAGGCAATACACCCTGAACTCACTGAAGACGGAGCTATTCACATTGAGATCATTAAAACTACTGGTGATAAGATTCTCTCTCAGCCGCTTGCTGACATTGGTGGGAAAGGCCTTTTCACCAAAGAGATTGACGAGGCCTTGATAAACGGCCATATCGACATAGCAGTCCATTCCATGAAAGATGTCCCGACTTATCTACCGGAGAAAACGGTTTTGCCTTGTAACCTTGTCCGTGAAGATGTCAGAGATGCTTTTATTTGTCTTACTGCTGCCTCTTTAGCTGATCTTCCAGCTGGAAGCGTTGTGGGAACAGCTTCTCTTAGGAGAAAGTCGCAGATACTCCACAAGTATCCTTCATTAGCTGTACGTTTTGTGTCACCAAATAGAGGCTGCCACTTCTTATTGATATTAATATGTGTGTTATTACCTCTGCAGGTTGAGGAAAACTTCAGGGGTAATGTGCAGACAAGACTAGCGAAGCTTCAAGGAGGAAAAGTACATGCAACTCTATTGGCACTAGCTGGTCTTAAGAGACTGAGCATGACAGAGAATGTTGCGTCGATACTATCTCTCGATGATATGCTTCCAGCTGTTGCTCAAGGAGCAATTGGAATTGCCTGCAGAACTGATGATGATAAGATGGTATGTTAACCTCTCTGAGCTAAACTGATGATGTTTGCTTTTCATGGGATGAAAAATGAGTCTACTGTTGTTTTACCTCTGCAGGAAAGTTACTTAGCCTCACTGAACCACGAGGAAACAAGACTAGCAGTTGCGTGCGAGAGAGCGTTTCTTGAAACGCTGGATGGCTCATGTCGTACTCCTATTGCTGGATATGCGGCCAAGGACGAAGAAGGCAACTGCTTTTTCAGAGGATTGGTTGCCTCACCTGACGGTACTCGAGGTACGAAAGCATCCCTACATGTACCTATGTGACATACCCATCATTCATTTCTCATCTGTTCCGTCTTTGTGACAGTTCTTGAGACGTCAAGAAAAGGTCTATACGTGTTTGAGGACATGGTGAAGATGGGAAAAGACGCCGGGCAAGAACTGCTTTCTCGTGCCGGTCCAGGCTTCTTCGGCAACTAAGCCATTTGAAGAGGAGGAAGAAGAGCTGTGACATGGACAGAGTCTAGGGTTTTAGGAATTTTCCAACATTATAGATCCCTTTCTTCCTCCTAAATCTGTTGTAACTTTTTTGATTTAGAGAGAAAGATACCCTTCTTGTATTGATGGTTTTGTTGTATGCAGAGATAAGATTCCTCTTACAATTGTACCTTTTTTCATCTCATAGTGAAACTCGTTCCCAATTACCGGAGTTACTCAGTCTGTAATCCAGCATCAGTTTTTCATTGCACAACGCTCTTGTAGCCACTAGAACAAGCGTCTTCAGTACAGGAGCACATACAGTAACAGAGACAGGCAGACAAGACACGTATGTGAAATAATGTTTGTACAACCCACAGAAAAAGTCAGTCTCCTATCATGCTCTGACAGGCGAGGAAGGCCCCTAACAGCTGATTTACTAGCTAGTCCTCCAACTTCCATTTATAAATGGATGAAAAATACATTTTAGTAATGTGTGGCAATGTTCATTATATTAAAAATATATATAAGTTACAAAAAACAGAACCAATCATTACATTCAACATCACAAGCATTTTCACAATTTTCAGTTTGGAAGATTTTCTATCTTCCCATCAAATGTTCTCTAATCTCTTTACTTCTATTTACTCCGCTTTAAGCCTAAACAGCTTCTTCTGCTTTTGATTTGTATACTTTTAACAAAAAGAATGAGGGGCAGTTAAATGACAGAGAAACTGACCATTTTCTTTAATCCATAGCCGTTTTGTTTCTCCGACCAGTTAATGGCTTTGGTAATCCATCAAAGATTGAGCTTGTAATAGCCGCAGGTGTAAGCAAATCAGGTTTCAAACTCCATTTTGAAGTCGACCATAGAGACAGTGATGATGAACCGTTATTACTGTTACCGCCTGGATCTTGTAGACTAGATGCGCTAGACGATTTTCTTACACTGGAAAAGCTGTCTGAAACTGGAGCTTCCACCATCAAGTTGATTGGTACCGGATAGAAATTACAAGTCTCAGATTCTGCTGATAGGTTAGTTCTACTTGAGGCTTTCGATCTCAAAGCTAAGCCTTTTCCTCCTATTGGTAAAAACCCGCCGTTGCTGCTACTGTTCTTCTCTTCTTTCAACAGAAGCTCTGGAGTCCGGGATAAAAAGTCTGCTTCAGATTTTTGGCGTCTTCTCATAAACTTATTGGAGTTCGGTTCTTGAGAGATGGGTGATTGGTTGACCTCTTCGAGAAGTGCATTGACTAAGCTTCTCGATTTCCTGTTGTGGTTTAAGGGAGCATTTGTGGATGGGAAAGGTCTTAGGTATTGATTATCACCGTTGCTTTCTGTCTTGTACGTACCCATCTCCAAGCTTCCTCCTACAGAAACTGTTCTGTTTGGTGGTTTTAGCCCGTAATAACCTTGCAGTGAATACATGGCTGAAGAAACTTTCGTATCCGAAGATTTTAATCTCAGAGACTGGAATGAGTCAAACACGTCGTTAATGCCATCGTTCCGTGAGTCCAGTTCATGGCATGAACATCCCTCTCTGTAAATAAAAGATTCCACATATCAGATCCATGAAAAGAGTATCACTTGATAATGAATATGTCCAACACAATTAATGCTCCACTTTGGGAGACAGACAAGAAACAAAGCTTGAGTAATAATGTAAACTGCTCTGCAATAAGAATCCATGACTGCAAAGATGTGTGATTAAGTACCTACCCGTGGTGTAAGGAGCCGTTAGATAAACAAGGAGAAGGAGGATGTCTTCCAGGTAAAGGGATCCGGAGAGACTTGAGAGCAAACATCTGAAGATCAGTAACAAGCCCATTCATCTTTTTCACATCTGCAACCTGAAAAACAGAACATTTTTACCACATTTTTTTTTTAAAAAAAAGAGAGAGAGTAAAAAACAATAACATCAGAACATAAAAAAAAACATAACACTTTATGTCTTTTTATTCCACATGTGTTCTTCATCATGTCTCAACATAAAAATAAAAAGTTATCTCTTTTTACCAATAACATTAAAATTCAATTTTCTACCTTTACACCAATGTATATCAATATTAAGCAAAAAGGTTTAAAACAATGTTACCTCAACACCGTATTTAATGGCAACGCCGGCGAGAGTATCGAACTTGGAGACGCGGTGCTCGATATAGCCGCCACGGTCAGGGGAATGAGAACCATGATACGGAGAGGAAGAGGAGGAAGAAGGTGGAGGAGGAGAAGAAGACGGGGAAGGGATACGAAGAATATTCGATCTAGAAGGAGGACTCATTTCACGGGATGTATAATAATCTCCTCCTCCTCCTCCGTAACCGTAATTGTTATTATTATCATCGCGGAATTTTCCGTTACTGTATTCAGGTGTCCCGTTACGATTAGAAAGCCTTCTCTCTCGATCCATAAACATAGTTTATCTATCTATCTCTTAATTCTAGATCTGATCACAAATTTTTAAAAAACATCAACGAGGGGGGAATGTAATCGGACGGTGAGGGAGAGGCGACTACATTAAAATGAGGAATCTGTGAGAATCTGATGTAAATTCTCTTCTTCTTTTTTTTCCCCCCGGGAAAAACGAACGAGAGAGATCTCTATGCTCCTACTTTCTCGTCGCAGCGGTGGATTTATAAACAAGTTTTATTTGAGGCGAAAAGAAAAACTAAATAGGTTCGACTTTAACTGCATTATTGTTATGAATTTATTTAAGACTATGCTTTCAAATATAAAACCATTGATATCAAAGGTTTTTGGACATTGATAAGTTGATTAGTAGATTGTTTTCATTCTATTTTCAAAAATCATGTAAACCACTATTTTATAATAAAATGTTGGAGAACTTATTGAAGATTATCAACGTGAGATTCTGATACGGACAATAACAAATTATCTGCATATTAAATAAATTAGGTTGTTGACAAAAACATAAATAAATTAGGATGCTCCTCGCTGGATAAATTAACAGGTTCTAAAGTCAAAAACCAGGTCTGTATGTTTGACAAAATAGAGCCATAGTATGTCGGCGAAGGGGCAAGAGTTAATTAAATACATTCTTCTTTGCCTAACCAAATTACACAACTATTAAATAAAACAATTTATTTGAAACCATACCAAATGGCAAATGCACTGTACTGTAGTAGTGCTGTGGCTGAACGAGGGACGAATGTCATGTTAGTTGTAGTAATATAAATATAGAAGTTTAGCAAACTAACAGAACAAACAAAGGGGATGTAGCTCAGATGGTAGAGCGCTCGCTTAGCATGCGAGAGGTACGGGGATCGATACCCCGCATCTCCAATTTTTTTAATCAAAACGCCATTTTGAGAGTCGATTCAGGCTTCATTAACATGCCTGGCCACTTGGATACTTTTTGGACTGGACTTTTCACGTATTCTTTTCTTACACTTCAAATTCTGCCTAACATATGTAGTAAGTATCACATCAGATCAGGTGGCCAATTTTGAAATCGAAGTGTAGTATTTAGACAAATCCGGCCTTGATCATATAGAATAAGGAGCTGGAATCTGAAAAAGACAGTTGCAAAAGAAACAAGACAACCTTACTAATTACATCTGAATCACCCAAGCGATTTTAGATTCAAAAGATAAAAAAAAAAACACAAATCTAAGCTAAAATGTAAAGAGCTTATCAACAACACCAACCAAGACCACAATTTTTTTTTGCTTCTTTACAGAGAAATGCTACTAAAAAAAATAATGTTAAAAAGAAAAATATTCCCCCGCTTCTTGATTAGCTTTGTAGATTTGGCTGTTGGGTATCAAGTTGCTGATCTGGTTGAGGAACAGAAACACCACCACCACCACCACCATTCATTCTAGCTCGAGCTTCTGCAAACATTCTCTGTTGTTCAGCTGCTGCTTCCTCTTCCGTCATCTCTGCTCCCGTGTTCATCTTCACACTCCTCTGTGAATCTTGCTGCAAGATTCACAAAACAATTTACAACTTTTAAATTTATTTTAATTTCTTGTCTGGAATTTTTAAGTAACGAGGATCTTTTACCATGGTTTCATATTTATGTTGCTCATAAGCAGCATAGACTTCTTCAACGTATTCCCCAAAGCCAAGAACCTGAAGTGCTTTGAGTACATGCTCAGGTGCGATTGTTCGTTTATCCTCCTTGTTACACACTTCATTAGACTCTGACGATATAAGATTTATAAACTCTGCCACATAACCCAATGATCAGCTACATACATACACCTAATTAAATAAATTATGGTTGATATTATAACAAAAATATATCAAAATCTTACCAACACAACACTCGATGAGAAGATCTTGAGCATCTCTAGCAACACGAACATCTGCTGGTAACATCTCCTTTATAATTTTTGTCATTGTAGCTGTAAAATTTTACAAACACATGCAATCCTTAAAATAGTGAAAACAACAATAATTGAATTATATTAGATCCAAAGGAAAGGAGAAAGAGGACGAACCTTTTGGAAGCGAAGCATCTTCCTTAGATTTTCCAACTATATCCATCGGATCCATCTTTTTTTAATCTCTCTACAGAAATCGCAATTCAAAAACGATAATCAGATAAACAATTGAATATCTAGATACGAAAATCGAGTACCGAACCTAATTAACGAGTCTCGAGACCAAGTCGCGGCGGAAAACCGGATGTGTTGCACGGAAACTTATCGGCGTTTTTTTCTTTTTCTTTTCTCTCTAGACGCAGAAGTTGATTAGGGCAAAACATTAAAACCAAATATAAGCGCGTGAATGCCACCTTTTCCCCAAAACTGATTGACGGCGCGTATGATTATATTATTATAAACTGGGCTTTTTGCTGAACTTTCGTATTTGGGCCATAGGCTGATCCATAGTGATCAGGCCTGACCCGACTCGTTTCAGCGTTCTGTTTTTTTTAATCAACCATTCTGTTAAAGGTTGGGCAAGTTTGTCATTATGAGGGGGGTTTACTTATTTACGTTTGGTATCAGACAAATGACACGAAGTGTCACCACTAACACAAACTAAGATATAATCATGTTATATTTGATAACTTGATCCATTATCTAATCAGTTGAGAGAGAGAGGCGACATGTACGCCACTATAGGCTAATAAAATATCCACAAATGGTATCTCATCATAATTTTAGTTGACTGATCCAAACTCCACTATACTGTCTCCTTCCTTTTGTTTGTCTGTGTGGCTTCATAGATTGATTCCTCTACTCCAAACCTCTTATTCCTGTTTTTTTTCTGTTTTGTCCCAGTTTTATATGTAGATCAGTAGATGCATGTGTGGTTTGAATATTTGTACATTTATCATTTTATATTATTTTGTTAATTTGCCTTTATCCTTGATTGATGAGGAAATGAAATAAAATCCAGGTATTACTACTTCCGGTTCTGACCATTTAATCTTTCAGATCTGATATTTATTTTTGTTTGCTCCAACTCGGGAAACTTTCTTTTCTTTTTATGGTCAAATTGTTTTTTTTGTTTCGCTTTTTTTTTTCATTTCAATAAGAAGAGTGAAAGTCGCTGGAGGCAGCGGTTCATCGATCTCTTCCTCCTGAGAATATTTATTGCTGTTGGAAAGAGATTTAAAGCATGAACAGATCGATAAACCTCTGCATCCAGCGGTTGCCTCTTCATCAATCGTCACCTCTGACTAATCTTTTTTAATCAGATACAGAAAGTATTAGTATGTAAACGATTTGATAGAGTGGGGGGGGGGGAACATAGTCAAGAAAGAGTATTACCTGAGAGACTTAAAAGAAAACAAATTACTTTGAGTTCATAGGAGAAAATAAACTGGATACTGTTTTTTTTTTTTTTTTTTTGTAAAACGTTAAATCTGTTTAGTTTCTCTGTGTTTTTGTTCGTTTGCTAACTGAGTATACATATATGATATATGTTCATACTGTTGACTGATATGCCTTTTGCTTTAACTTACAGCTATCAAGTGGATCTTAAATTTGATTAAAGAAAGGAAGATTTTATGGATAGAAGAATCTTGGTATGACTTATTATTCATTTTGTAGGTTACTTTCTTGGTCTGACCCAACAATGATCCCCTGTTTAAAGAAGTGTGTTTAGCAGCCTCCATGGATTCTCTCTGGTTGAGATCTTTTAGCGCATACAGTAATATCTTGTAGCTTTGTGTCCTTTTAGAACATGAGGGTGTTATTATCATATTATGTTTGATGCAATGTCTTGGTTTCATAAAGTAATGGATGTAAATAAATTCATCATTACTTAACAAGATATTTTGAGCCCTGGTCTAGATCTTAGTTTCTCTACTTAGTTTTTATGTTTCCCGTTTGAAGTCGCGGCTGTAGTTCTTGTTTCCGAAGCGTCTTGCTACCGTTGAGAGCTGATTTGGGGTAACAAAAATGTAACACGGCAATAATCAATTTTCACTCCAAAATTGTGTAATAAAAACAAATTCTGTTCAAGTAATGTGTTTCTGATTTCCTCCTTGTTATGCATCTTCATCAAATTTAACATTATTAATCTTTTTATGATTATTTATGTGAAAATTCTACTCAACTAAAAGTTGCTTGTTAGTCAAGTGTTTAATGTTATGTAACATTTCATATTCGTCTCACATACCAATCAAAGAGATTGAAAAACTCTTAAGAACAATATAAGATGGGAGTATTCCTGCCCTCATAGGCCCAACTATTTGGCCCATTAACTATAACTCCCACTTTCTTTCAAAGCCCATATAGACGTAGGGCTTCCAATATTTTGTTTCTATAAAACCCTTCACGCCTACTTGTCATAAACCCTACTTGTTTCCGCCACTCTTCCGCTAATTTCTTACTCTTGTTAGCTAAACATGGGAAGCGACACAGAAGCAGAGAAGTCGATTCAAAAGGAGAAGAAGAAAGTCATCTCTCTCGCTCCCATCGCTAAACCTCTCGCCGGGAAAAAGCTCCAGAAGAGAACATTCAAACTCATTCAAAAAGGTACAAATCTGGTCTTACTAATACATAGTTCCATCGTACGTGCGAGCTCGTTCAGTGTTTTATTATTTGCTGGAATGATTGTTAAGAGTTTTTGTTAATTTTCCTTGGTTTAGATGCTTGAACAAGAAGTTTCCTCTGATACTGTATTGGTCTTGTGCTTTGTAACAGCTGCTGGAAAGAAATGCTTGAAAAGAGGCGTAAAGGAAGTGGTTAAGAGCATTAGACGTGGACAGAAAGGGTTAGTGTTTTTTTTTCCATGTAATCTTATGTGTCTTGTTTGTGTTGGATACGTGTACAAATAAGCCGATGCTCTGGATTTTAAAAGTAATGAATGTAGCATGGTACTGTACACGAAAATTGATTTATGGATCGACATGTCTGCCATCTCTGAGTTTTAATATGATTAGACGGCCTGGTTTAGATCCACATTCTTTTTTTTTAATTAGTAGTATTGTTATTGTTTTATATGATTCGTGTACAATTAAGCCGATGCTCTGGATATTAATAGAATGAAGTTAGCATGGTACTGTGCACGTAAACTAAAGCGGATCGACATGTCTGCCATCTCTGATTCATTTTGTGATGAGACGGCCTGGTTTAGATCCACACTCTAGTCTTTGTTTAGTTCAGTAGTTGAAAATCATTTCTGACTTTCATTAATATAATTGTTTGTTTTTAGTATAATTATGTTTCACTTTGTAGTATTATTCTACTGTAAATTCGTGTACAATTAAGCCGATGCTCTGGATCAATTAGATGAAGGAAGCATGGTACTGTGCACGTAAACTAAGCTTACTGCGGATTGATATGTCTGCCCTCTCTGAGTTTTCTTTGATTTGAGGGCCTGGTTGAGATCCACATTCCTTGTTTTTTTGCTTGTGTTTTCTTTGTTTTGTTCCTTGTGTTTATGTTATGATCCGTGTACAATTAAGCCGATGCTCTGGATTAAAAGTAATGAATGTAGCATGGTACTGTCCACGGAAACTGAACCATGAGTTTTAAATGTCTGTGCCCTCTCTGAAAACCTTAATAGGTTCTTTGATTTGCGGGCCTGGTTTAAACCCACATTCTTTTTTATGTTTTGGCTATTTGATTGAACTTTTTGTTCCTACGGTGTGTGTTGTAATAGATTGTTGTTCTTTTTGCAGGATATGTGTGATTGCTGGAAACATATCTCCCATTGATGTGATCACCCATGTTCCAATCTTGTGTGAGGAAGCTGGTATTCCTTACATCTACGTTCCATCCAAAGAAGTAAGTTTTTAATGTTCTTCCTTTAAGTTCTATATTCCCCTATTGTTATGGATTTGTCTCGGGTCTAAAAAGTCAGTGAATTGAATGTTTTTGTGTAATACAGGATCTTGCCCAAGCCGGTGCTACAAAACGACCAACTTGCTGTGTCTTGGTCATGCTTAAACCTGCAAAAGGTGAGCTAAGTGCAGAAGATCTCCAAAAGTTGAAGTCAGACTACGAACAAGTCGCTGACGATGTTAAAGAGCTTTCATCTTCTGTAATTTGATTAGTAACTAGTATCAAAGAACACTCGAGCATGTGTGTTTCAGTTGTAGTTTTGTTTCCTTATGGATATGAAAGAGTACTTTTATAAAAATCCTTGAACAATGCCTATTGCAGCTCCAAAATATCCAAAATTAAAACAACCTTGTTTTTATGTTTATATAGATCTAATTGATTAGTAGAGCGAACGTGAACCGTAGGATCTCTTGACGTTAACTGGATCTTGTATTTATAGCTCGTTGAATTGAAATTAATGTATTGGTGGTTCGGTTCTAAATTCTAATCGGTATTTTAATTTATCAAACCATTCCTTACGGTTTTATTGGTATTTAGCCGAACTTTTGTTATTTTTTGTCAACGGTTTTTAACCGAACAAAATAGCTAACTGCAACCCCTAATTAATTATTTAAAATTAATTAAATGAGTAAAAACTCCTCGTATAAGCTGACATGAATGCTTCAATCGAGATCTGGAAAATGCGAATCTGAAGGATCTTCGAAGTGTGTAAA
This sequence comes from Eruca vesicaria subsp. sativa, assembly GCA_932364175.1. NCBI lineage: Eukaryota > Viridiplantae > Streptophyta > Magnoliopsida > Brassicales > Brassicaceae > Eruca > Eruca vesicaria. The sequence continues at coordinate 153,017 of CAKOAT010381821.1, forward strand.
AAAATCTTCAATCAGATCCAAAAAGAGGAAGGTATGGGGTGTTCGTTTTCGGGATTGAACGCGCTTTACGACAACGGCGGAGGCGACGTTTGGATCAATGAGAATCGTTTCAGGATCGTTAGGCAGCTCGGCGAAGGCGGTTTCGCCTTCGTCTTTCTTGTGAAGGAGATCGTCGCCGACGCTGCTTCCGGTGGCGGTCTAGCGACGAAAGTCAAGGATCCAGCTCATCTCTCCGGTTAGGCCTGCCTCTGGATCGTGATTCTCGATTTCGCTAGGCCTTGATCTGCGTTATATCGATTGGATCTGATGTTGTTGATTAGATTTGATAGAGATCCTTTTGTTAGCTAGAAATTGTTCCCAGGAATCAATGTAGTAATCGTATGTGTGTTTGATTTATAATTGGAATCGTTGAATCTTGTTTCGATCTTGTGTAAGTTGTTTGATCCGTGGCGCATCTGAGATTCTGAAGTTGAATTTGGTTGATACGCAAAACAGAGTGATTATAGTGAATTCACTGTCATATACTTTGATTTTGAATCTCAGATTCTTCTGATTATAGATAATAGGCATTACAGTGAATCAACCTTTATATAGATTGACTTTGGTGATCATTTGATCTTTTATATAGCGGTTTGATCCAGATGAATTGGTTATTTAACTTCTTTCATGTTTGTATCATGACTGTGGTTTCTATATGTGATTTTCATTTGTAGCGGATGGAACTTATGCGATGAAGAAAGTTCTGATTCAGAACAAGGAGCAGCTGGAACTGGTGCGGGAGGAGATTCGTGTTTCGTCCCTCTTCAACCACCCTAATTTGCTTCCTCTCCTTGACCATGCCATTATTCCTGTTAAGGTAGCTCTAGCTTAAAAACTTTCTATGGTTGATGTTTTGTTGAATACTTGTCTCTCTCTGGTTTTGAAAGTGTGTTGCTTTTGATAATGGTAGGGCGGGCAAGAGGGAGCTGGGAAACACGAGGCATTCTTGCTATTTCCTGTTCACCTAGATGGGACCTTGCTGGATAATTCCACAGCGATGAAGGCTAAAAAGGAAACATTCTCAACAACTGATGTTTTGCATATATTTCGTCAGGTATCTTTGGTTTTTGTGGCCTAGCTTGTTAGTTTCTAAACTTTTTTTTCCTGCAGTTTTCGTTATATTTTGCTACTAACTATTACGTTATGCTGTTTTAGGATATATTGAGAACCATGTGATTAATCTTATGAGTAGAACCATGAGATATATTGAGAACCATGTGATTAATCTTATGAGTAGAACCATGAGATTTATTGAATGATTAGTTCTGAATTGCAAGTGTTTTGATTTCCGAAAGTTATCCAACTGCAGCTTTGTGATGGACTCAAACACATGCACTCTCTGGAGCCACCATATGCTCACAACGATGTCAAACCTGGAAACGTGCTTTTAACACGTAGGAAAGGACAGACTCCTCTTGCGATTTTGATGGACTTTGGGAGTGCTCGTCCAGCACGGAAGCAAATCCGCTCCCGCCAAGAGGCATTACAGTTACAGGTTCTATATTCATACTCATCACAAGCCTCCGGGATCATGCTACTAGGCCTTATTGTTTATATATATATGTTCCCTTTCTGATTGATCATTCTTAAAGCTCGTCGCGTGAAAATTCTTCATGTTCGCTTGACTTTAATAGGAATGGACAGCTGAACATAGTTCAGCACCGTTTAGAGCTCCCGAGCTATGGGATTGCCCAAGCCATGCAGATATTGACGAGAGAACAGATATCTGGTCACTAGGCTGCACTTTATACGCAATAATGTAATACGATTATATCATCCCTCTAAGACTAGACAAAGACATGCATTTTGAAGCGAATTTTTTGGATATTCATTTTGTGGTTTTCTTGCAGGTACGGTGTGTCTCCGTTTGAATATGTACTTGAAGAATCTGATGGAAGTCTTCAGCTCGCAATCGTGAACGCCAAGATAAAATGGCCAAAGGCGGCAGGTGCAAAGGCTTCTTATCCTGAAGCTCTTCACCAGTTCGTGACTTGGATGCTTCAACCTCAGGCTGCGGTTCGACCTCGCATTGACGATATCATCATCCACGTTGACAAACTGATCGCAAAGTTCACCTAATGATTCCTTATTCCGGTGGTATAATCTAAAGAGTTAAAACTTTTAAAAGAAAAAGGATTTTATATACATTGGTTTATCGCTTTATTTATATGTTTAGCTATTTTGAAAAATCTCATATTAGATACGTATTAAAATACATTAAATTTTTCGTTTTATCTATTTGTAAGACTTCATTTAAAATAATGTTATATTATCAGACAGATTTCTTAAATCTAAACTATTAAAACTGAAGTACATTTTGTACTTAACCCTTATTTTTCCTAAATAATTACCATCCCATGCCACTGACTTTTATTATCAAGATTTTAGAATATTAGTTTAATCAACTATATTTAATTTATAGACTAACCAAAACTAACGTGTTTCTAAACCAATTATTTATCGGTTTAGTATTGTCTGCTAAATCAAATCCAATCTATTCAAAATCCAATTGACTACTATTATATATCTACCACACACACAAAAAAATCGATTCAATATATACCATGATAACTCAACCAAAATATATCATGACTATTCAAGCATGTGGTTTATACATGAACTGTTTCCCATATAAGTATTATTTTAATAGATTGTTTCTTTTGTAACATTTGTATGCTTTTTGATTGTTCTTAAAAATGTTTAAAAACTATTTTTGATGGACAATAATATGGTTCATATAATATGCAAAATATATTTGTCTGATTTTCGATTGTTCTTCAAAATATTTACAAAATATATTTTATGAACAATTTTTTAATTCGTATAATATTCAATATATATAATATCTATATATATATATTATGTTTTTTGAAACATGCAAAATATATTTATAATACGTTATTTGGTCAGTCAGTATAAAAATGTATATCCGGTAAACCAATTCAAAACTAATAATTCGTACAAAACTTAAATCAATAACTTTCCAAAATCTGTTCCTATTTTAAAGCAATCATCATAACTAGCAATAGCAATCTTATTAACACTATATCCATATTGTGTTTTCAAAACTTGCATATCACATTTGATTTAACATAGAAAATGAAAACGAAAAGTTCGGTCCCCCTTAATTGACATACATTATCTTTTGCAAATCACGTGTGACTTACTTACAAAACGAATATACTGTTTTAAACTCTTAAAAATGTATATTAAAATAATTTAAAGACATATATTCTGTTTTCTTCACATTCAAATCACAAGTTCACAACTGAAAACCAATGTTGTTAATATTTGTTATTAAACTTATCCCACTCGGATCAACAATATATATATATATATATATATATATATATATATATATCATGCCTTAAGCTTGGAAGCACATCATAATTCATTAAATATCCTAAACATGTCTAACAAGTAAGAACTCAAACTCAAAAAAATTAAACAAAAGTTTCTTACTATTTTGTTTTCCGGGAATAATCTGTTACAATCATAAGATTTGGACCTCATCTAATATTTCCTATTGTGATAGTCCATTTATTATCTTTACGCAGATAATTTATTAATAAAATTATAACTTAGGTTTTGATAATATAGCTTAATATATTACTTATTTTAAATACAGTACATTTCTGTAGTTTTTTAATTCATAATCTCAAATTTTAGTTTACATTTGAAACTAATAAAAGATGTTCCAGATAATAAAACTCCTATTTTTAGTTAGTTATTTATATATTTAATGCAAATCCAGTTAAATAAAAATACTAAAACAAACAACTAATATAATTGGCGGGTCTATAAATAATTAAGTTTGTTGCGTTTAAACCAAAATATTTGTGTGTATAATGTCATATTAAGCATATTTTCATATATATATATATATATATATATATTTTTTTTTTTTTTGACATCCATATATATATATATATATATNATTTAATGCAAATCCAGTTAAATAAAAATACTAAAACAAACAACTAATATAATTGGCGGGTCTATAAATAATTAAGTTTGTTGCGTTTAAACCAAAATATTTGTGTGTATAATGTCATATTAAGCATATTTTCATATATATATATATATATATATATATTTTTTTTTTTTTTGACATCCATATATATATATATATATATCTTATGTTAATTAGAAAATTATATTATCAAACATATAAAAATACTGGTCAATATAAAAAATAAAATCAACACCCGTGCGGGCGCACGGGTCAAAATCTAGTGTGTTTTAATATTAAAGACATAATACTTATTTTTCTTCTGTCATGAATCAATTTCACTCCATATTCTTGTTGTCCAACGGAACTGTTAATTGTTTAAGGGAAGGATCTTCTAGATTTGATGTTGATCAACATCATTTTAGTTATTTGAAGTTTATGTAATTATATATATAAAAAAGGTTAATATTAATTCCTAAAATTTGTTACCACTTTGTTTAGGTGTAAATCATTTTCCCTGTATAGTTTTATTCATCAGTCTCTAGATTCTCAACCAGTGTAATGAGAAACACTTGATCTTCAATCTACATAAATCACAACTTGATCTTTTGGTTGTCATATAATCATGCATATATGTATGAATATATATTAATGTGTAGGCCATCGTACATTTTAAGATATGCATAAAAGATTGTTCACTAGGTACAGTGGCACACATAAATGCATAGCCGTAGATACTGATAACATGTTGTTGGAAGAGTTATGCCTTTTTAAATTAATACATGTTTCCTTATATAAATATGTATCGAGAAAAATAAATTCCACATTTGTTTATATGTATATACTATGTAACACCTTTTCTTTTACATATTTGAGTCACTTCAAAGAAACAAAAGAAATAATAAAGAACGTAAGTCAATTTCTGGAAGATAAATGTCTGATCACTATTTATTTTAAACGTAACTTCTGTCTTCTGTAACTCTTAAAGTGAAAAGTTCTACAGTTCCCACTTCCCCCCTACCAAAATCATGATCATACGTACACTTATGCGCTTATACCTATTCCTCTATAGTTCCCTTTTCAGAAACTTAAGTATCTAACCAATAAAACCAAAACGCATATAATATGAATGACAAATTATAAAGAAATTCAGACATTTAGATACAACATTATTCAGAATATTATCAGCATTCACTAATATGATAACACTGATTTTTTTATAGTAAAGGTATTCGATATAATTCATATAGTAACTACACAAATTTCTTATGACTAATAACTATGAACGCTTTTCTTTAGTTAGAAATAACAATTAACACGAACGTTGTAAAAGCTGTTTTAGGTTTTAACATTCCGCAATTCAGTTGAAAGAAAACATTACACAATTCAGTTAAGTACCAATGTGATATTTGTAAATTCATAGTCATATATTTAATTGATATTACATCCTCTTTTTTCTTTTATCAAATCTGATTAAGTCCATAATTCTTCAACATCACAGCATTATCATGAACTAAAACTAGAGTGATGGCCTGTAAAGCTGCGACGAAAGAAAGTATATTTAATTCTAAATATGCATGTGAAGAAGTGTGGAATTTAATTAATCCTGATTTAGGTAAGTCTCTGCATGTTATATTTAATTTGTTGTTGTGACAAAGCAAGCGAAAGATGTTTGAACTTTTTGAGGAAGAGAAAGGACTTTAACAGCAGTAAATTAAAGAAAGACAGAACAGCGCAAGTCACAGGGATAGTATAATCTTTATTACTCTTTATTTAATGTACATTACACATTTTCCAACATTTTTTTCACCAGATTATAATTAGAGAGATTTTCTCTTATAACTATTCTTTTTTAAAATGTTTGTAATTATTCTTCCCCAACCATATTGATTCAATTCGAGAGATTGCAAAAATAGAAACATAATAAAAAAGTTAGGAAACATTCTTCCCTTACACTTTCCTTCGTTGTAAGTGTTGTCTCTATATATACTTTCATGTTAAAATATAGAATAGCATTGATTAGTATTTGTACATTGTATGTACTATGCTCTTGTTTTGTGTATGATCGCAAATCATTGATGTAAATCTTGCACTTCTTATTTACATTACAGTTGTTTTGTGCGTAGAAGTGATATGCATTTAACTTTGTCGAGAAAAATAAATGAACTAATTATCGTTATGAACTGTTTATTACATCATCTTTTCTATATGTGAAAGGCTAATTTGCAGTATTACAAACTCAATGACACCTAAAATTACCTTGTTTATAAGATATGACGTTTTAGAGTTATTGAATTAATTAAAAAGACACCACTACCTCTGCGAGATAAGAGACTTCACTTTCTCTCCTTCACGGCTTCTAGCTGGACTCTTGCTGTTCTCATCAACTGTCTCCATTTATGGCCCTCTCTATCTCTCTCTTTCATATTTTGTTTTCTTAATTCAATTCTTGCTGAGGTTTTCTTAGTAAAGGGTTTCTTAGTGTTCAAATTCTTATTAAAGCTTTAAATCTACCAGAGTACTCATGGATGACAAGAGCCTTATGATTATGCAATTGGCAGTTAGTAAATTAAGTAGTTTGTGATTAGTTGAGTCATGGCTTTACACTTCTCTAGTATCCGAAGACATCACTTTTTGGTGAATATTATTATTATATCTAAATTAAACCATGTATTTTAGCAAAATTCCGACACTATATATGGATTGCTTTGTGTTTGATAGTTAAAAACTTAAAGGTATGATACACCAAAATATTTCAACTAAGATTAGTTTTGTGTTTATTCAAGCTCTCGTTTGATTGTAACCTTACAATATTACAATGGAAATTAATTATTGGATAGGTATGTTTGTCTTGTATTATTTAATTTGTGTATATAAATTTTAGGTTATGAGCTGTAATTTGGTCAGAAAGAAGATGAGAGATAAATAGCAGTGCTCAGGTGTTGTAAATACAACCTCTTCTCCATCTCTATCCTTCCACCCAACTCATCCTCTTATCTATAAAAGTCAGCCTCTAATTATCTTTTAATTTCCCCCAAAAACCCAAGTAATTTCTATTTCTCTATTTTCTTGAAGAATATTCCCGTTTCTCCCACAAAGCAATAACTCTAAATATTATTGCCTACTTTTTTTTTCCAAGAAACTCCTTTATTTAAAAGCAACTCTCTTATCTTGTCTTTTTATCATCAAATGCATATAGATACACTTCACACACGCTTATATGATTGTATACGCGCTTACATTTATGTATATATAAATTCTTGTATGTATAAATACACACACTAGCTTGGATTGTTTACTTAATATCTCAGCTTCTTGTGGCTACTGTCTCACTTTAGGGTTTTGCTTTCTTGTTGGGTCTCTTTGTTTCTTCTTCTGTTTCACTTTAACACTAAAAAGGAGTTGTAATTGTATAAAAATGGAGTCTGGAAAGATCTTTGGAACCGAAGAGGATTCTCCCAGCTGCGAATCTGGGTGGACAATGTATTTAGCCTCGCATTCTCATAACCCCGATGACGACTGTTACTATGATGATGGTGATGATGAAGATAGCGATGGTGGTGATTCAATGGACTCTGATGCATCTTCTGGTCCCATGGAAGCCACATCAAATCTCAAACTTCCTCAAGGGGTTGAGGAGCAAAATTCTATAAAGAAAAAGAAGAAGAGTAATGAAGAGATTGTTTCGGTGGAGACTAGGGTTCACAACAACTTTCATCATGATGACGATGATAATGAGGATGATTATGATCATGATGATGGTAATGATAGCTACAGTGCAGTTCATAGTTACGTTGGTGCAGTTAGACAAGGGTTTGTTTGAATTTATTGACTTTATGTTTATGTTATCTTATTTATGCTCAATGTTTATTTTTTCACATAATCAAATTCTCTGTCCTTTGTTTAAGTATTTTTCTGCCTAGTGATTTGCTAATTAACTACTATTAGTACCCTATTTAGTTGATACTCTATACTCCAGAGAGAGGTGTTGACAATTTACAACGAAACCATAGTACTAACACAGTGATGAAGGTGAGATGATAGTAACTATATATGGTGATAATGATGATGATAGCTTGGGTTGAGATGTACATCAATGCATTCCATTATGAGGTTCTTTATGAGCACCATAGTACCCCGTTGTGAAATGCATATATGCCATCTTACTATATATTTGTCTCTAGTCTCTATATGTACTAATTTTTATACTAGCTAGTACTCATTAATATATATATATACACATAACAGTTATGATAACAAAATCTTACCTCTCAAATGTTGTTAATCACAAAACTGACACAAGTATACTTAAGATCGTAATTAGCTAAGTATTTTACCATGTTCGGTTTACTACATCATTACAGGCATTCGTGAGGAAATTTAACAAGTTATAAACATAAATGACGATCCATAAACTATATCATATACATTTATAAACAAAAAAATTATAGAACTAACTTACATACAACTAAAGTTCAACCGATCATTCACAGTGAATTACAATCGATAAACAAGTTATTTAAATTTAAGACGAAATCATTTTAAAACATTAGAATATAACTGAATTAGATTTTTATATTGTGATTTTATATACCAAACCAAATGTATATATTAATTTGTTTTACATACTATCATAGTTGAACGAGCTCCAAGATCTCCACAGGTACAAGCATTATGATCATTAGAATAATATAAAAAGTAACGTTGCAAAGATTTGGTTCGTGGCTATAGACACATACACACACACGTGAACACAGTGTGAGTTGTATACAATTGAGAGATTGAGACATAAAACGAGAACCCATCATCTTTGGTTGTATCTTTGGTAGAGACAGGGAAACATGTTTTGTGACCATAGGGGACATATCTTCTGCACGTGTATGTCTCTGCAACTCTTTTTTATTTTTGTTGTTGTCATTTTACCCCTAATTTCTTTTGACATTTGTTTGTTCACATGCACCCTCCTGCTGTAACTACACAACTATAAATTGATAGTTTGATTCTTACGTCAAATCAAAACTTTCCAAGGTTTGTTTCCCCGTTTTATTCGATTTAGTTAGGATCCGATCCGTGGAATGTTTATGAAAAGTATATGGGTTCCACATAAAAAGAGGTTATAATTCAATTTTAAAAGTGTTAAAACTGAAAGTTTCACTGACTCGATACACGTTTAAAAGAAGTCTTTACTATATAGATATAGTTTTTGAAACAAACGATTATAGGTAATGGACTTAAGATATGTTACCTCTAGGTAAAAGCTAGCCTTCTAAAGCCTATATCATCATCATCACATGGCTGATGGTTCACACACGCATTACATGATAATAATAAACTATTAAGAAAATGTTTTGACTCAATCCAAACATCGAATATACACATTGGACAAAATTCAGAAGACAAAACTCACATGTGGAGGATTTACAAAAACCCAATCATGAGTACTTCCTGTACTTCTCTGGGCATTCCTTTGCTCACACAGTGAATCATCTGTAGGCAACTCATAATTCATAAAGACAAACAGCTTATGTGTTCCTCGTTCTGAACCAGAGCCATTTGCCTATGGACCATGGTGCCAATGTTTCAGAATTACCCCTTATTGTAATCCCATCAGGAATTGTCCCACTTGACGAGTTTCAGTGGTAATTGGAAAAAATAAAAAGATCTTAATAAATGTTACCATTTTTGTTTGACAACCCCACATTTTATTTATAGATATCAGGATATTATATGGTTTTTCCTATTTCTTCTAGCTACATTTACTAACATATCAACATCATAAGAGCATTTCCATTGGTATAAAACCAATAAAATTACTAAAAATTATAATAATATTATAGTTAATTGGTTATGTTCTATTTTATTTAAACTAGTAAAATACTAATTTCACCTTATTGGGAGTGATCTAACGTCTTTAAAAATAGTTTCTTAAACATTTTTCACTATAAAAGATAATTAAAATGAAAAGTAAGAGAGAGAATGTAGAAAAATAGAAGAAAATTGTTTAATAAAGAAACTTTCAAAAAAGTTGAGAAACTCCATTGTCCTTTTTCACATTGATCTAATTTCTTTACCCATTAAATTTTAACTAGATTTTGACCCGCGCAACCGCGCGGATGTTTGTTTTCGTTTATAGTTAGTTATATAAACATTTTGTTTTCACTTGTAAATTGGTATATATCATAGTAATCACATATTTACGATATGTATAATAAATGTTTTTCAAACATATATAATAATACTATATAATACGTGTTTAATTAAATAGATTATTTCAAATTTTCTATATTATACATGTTTTTCAAACATGTGTTTGTTTCTTCTTCTATATTTTATTGTTTGTTAGATTAGTATTTCGTTTTTGGATAAATTAATATAAATATAGCTTAATTAAATATTAGTATACTTTAACTTTCAAAGATAAAATAAACTTCGAAGAATTTTTTTGCTAAAAACTAAAATTATAGCTTCATAAATTAATATTATAAAGAATTTTATTAAAAAGATTTTTTTTAACAATTTATTTTCTTAAAACAATATAATTTTAAAAATCTACATCGAAATAAATTTATCTAGTATATATAGCCTGTAAACTTTGTTAGGGTATATAAATATTCCATATTACGAATATGTGATTTTTGTTAATATATTGTGGATGCATTTAACTATTATTGAGATATTTCCTTATAAATAATAGAAGATTCCTAAACTTATATCTTTTGACATATTTTGCATGACTAAGTCGGAAGGTGTGGCATAATTTATCAAAACGAAATTGTTAAGCGTATATTTGTTACTATAGATATGATTTTTCATAAGATATAATAATGATAAGATTATTAGAGAGTTAAGGTAACATGACTTTCTAGTAATAGTCCATTTTAAAAAAAAACACACATGAAGTCAAGTCATGACTTCTGTTTTAATATATAAGATTGTATAACTTAACTATTTTAAAATACTATAATAATATTGAGAGACTCATTAGTCATGTAAATACTCATTGCTAATGATGGTGATACATGTTTTCTATGATTTTTTCAGTAAGGTACTGATGTAACTCATCTATTGGTTGCTTCCAGTCACTCATGAATGTTACCTGATTGTACCTCAGCTTCTTTATTTGCTGAACGGCCATGAGCAAGAGGAGTGCTTCTACTTCTATTGGAGCGTTGGTTGAATGAATCGAAGAGAATCCTTTGGATCTTTTGGATGCCTTCTTTACTGAACAAAAATAAAAAGAGCATAAGCTTTCAATCTTAAATGATGTTGTTCTCTTTTTCTTCTTTTTTTTTGACATCAAATGATGTTGTTCTCGTTGAACGTGATTAGGAACACATAGGAATGAGCTCGTTTTAGCGGAGAGGTTCCATGATCTACAAGAAGATGCCTTCCACAAAGACTACAAAGTCCTTGTCCAGAAGGGTGAATAGTTCACTGATAGTTACTAAGATGTTAACTAGTTTTTGTTTCTATTTTTTTTTACTATGAGCTGAGTAGTCTAGCCATGGCTGCTAAAACTCGACCCTACTTGCATTTACTAGCCTTTAAATACTAATTTGTGTTTCTCATTTAAACAAATTACATGCCTCCGAGATCCTCTCCTTAATGAAGTTGCACAAGTAATAGAGTAATTGGTTTGTTTGATCCAATTAGAAAAAAGAATATAGAATTCCATTACACACAGGAATCACACATTTAATAAACACTCATTCAATAAAAGCCGTAGGGATGGTTGTTTCCACAATCTTTTGTTTTCCTCCTCTTAAGCATTCTTGTTTTGCCAAGGCTTGAGAACACCAACAACGATCACTGCAACAACAATGAGAAGGATGATGATTGCGATACACATCCATTTTCTTGAGCTCTTCTGTAAGCTCTTTGCTCTTTGAAGTGCAGTGTTTCCCGATTGCACGTGATCTACCGCGTTTGACACCTAACACACAAACTCATCATTATCAGTTTACCATTACACCACTGCTCTTTCATGTTTATAAGAGTGTGTACTCAAACTTACCTGAGATTCTATGTTGTCAAGCATTTCTCCTTGTGCATCAACCAAAACTGCCATGTCCATGAAAATCTGCAACAAAGGGGAACCTTGTTAAATAGTTTTTGACTAATAGATTTGCATCAAAACTCAGCTCAGAGCTGTTTCATTTCGTGTAAGAGATTAATGAAATCAAACATACTTGTTGTAAGTCAAGAAGTTTCTTTTCCAAGTCTCTGACAGCATCATGACGTTCTTGGATCTCCGCCAAGGTGTCCATTACCTGTGAGTGGTCGAAGTCTTAGATTGTTTTTTTTACATACATTTTAACACACAAATGTCCAAAAGATATACCTGTCCTCGTCCTTGCTCCTGAATAGCTTTCTGGAAGATCTGTTCGCTGTTTCCAGTTTCAATCAACTCATCAATTGTCTGGAAACCAAGAAACGTGCAAACGAGTGAGTTTTTGTTCAAACTTCTGAAGACCATAATAAACACTCAAGAGTCTAGTTTACTTACATCTTCATCCGCTCGCTGTCCAGTTACTAATGCAAAGGAAAACACACACAAAAACAATAAGAAAGAGAAGTAAAAAGGGATAAGTAAAGCAACGTCATAACATCAAGAAAGAACATACCTGTAAAAATACGCCTGTCAACAACCTCGCGATACTCTTGTTGGATGTTCTCTCTTAGAACCTAGAACAAGTCAGACAATATTAATTTGAGGAAATAACAGTTTCCATATATATTTCTTGAAATGTTATTTATTTCTTCAAAACTCACCTGAAACTCAGCCATCTTGTCTTTAAACTTCTTCTTTAAAGAACTGTTCCACAGGACGAAAGATCATAAAGGTCATATCAACATTAAAAACTAATGACTTGTCTAACAGCAGAATGAGAATACTCACAGAGTGGTCGCTGTTCTTGATCGATCCACACCAGATCCTTTCCCACACCCAGGTTTTTGTCTATTTGCCAAGTTCTACAACATTTGAATGAACATTATCAATAGAAAAGAAACGAATAAAATCAACATCTGCATCTGAATGACTATACCTCTCTGTCTAGCTCCTCGAGTTTCCCCTTGATGAAACGGGCAATACTTCCAACTTCATCAACGTCCTTTTCCATTTTCTTCTTTATTGCTGTCTCATTACATATGGAGTCAACACACACAAAACATCAGACTACATACATGAATGGTGTACTCATCTAATAATTATTTTTTTCCTGGCTTTGTAACAGTTGTGGAAGAACATGATTGAAACAAAAGAAATCAAACTTACCCTTCATGGCGGGAGCTTTAGTCACAGCCTTGGACTCCTCATGGGAAGCCTATATGCAACAGAACTGTAAATCTTGAAAGAGGAAAGCCAACAACACTGATACTATATATATATAGAACATTACATGAAGATAATGGTGTATGGTAAGAAAAAAGAAAAAAAAAAGAGTAATTGGTTTATTATATACCTGAAGTTTCTTAAGAAGCTTATCAAGCTTTTCATATTGTTTGTCAATGTCTTGAACCTAAGAAGACAAAAGGAAGGAAACGCTTAGGCAGAGCAATTCATAGCACTTTTTCTTGAGTTGGTTACTATTACCTTTTTGAAGAACTCTTCTAAACCTTGATCACCTCCTTGTTCCCCTAGCTCAACATCACCTTGTCTTGAAGATTCACCTCGTGGTAGCTCAAAAGAACCCTTATAAGAAAAAGAATACAAAAATCCATTAAAAAGCTAAACACAATAATCGAATTAGCATATAAACCCCTCACATGAGCAAAAAAAAAATCAGAAAAGGCTAACACTTTAAATCAAATAATCAGATAGGAACATTAACATTATAGTTTTATTACATGGATCAATTACAATTGCAGAACATAAAAACAAAGTGTCCTAATTTTTGAAAAATCAGCATTCACATTAGATTAATAACTCCCAATTTCAAACTCAACAAAAACCCTAAAGTGTGGGAAGTTCTCACCTTAAGAAGATCGTTCATCGTATTGGTTTCGGTTTACACCAAAGAACGAGGAATAACACGACTTCGATTTTGAGTCTGCAACGCCGGGAAAGAATCGATCTTCGAGAGACAAGGGAGAGACTTATTAGTGAGACAAAGATGGAGAGAGGAGAGACGGATCTGGCTCAATGTGAGGAGATTAGTAGTAATAATAATACTAGTAATTTAGGGATTTTAATTTCCCTTTTTCCAAATTGATCGGTTTAAAGTATACATAACCGGAATTAACCGGGGATTGAATACATTTTTCAAGCAGTTTTTTTAAAAAAAAAATTTGTAAACGGGAACTATGACTTTAACCGGTTCGGTTTGGTATGAATATAGACGGATGTTTCCGACATGCCGTCCATGTCCAGCTAAAGACAACTCTTATAGGTGACTTGCCTTAAAATAATATTGTAAGAAAAAAAAGATATTCGTTGCTGTTAATTTAATGTAAGATTTAAGTTATAATCAGTTGCTGTCTTTTTCTAATTAATTATTCGTGGTCAATTACATATTTACATCCTATCATATACTTCCTCCGTTTTATATTAAGTGTCATTGTAGAGAATTTTTTGTGTTACAAAATAAGTATCGTTTTCGGTTTTCAATGTAAAATTTATTAATTTTATTATGTAATTTGTTTTTCTATTGGTTAAAATATGGTTAGGTGTATGGGTAATTGTGTTTTTATATAGGAAATATGTAAAATTAATTGTTTCTTTAATCCGTGTGCATAGCTGTAGAGTGACACTTATATTGAAACAGAGGGAGTAAATTGTACAGATTGACCAAAAAATAATAATAGTAAATAAATTATACAGCATGCTTCTTCCTTTTTTCCCGATCTCGTACCAAAGTCAATATATAAATTAACTAATAGGAGTATAGGATAGTGTGTATAGTATTTTCTGGCTTTAATATTGGCATGATTAACGGATAACTGATTACATGGTACTTATTTTCTAGGTAAAGATGTTCAGATTCGATCACTATAAAGGCTTCGGAGTTCTCTTTTAAAAGTGTGACTGCATGCATTTTGTGCATACAAGTATTACTGGGTTTTCAACTACAAAATGTAGGAAGAGTGGAAAGTAAAATTTGAAGTAGTTATTGGTAAAAAATTGATTTTGATGTTTGGACTATATATATATGTTTTAAGACATTGTTTTGATTTTGATTTTCATAGTTGAATTAGAAATGCTTTGAGAAGAAGAAAAGTTAACAGGAACGTACAACAAAGACATGATAGGTTGGAGGAAAAGAAAGAGAAAGAAGAAGAATTTGCATGCATAAGCTAAATGAGTCAATTATGTGAAACTGAAACAAAGGGTAACTTTTAACTTTTTATTATTCTGTTCCTCTCACTAGTTTGAAGCATACAGCTGATGAAAGTTAAGTTTATATTCATATGGACCATTTATATCCAATTTTTTTTTAATATAATATATACCTTAAATTTTCTTTTTCACTATAGCACATAAATAATACAAGTAAATATATATGAATATAAAGGAAATTTATTTTTCAATATATTTGTCCAAATTTACATAAAATGAAAGAAAGATCTATACATTTTTTAAATATAGACTTATATATTTTATTGGAAACAACATATATCAAACTATACATAAATATATTGATCAACCTAAAGAAACTAAACAAAATTATTCTTATTTCAGTCTCATTACAACCAAAAGTTGTGATTCATTTCAAAGATATATATAACAATATATAAACTTAAGAATCAATCAAAATCTGAACAATTAAATCAACAAATTATTATTGTTTATCTAATATATATATATATATATATATATATATATATTCATATATGTGCATGAATTTTTAAAATATCACAAGCTATGTTTATTAATTCATATATGGCTTTTTCTGTTTTTCAAAATGATATATCAAACTATACACAACTTTATAAAATATTTTAAAAATATAGGTGGATTTTTTTTGGACGACAAAAAATATAGGTGGATAAACTAAACTACCTACTAATAAGCCATTTAACCTAATTAAAATATAAAAAGTGTCGTCAATTTAAAAGAGTTAGATGCAACTGAACATACCAAAATGAATACATAAACTAATATTATACTTGAAATCACATATCTAATTAAGACGAGAAGATAAAAATATTTAATACAAATTTTATTTATTATAATACAAATTACAAAATTACTTAAAACTTATAAACAAACAAACAAATATTTATCAAAATTATAATTTACTAAATATTTATTATGATGTACATGAATACGGGAAAATCACTTAGTGATATTATAAAACTAACCCACAATTAATCCCCGCATGATTAGTTCAACTTTAATCCCATGCCAACTGCACGCGTTGGCCTAGTGCAATTCCTACTGGCTACTAATGGAGTAATGGTTGGTACAACATCTAGATAAGTACGACAAGCTAAAGCTATTTTCATGTTAACTCATAATTAAAACCTAAACTTTCACCATAATACAGTAGTTGGTACATCCCTATAGCTTTATGATTGATATAGCTTCTGCTCACACTGTCTGTAGTTCACATGATGAAACAACCAAAGTATTACATCGTATTTGACTTTCAATTGGTTTACCATTCCAACTTGTTTTTGTTTTTGTGTGTTTTTTTTTTTTTTCCAACTTGTTGGTTAGTAGCAAGGACGGTTCAACAAAGTTTTTAGTTGGAGGCACAATATAAAAGTTGAGAAAATGTCTCACTGAATTGGGGCACTTTTTCCCACTAAAACTAAGAACATTTATTCAAATTGAGTTGAGTACTCAAGGACAACTAGAAAACAGTAACGAGCACGCGACCCCGTTGTTTTATTTGATTTTAGAGGTGCATTCTACTCTCTAAGCAAAGATATATCATTTCCTAAAACGGACACCCAAAGATAATTTGGTCTTGTCTTGTCAGAGAATTACCAAACCAAGTATAGCTACAAGAGACGATGAGAAACATTAAAAGAAGTAGCATTTTCATTGGGTTGGGTCTTGAGTGACACAAAACCAACTTTTAGAAAAGCGAGATATGGTTCACTGATGATCTCAATTTGGCAGGAGGTACAGAGTCTTGGAACGGCACGGAGTTCTTTGAGGATGACAGAATCTTCTTTTCTCTCTGTGGGATAATAATACGACGCTAAGCATAGAGTTAGTTTCTTGAGATTTGGTGCATTCTCCAAAAAGTAACTAACTCGTTTCATCGCCCTCCCATTCCATGTAGTTGGCCTTTTCACCTCAACATACTCGAGAGATGTTAAGAAACATCCAGGTCTAGGTACATCATTGATTTCATCACCCTCATCCCCTGGATCTTTCTGCATGTGGAAACCAAAGTTCAGTATTTTGGTTTTCAGTAAGAAAGTAAAAGCTTCTGGTTCAGTAAAGAAAAATTCTAACCAAGACGAGAGATTTCAGATTCGGACAGGTCGCGAGTAGTATCAACAATTGTCTCCATTTAAGGACCGTAGCATACATGTAAGATAGGTTACGAAATACGGGTAGCGCTTGTTGCCATCTCAAGTACTTATAAAAGGTCTGCATGAAAAAAGAAAAACAACAATAGTGTAAGACCATGTTTAGCTCCAGTCTGTTAGCTGGGGTTATTAGCTTCGACCAAGAGACGTTTAATTTAAAAAAACTAAGAACCGTCTATTAAATAAGAAATATAAGAACCTCGACTAAGAGACCGGGGTTAATAATGCTATAATGAATTCAATGATGTATATATCTCATTCCCATTTCTATGTAATGAATTCATGTTTTGACCAAAAAAAAAAAAATATATATATATATATATATAGGTATAGATGAATAACGAATATGAGAGAGGTGATGTAAAAAAAAATTTTACCTTGAGAGTTTTCTCAGAGATGAACATATTCTTTGCAGTGGAGATCTGAAAGAGAAAATCACGGATCATGTTCCTCTTGGTTTGATCATTTTGAATCTTGAATTTAATGTCCACATCAAAAGTGACAAGAGACCCCAAATGATTCATAATGAAACTTTCAGTGGCGGCTTTCTGATTACGAATCCTGAGACACTCAAGCCTTGGAGCATCAACTGCAAAAGCTACATCATAATCAGAACTTGTGCCAGAAAGCGTGAAGCTCAAGAGAGACTTAGAGCACACACGTATAACTTTTGGATTCCCATAGTTTGATGATATCTTGTGAAGAGTCAAGCTTTGAAGAACCGGGCAGCCAGAGATGAGTTTCTCGAAAACCAAATCGTTAGCAAAAGAAAGTTTAGATAGTTTGATAACTTTGAGACGAGGCAAAGTAACAACATCATTGGTGGGATCAGGCAAAGTTACTGTAGAGAGCATTAAGGAGACCAAACTATCGCATGTGTAAACTGTTGAAGGCATCTTCACTTGAGGCAAAACCCATCTTGTGGTATCAACGTGGAGACATTGAACTCTCCTGTCAACAGCAGCGTTGATCCACCGTTCGAAATCAGCACCATGATCAGGGTCATTTTCCTTTGTCCAATTGTAAACTAACATGAAATTTTGAAAGCACGTATCGGTGTTGAAATGCAGAAAGCTATCAATAAAACTCACGAGAACGTTGTAGTCGTGACCAAATTCACAACTGTTCACATGGAAATTAGGGACGGATCTCCAAATGGTTCTCCAACTGGTTGATAGCAAACTGGTCTTAACAACATCCTTGCTCTGGAGATTAGAGAGAATCTGAAACAGCAAGGAATCTGGTAAACTTGTCAGCCTATCTACTCCACCTGGCGTAGATTGAACGTTTCTCACTCCCTCTTCATCCATATTGATACCTACCACCAACGAATAGAGGCTCTCTCTCTCAGGGATTTGAGTAGGGAAATCCCCATATATATATATATATATATCTATATATATATATATATATCCTCATGGGCCCATGAGCATAATGGAGATTATTGATTGAGATTTATCTCCTTATTTATTCTTAAATCACTAAATTTTACAAATCATATTGTAACTTTATTTTTAAAAGTTAGATCATACATTAAGTTTTTATAAAATTTTTACCAATTATGTTTTTGCTTTATTTTAAAATCTACAGAAAAAAATAAAGCAAAATTTTGTTCTTTTATATTTTAAGTAAAAAATCTAAAGTTTTCATTTGTTAGAATCTGTAAAAAAAAAAACTACCTATTATATCAAATAAATTAGATAATCATAACTAAAGATATCTATAAATATTTAATTTAATTTTGGATGTTTAAAAATTATTGAATTATTTTAAATAACATTTCTTTTTTGAATAACATAAATATTATTAACATATCTCTATAATATTATTTGAGAAGTCACTTTCTTATGTGTCGCGCTCACATTAACTCTCACGCAGATTGATTACTATGATACCCTTAATGAATTAAAAAAATACATTTAAATATTATTATTTCTTTTTATTTTTTTTTCCAAATAACAATATAAAATAAAAAGGAAACATGTATAAAGTTTACAAAACTCTTTAAAAACGAAAATATAAGTATATATAAATATGGTTTCATAAAAATGAAAAGTTCACAAAATAGTAATATTTAATTTAAATATATTTTAAATAACATAAAATATAATTTTGAAGTAATAAAATACTTTATAATTATATCTTCTTAGATGAAAAACAATATTTGTATATAATGTGATTCCATAAAAAAAATTCACACAACTAATCTTTATATTAGAAAAAGAGATATTTTTTTATTTTAAAAAATAATTTTAAACAATAAATATATAGATTTTCAAAGTATTTGTTTTTGTATATATCTATTTTATTAGATGATTACATAAAATAATTAAGTAACATAAAATGATATATGTTTAATTGACAAAAAAAATTATAATTAGTATTCTTGAAATATATATATATTTATTTTAGTATATTGTTGACTATAATATCTTACAATTACAGGAAAAAAATATAAATTCTATTTAATTATATAATATAATTTCTCAAAAGCAATACCATTTTTACTGCATATTTTAAAAGATATTAAAAACAAAACTAAAAATGAATTTTAATAATAAACATTTTTTGATCAAATAACTACAATTATCTTAAAATATCATAACATTATATAATTTATCGAAGTAGATATATTATATTTTAATAGTTAAAATTATTTGTTTTCTTAATAATTCTTTTGATTTTTAATTTACTGTTTTTATGTTTGTGGAACTTAATATAATCATAATCAAAATACTTAAACAAATCAGAATCCTTATTTTTAAAATTATTTAAAATAAATTTCAGTTTCTCATCTAACCAGTCTAAATATTGTAAATATTGATATATGTTCATTAGCTTGCAAAAATTTATAAGTTACTTAAGTATGTAATTTAGAATCAGGATATACTTATATTTCTAAGATAACTACCGGCACAAATGCAAATAAGACAATTAATCAAAAATTTAATATATTTAGAATAAAAAAGATTATAGTTGAATTTAGAGAAATAGATAGAATCTATATATCTCAATGATAACTAAATCAACCGTAAAAACAATAAAACTGTCGAAATATAACATATCTAAAATTATATATAATTAAATTAATATAATATTATTAATATAAATTATATCTACAAATTATAAATTAATTTTAAATTTGAATTAAATATCAATCAATTATTATAATATATTTATTTTAAATATTTATGTCCGTGCATGAGCACGGGAAAATCACCTAGTCACATTTTATATAATAGTAAACTTTGATATTAACAAATTTAATTACAGCAAAAGTATCTACAAAAAGAATCTACAACTGCTAAATTTTCGAACCAATCATCACCAATCTCTATAATATTATTTGAGAAGTCAGTTTCCTATGTGTCGCTCTCACGTTCACTCTCACGATGGTTGATTACATTGATACCCTTAATGAATTAAAAATAGTTAAAATAGTATTATTAATTCTTTTATTTAGTTTTCTTTTCAAAAATTTCCAAAAATATATGTAATAAAAAGAAAATCTTTTATAAAGTCATAAAAAATTGAAAAGGTAAAATATATATGTATATATAATATATTTCATAAAAAAAGGAAAGTTCACAAAATAGTAATAATACATTTAAAATGTCATAAAAACAAATTGAAAACGAAAAATATATGTATATATAGTATGATTTCATAAAAAAAGAAAGTTCACAAAATAGTAATAATATATTTAAACATATTTTTAAATAACATAAAATATACTGTTAGAGTAATAAAAATATTTTATAATTAGTATTATTGAATTTTTTATTTATTTTTCATACATTTAGTTGACTATAATATCTTTCAACTACAGAAAATTATCTATAAATTATATTTTACTTATATAATATTATTTCAAATACAATCATAATTTTATGTAGTGCTTATTTTTAAGAGATATTAAAAATAAAAAATAAATTTAACAATAAACATCGCTTGATCAAATAATTTTTATCATTATTAAAATTATTTTTTCTTAATATTCAATTTTATTTTAAATTTTAAATTTTCATGTTTGTGAAACTAAATATAACCATAATCAAAATACCAAAGCAAATCTGAATTTCCAATTTTAAGATTATTTAAAATAAATTTCAGTTTACATTCAATAAATCTAAAACATAAAGTTAGAATTTATAAATATTTTAATTATTGTAAATATTGATATGTGTTTATGAGGTTCCAAAAATATATCAACTACTTATGCATGTAGCCTTTTATTGATCATAGAATAACACAAAACATATTAATAAATGATAATAAATATTAACCAACTTTTACAATTTTAGTTCTTTTGTAAAATTTATATATATGCATGGGACTTTAGAATATTATATCTTTATATTAATTTACGTATTTTGGAATCAGACACTTTAGTTAATTTTTAATTCATTCTAAGCACAATATATCTTAAGTTATACATAATTTTACTAAAATATATTTACATATCTAAGACAACACCCACTATATGCAAATATGTAATTAATAAAAAATTAATATATTTTAAAATATTACAGGTGAATTCAGAGATGCAATCCAATTTATCCAAATGATAACTAAATCAACCGTAAAAACAACAAAATCGACTAGATATAACATATATAAAATTAAAGTATAGTTAAAGTAATATAATATCTCTATAATATTATTTGAGAAGTCACTTTCTTATGTGTCGCGCTCACGTTAACTTTCACGATGGTTGATTACTATGATACCCCTAATGAATTAAAAAAATACATTTAAATATTATTATTTCCTTTTCAAAATTTTCCTAATAACAATATAAAATAAAAAGGAAAAATTTATAAAGTTTACAAAACTATTTAAAACGAAAATATAAGTATATAGTAATATGGTTTCATAAAAAAGTAAAGTTCACAAAATTGTAATATTTAATTTAAATATATTTTAAATAACATAAAATATACTTTTGAAGTAATAAAATACTTCATATCTATATCTTCTTAGATGAAAAACAATATTTGTATATAGTGTGATTCCATAAAAAAATTTCACACAACTAATCTTGATATTAGAAAAAGAAATATTTTTTATTTAAAAAAATATTTCAAACAATAATATATATATATATATATATATATTATATTATATTCAAAGTAATTGTTTTTTGGTATATATCTATCTATTTTATTAGATGATTACATAAAATAATTAAGTAACATAAATTGATATATGTTTAATTGATTTTTTTAAATAATTTGTATTCTTGAAATATATATATATATATATATATATATATATATATATTATTTTTAGTATATTTATTTGACTATAATATCTCACAATACAACAAAACATATAAATTATATTTTACTTAATATAATTTCTCAAAAACAATAAAAAAATTTACTGCATATTTTAACAGATATTAAAATCAAAACTAAAAATAAATTTTAATAATAAACATTTTTTGATTAAATAACTACAATTATTTTAAAATATCATAACACTATATAATTTAACGAAGTAGATATAATATATTTTAATTGTTAAAATTATATGTTTTCTTAATAACTTTTTGATTTTTAATTTCTGTTTTTATGTTTCTGGAGCTTAATATAACCATAATCAAAATACTTAAGCAAATCAGAATCCTTATTTTAAAATTATTTAAAATAAATTTCAGTTTTTCATCCAATCAATCCAAATATTGTAAATATTGATATGTGTTCATAAGCTTCCAAAAATGTATTAGTTACTTATGTATGTAATTTAGAATCAGACAGTTTAGTTTTTATTTTTTTTTATTTCTAAGCACAAAAATCCTAAGTTATACATAATCTTACTAGATATACTTATATTTCAAAGATAACAACAGGCATAAATGCAAATAAGACAATTAATCAAAAATTTAATATATTTAGGATAATAAAGATTATAGTTGAATTCAAAGAAATAGATAGAATCTAATATATCCAAATGATAACTAAATCAACCGTAAAAATAATAAAACTGACAAAATATAACATATCTAAATTTATACATATAATTAAATTAATATAATATTATTAATATAAATTATACCTAAAAATTCTAAATTAATTTAAAATTTAAAGTAAATATCAGTCCATTATTATAATATATTTATTTTATAAATATTTATGTCCGTGCATGAGCACGGGAAAATTACCTAGTTATTAATATAAATGATACATACAAATTATAAATTAATTGAAAATTAAACTAAATAGTAATCAATTATTATGATATATCTTATATATTAAAACAGAAGTCATGACTTGATTTCATGTGTGATTTTTTTAAAAATGAACTATTACTAGAAAGTTATGTTATATTAACTCTCTAAGAATCTTATCATTATTATATTTTATAATACGTTTAACAATTTGATTTTGGTAAATTACCTCACACCTTCCAACTTATTCACGCAAAAAAATGTCAAAAGATATAAGTTTAGGAATCTTCTATTATTTATAAGGAAATATGTCAATAATAGTTAAATGCATCCATAATATATTAACAAAAATCACAGATTAGTAATATGGAATATTTATATACCCTAACAAAATTTACACGCTATATATATTAGATAAATTTATTTTGATGTAAATTTTTAAAATTATATTGTTTTTAAAAAAAAATTGTTTAAAAAATTCCTTTTTAATAAAATTCTTTATAATATTAATTTATGAAGCTATAAGTTTAGTTTTTAGCAAAACTTTCTTCGAATTT
The DNA here is from genome assembly GCA_932364175.1 of Eruca vesicaria subsp. sativa. NCBI lineage: Eukaryota > Viridiplantae > Streptophyta > Magnoliopsida > Brassicales > Brassicaceae > Eruca > Eruca vesicaria. Next base: position 177,225 of record CAKOAT010381821.1, read on the forward strand.
TATATTATCTTTGCAAATTAAATTACACTAATATTTAATCAAGCTATATTTATATTACTTTATCTAAAAATGAAATACTAATCTAACAAACAATAAAATATAGAAGAAGAAACAAACACATCTTTGAAAAACATGTATAATATAGAAAATTTGAAACAATCTATTTGATTAAAACGCTTATTATATAATATTATTATGTTTGAAAAATATTTACTATACATATCGTAAATATGGGATTACTATAATATATACCAATTTAGTGAAAACAAAATGTTCATGTAATATAAACAAAAAGAAACACCCGCGCGGTTGCGCGGGTCAAAATCTAGTTTACTTTAAAAATATTTATATGATAATAACGTGCATGATAAAAATATATTATCATGCACGGAAAATCACCTAGTTATATATTAAGTTTTGTTCCTAGTTCAATATTTCTGATGCCCTTTTTAACGTGTAAGCAGTAAACTAGATTTCACTCGGAGCTCTCGGCGTGGTCGTCGCCAGTGACACCAACCTGCGGTCAACAGAGTCGATTCCACATGACGGTGAGGCCAACACTAGATCTGAGTATTCTCATCACTAATTCAGTCGTCGACGCACAGACCACACAAGACCACAAAAGCCCTTCGTTTCGATCCGGTTAAGACTTAAAACACACACACAAACATGCATTGATGGAGACAATGAGTTTGGTGGCTTTTCACAATCTCTTTTTTTTCCCTATCGCTGATGAATTAGAAAAAGGGACCCTACTCAAGAACACACATGTTACTACCTGTTTCCCTCTGTGTTATATATAATCAACCATTTCTTATAAAGCTACAGACTTGAAATGCTAATGAATTCATTATAGAACGTAAACATAGATATGACTGAACAACAATTTGATTCTTGTGAAGGAAAAATAGTGTTTTGTAGTACATAAATCTACTACAAACCTTATTAAATAAAGCAAAGAAGGGATAATATTTTATCCACAGGGAGATATATCACATATGCAGTTCTTCGCCCATCAGCAGGTTAGAGCAGAGAGACAGACTAGAAAAAAAAACCCTACAAAGAAAAGAAAAATATATTATAGTCTTTGACAAATGGAAACCATTTGGATGGGGTTTTGTGGTCATGATGATCTTCTTGTACAAGGTGATTGATTACCAATCATTGAATATTTGAATTACGACACTGTTGCGGCAGAATCAAACCGTAGGTTAAAAGCACAAACAGAGACATGATCTAACTGTTCAACAGCTAGAAAGATAATTTCAACAGGTTACTCACAATTCCAAACTTACTCTGAATTGTCGCAACTAAACTAACTGAGCATCACGAGCTTTCAACTAGCCAAGAACAATTAAAAGTCAGACTTAGTAGATAAAACTCTACAACAACCATAACGTATGCACTAGATCATCAGAAACCATCATTTGCAACCTAGATCGACCTCTAAAATCTATTCCGAGCTAATTGCACAAGACAAAAAAAAAGTCCAAACATCTCCTCGCAGATGTCATCGTCTTCTTTCTCAACTACTCAATCATTACTTCACAGAGATAAAGCTTACCACACTCCCGAGTTTACCTTGGTTCTAATTAAAACTTTGATACTATTGAAATAATCTCATAATAGTTTAGTCGATTCTGGATCATAAGGTTCAGCTGAAAACAATAGCTCAGCAATCAAATTCAGCAGCTTCCACCAAAATCCCCCCCAATAATAAAAAGAAATGTTCACCCACTAATTCGCAATTGAAATGTCATTGAGAACAAAGTTGGTGAAAAAATGTACAACTTAATAAATCAAACGAGAAGGCAGCTAATGATACATTTTAATTTTAGCCATATAACACAAAGCTAACTCTAGGAAAAAAAAACTTTATGCAAATCAAACATTCATTTGCCAAGCAAGAAAGTTAAATCAATTCCAACAAATCTAAATAATCTAAACAGTAATGCTTAAAATTAGATAACAAAACCATCTCTATATACTCAACAAACTCCAATCCTAAACCATACAATGATCAAACGAATACCAAATCTCATACCAAACGACAGAAATCGAAACTCCTCCTCACCTGATCATTACTCGTAACCTCCGCCACGCGCGTTCTCATCCTCCTCCACCGTCGTTGTCAAATAAACCCTAGGAAACTCCGTCTCCTCGAACGTCTTCTTCTCACTCATCATCTGAGCCGCCACGTCTTCCTTCTTCAACAGAAAACGCCGGATCGGCGGACGGTTACGCCGCTGATCTCTTCCGTGGTATACGATGTTGTAGACCGTCTCGGGATCGGAAGTCGGCACGATCGCCTCTTCGTCAATCGTGGCGGGGCATCTGATACGATACTCAGTCGCCTTCGGTACGGATTCGAGGTATTCTGGATGAGCGCAGGGTCCGGTGAGCTCCCATGGTTTTTTGATGTAACGCCTTAGGTTTTGCACGAGGGAGGATGTCGCCGTCGCGGCTGATTTCACCATTGATGATGATGAGAGGGGAGAACCAGATACTGGTTTGAGTAGTTTTGATTGTAAAATACTTTATTGGTTTACTATTAACCGACCGGTTTAGTTCAGATTTGGAAAAAAAACACGAAAAGATGCCGTGGGCCTGGAGCGGGCTCGTTTATATTAAGATTAGTGGGCTGAAAAAGGCCCAATATGGTGTTCCAATCCAATCGAACCAATGAAAGTACAAAGTTACATGTAAAGACCGGTCTAATCAGATTTCTGCTAATTGGAGACAAAACCAGAAGCTGCCAAGCAAGAACAGAGAGCTGAACCACCAGTTCACAAGTGTAAACTTCAGGAACCAAGTTCAGTGCACAAAAGAAAAAACTTCAGGAACCAAGTAGATTAGTGAGCTGAAAATAGGCCCAATGTGGTTTTTCAACCAATGAAAGCACAAACCACAAACCAAGTTTCATGTATAGACCGGTCTAATTAGATTTCTGCAAATTGGAGAACCAGAAGCAGCAGGGCCAAGAACAGAGAGAGCTGAACCACCAGTTCCTAAGAGTAAAAACTTCAGGAACCAAGTAGATAGAAAACCGGTCCAAGAAGGAGAGTAAACCGAGGCTTAGGGTGTATCGGGGTTAGTTTCGTAATTTCAAAAGACCCTAAACCCTTAAAGGGTTTAGTTGATGTTTTTGAAGCAACCGAGTAGCTCCCGACGGTCAAAGTTGAGCAGGCAACGATGGTGAAGAGTGTTATCTCAATGGACCAGCTAAAAGCTTTGTGGCACTCTGAGGTTCACAATGAACAGAAGTGGGCAGCTAACATGGTAAAGTCTCTTTGCTTTTCTCTCTATGAGTCTGTCTATGTTTCGTTTGATTTGATTTGAGTTGAGCTTCGGAATTGATTCTCTTGTAATGTCTTGTGGTTGTGAATAGATCATGTGATTTATCTTATTCCTTCAATTGAATTTTGTTGGGATATAGGGTTTTATCAATGACCAGTCCCTGCCTTTTTATGGTTTTTCTTGTTCTTGTGATGCTTGACTTTGTTGTTTACATAAAAAATCTGATGTATTTATTCTTACCATCTGATGAACCTCTCTCACTCTAACACGAAGCCCTTTTGTGTTTAATTTGTTGATGCAGAAACTTGTGAGAGCACTTGGGGTGTTTGCAGGAGGAATCTTCCTCATGCGTAGCTTTGGTGATCTCATGGCAATCTGAAGAAATCACCTGATAAGTAACAATGGAGGATCATGTCTTTGTTATTCACTTTCTCAATTTTTTTGTTCCTCGAGTGTCTCTTCTCTCTATAGAATTGATGGTTTAGTTTCTGATTCCACCAATGTTATACAAATATATCTCAGTTGAAGATTTGTTTCTTTTTTTCAGTTACTAAAGAATTTATTTTCATTCATAAACACTTCTAAATTGCGTTATATCTGTTACTTTAATGACTATCTTCATTCACATCAGCATGTAAATAAAAACTATGTCAAACTAATGAGTAATGAGATGTTTAGGTTGAGTTGAAGACTAATGATGATGATGACACTAGATCACAATCTTTCATTAGTGCACTAGTTCGAAAACGCAACATTACGGTGCCGTTTGCAACTTACACTATGCCCACTCCAGTCTAACCTTTATGTTGCGGCAGCTTTGATCTCGCGTGATTTCCTATATTTTCATGAATTTATCTGCTAGTGAAAGGGTTTATAGCGGTGAAGCGAGTAACAGTGGTTTTTGTGTAGGAATCTTTAACGACATTTACTGCAAGTTTACTGGATTAGTGACACACTGAGTGTGTTATAGTTTTGTGCTTAGAAGTTAGGATTCCGCTTCGCCGGTATATGAACAATGCTGATTCAGGTTTGGTTGTAACCTGAGGGCGTATCACATTGATTCTCTGAGTTTAATGTCTATTGCTTCCTGTTCTGAGTTTCAAATCAGGGTTTAGAATATCGCCCCAAGGTTTTCATTTGACGCGCTTTTGTTTCTTGTTCACAGAAACAAATGTTGTTTTAGATCAAAGGGGATGAATTTGACTCAGCAGCCTATAAGACCCACAAATGGTTACATGAATGGGCAGACAAATGTTTTGGGAGTGGATGCAGAATCAAGTAGGGATAAGTCGTCAGTGAGAGGATTTACTCCAGACATTCATAAAGTCCTATGACGTTTGAGATGGGAGAATCTCCTGTTAATTATGATTTCTCTGGTGGTCAACAACAATTGAACAGCCAGCTCCCTGTCATGCTCCAGCCTTTTCCTAGGCAGCAGATGACGTTGGATGATATGCAACTACTAAAGCAGCAAGTTATGGCTAAGCAAATGCATGATTATTAAACCCCGCAACAGCTAGGGGCCAGGCAGCTCAATTCTTTGAATTCAGATGCTGTAAACTTGCTCGCTCAAGTGATAATCAATCATATCCTTTGATTTATGCGTCCCTCTTCAGAATGCGTCTAGTAATTGTTGGCAGCCTAATCGTATGACAGGAAATACAAACTGGATGCATCAAGGTTCTTCCAGTGGGTTCATGATTACTCCTGAGCATGGGCAGTCGAACTTACTCGCCCAACAGTTTGAGCCTTCCTTGTATGGTATGCCTCTTGGTGAGGCAAATGCATCTCAAACTTCCTTTTCTTCTGTTCAGATGAATAGTTTAGCTTCACAGCATGGTTCTGCAAACACGAATTTTTCGCTCACCAGTCAGCCAACTTCATATCTGAGTCAAGGTGATGTTAAGGATAGTCATATGCTCCCTAGACCCACCTACCAGGAGAAAGTGTTGTTCTCCCATACATCAGTTCCAGGTTCAAATAATAGGTCCAGTTCGGAAAGTTTCCAGCAAGATGATGCTCGCAAGAGGAACAACAGTCCCATAATAATTACACACAAAATCTACAAATGCAAAGGGAAAGCTACGGTTTTAGCATTGCTGGTGCTGGAAATGTCTCTAACGTTTCTACGGATGTCCAGGGAAACATCCAACAGCGGCTGGGTACTAACTCTGTGGAGAATGCTACTCCTCAACTGAAATCTAGAGACGGCAGTCAGATTCTTGAGTCACATGCGAATAATAATGCTGGATCAAATGAAATACTAAAAGCTCGTAATGTGTCTATGGTACCTGGTGGAAAAGAAACACAATCTGGTCATGTTGGTGTTAGGCCGTCCATGCCTCGAAAATTTCAGTATCATCCAATGGGTAATATAGATGTCACTGATGAACCTGGTCGAGAATTTTTTTTCTCATTTTGGGCGTTCAAAGACTCTTGGTCAGCCAGCTATGGATATTCGCAATGATAAGGTAAACTTTGTCCAGCTTTGGATTATGCGGTGGTTTAGAAATCTTACTACCTAACATTTTTTCGGCTTCGTTATGGTAGGGTCATGTTTCACAAAACGAATTGAATTGCACAAATGAGGCTTTTAAAGGCATGGGTTCAGAAAATTCACCTAGTGCATTCTGCTTCAACTGACAATCAAGTGAAGAGTGCTTCGTCAAGGTACTTATTATTTGGGTTGAAAAGGTTTTCTTGATTATGTTTTGCTTAAACTATTCACTCGTTGAACACCTTTGCAATATGTAGTTAGTGTGACCATTTTATTGATAGTTTGTCAAGCAACTGACAGACCTGCCTAAGTATTCAACTTAAACTCAATGTTCTCATTAATTTCGTGAAGTTGTAATTTCTGATTGTGGCATCAAGTGGCACGTGTTCCCTAATAAAATTGCTTGCAGTTTGTGCGTTGTTATTGTCTCCCTGAAAACTTTACCTCTGCAGGCCTGAGCTTCTTCACAAGGTTGACCAGTCACAGGGGCATTCGGTGGAAACAAATGTTTCTAGGATTCCTGAAGCAACACGGTCGGCACAAAATGTTGGTCAATTTCAGAATAGTCAGTCATCTGGTTCTCAGGGGTTTAGTCTACAGCTGGCACCTCCATCTCAACTAGCTTCCTCTCCTGATAACGTGCAGTTTTGGAACCAGCCATCTAAGCCTCGGCCAGATAGTTTGCAGCCACATCCATTGTCCAGCAACAACGTAGAAGGGAGCTTTTCAAGGCAGGAGAAGACAAATCAATTATCCTCCCAAAATGGAGGAGACGTGTCGTTAAATGGGAGGGACATGGTGAATACGCTTGAGTTACAGGGTCAAGATATGGGTGCAAAACAAACATCTGATGCTGCTTCAATGTTCTCCAAAATGGTGCAAAGCAATCATCAAACCGTCGGTCGTTATGTTCCTTCAAATAACTTTCCCAAGGAAAACTTGCGTCAAGATGAGCATATGGCTGGAAGTGGGGAGAGTGACGCGCCCAAGATTGCTGTGAAGAGAGTTGAGGATAGTGCTGTTCATCTTCAAAAGGTAGCTTCCAAAGGGGAGCAACCATCACCTTGATCTGATGGTTTACCTAGAAATGGATTAAATCAAAAGGACTCCACGAATCACATGTTGAAGAGAAGAAAAATCTTCTAATGTTGGGAGTTCGGCTGATGGCTCACATCATATTCAATCTCCGAAGCAGTTTAGTATGCTACAAATGTCAGGCTCTGCATTAGGAGGGGAGACTCCCTCATCTGAGTCACTACCTAATGGTGCAACTGACAAACTTCTGAAGGTTGATAAACCAAAGAAGCGCAAAACCGCCACATCAGGACTTTTATCTTGGAATAAACAAGTCATGCATGGTTCCCAGAGGCTTAAGACTCTCAGGTGTGTGGTTTATGAGCACTAATATTCCTTTTTATTTCTCATATGGATTACCGTATTAATCTTCTATACTCTTTACAATGAGGCTGAGGTTGATTGGGCCAGAGCAACTAGTCGATTCACTGAAAAGGTGAGTTTCCTGATTACATGCTTTCTCGTCTGTCTCTCTTTATCCAATGTTGTTGAATACGTTGATTGCTTGTGTTATCACAGGTGGAAATTGGGAATTTCCTTGAGGATGGCCCACCACTCAGATCAAAGAGAAGGCTTATATATGTAACACAACTCGTGCAACAACTATTTAGTCCCCCTTCTGCTAGGGTGGTATTGTTGCTTGCTAGCTCAAATTATGAGTTTGTTGCATATACTGCTGCAAGAGCTGCACTAGGAGATGCATGTAGCGACAGGAGTGATCACTTTCTGTCTCCGAACAATTCAGATCCGTAAGAGTATATTCTGTTTCTGAAAAATGCTGGAGATTTTCTTGACCTTGAGGCTGTGTATTGATACGAACCTATACACTCTTGTGTAGGTTGTCTGAGAAAAGGAAAACTGAAAAAATCAGTGACCAGTTCATCTCCAGAGCTGCGGAAGATTTCATTAATATAACATTGAAACTAGAGACTAACTTTGCACGGTATAAAACAATTTGCTCTTCCACGTAACCGAGTCCAACTTATTTGAATATATGTACTTAAGTTTGGCTGGCTTGACCTCATGAGCATGGGGTTGGTTATTCCTTGCAAGTCCAGTTTGGTTAAACTCACAAAGATATGTTACCATAGCTCCAATGCCTCGTAACAGGGTACAATGTCTCTCCCTCTAACTAACGATTGATGAGTTCCAAATAATTTTAGTTTTTGGCCAATCTTCCCCATCGTTTCTTTCATATCTCTCTTCCCCACACCCGTTCATATATTTTTGGGTGTGTGTAGGAGTTAGTTGGTCGGAATCATTAGAACAGTGAATGCCTCTCCATTGTTAAGAAGCTGGAGATTTTCTACGAATCATGTAACATTACCGTATGCATCATGACAAATATTGTAAGCTAAGTGTATTATTTCGTAAAGAACAAGTGCTCAGTACAAACATCTTCACTCGGTAATAATACTCGTCTTATTTTCATGTATTTTATCTGTTCGATATTATATAGTTTACGTACTCTGCAGAATCAGCCATGTTTGTGGTCATTGACAGCTAGCCAGAAGCTGAGCTCATTGACAGCATTCGAGCTTATGCTTCAGAGTTTCAGAAGGTGGTTCTAATTTACCTAAATGTCAATGTTTGCCTCTGCAAGCAAAGTCTGACATCTTATTCAACTTTCCAAATCATTTTCACATCATACATCATAGATATAAAAACAGAAAGTTGGAGTTCAGATTCTGCAGTGAAACCTCGAGCATGATCTCTGGTCTAGTTTGTTACTCAAAACACCTATGATATATAAATAATGAGAATCGAACACAAAAGTTTCACCAAAATAAAAACACTAGGCTTGGTGTCTCACCATGGCGCAATTTATAACTTAAAAGATGCGGAAACAAGAACCAAACAAGGTTTGATAAAAGATGTTATATAAAGAAAGCAGAGTAATTCAGGTTTTATTTTTTGGCTGCAGGTCTATTAGGCCCCAAGTAGTTTGTGACCAATCCCATTACAGCAAACCTGTTTCAAATACAAGAAAACCTTGAGTCAACATCAACAACAATTGTCACCATGGCTCATACTATGAAGAGTATCTATAAACAGTCCCTACGACTAATCATCTTTTGCACCCAAAGAGCTAAACCTAAGGAGCAATATCTTTGGCTCACTATAACTAAAGAAAATGAAAAAGAGTGAGAAGGGAACATTACATCATAGCCATGGAGATCTGCTTCAAATCAGTCTCCAAGTTCCTCATATTGGCCAGCGACTGAGCACAGAATATAAGCGCAAGCCACGAGCAAATCTTGTACTGAACACACACAACAAAAAATAAATAAAAAACCATCACTTATCCATTAGACTAACAACAAACAAATGATCTCCCATCCATTTGAACTGTGCTCAAATCTTAAAAAAGATCTAACTTATCTCTAAGTCTATAATATGATACAATCACAGATTTGTACAGTTAGAATCTTCCAAATTGAGGAAACTAAGCTAAATCGATTCAATCGAGACTAAGATCCAATCACAGTGCAGATTGCTGTTGATGAATCAGAGACTTAAACCCTATGAAATCGGATCGGACGACCTAGCTCACCAAATCTGAACCATAAGACAACCGAATCAAGAGTTTCAACGAATCTAATAGCGAGCAAGAAGGATCATATGAGATTTGGTGTTATTATACCCTGAACATAACACCCGACACGCCGAGGATAACAGCGATGAATCCCGAGTAGTCAACGGGTAGATCCTCCGGCGCAATAGGCCGCGGAGTGTAAGGTTTCGCCGCCGATGGCTGCCGTGGATCGTTCGCCGACGAAGCGTTCCCATGACTGTGAGACATTCTCTCTTTTCTCTCTCTCTCTTCTTTCTCTCTCTAAACTTGCCGTTACTGTTAAAACCTGACGATCTACTGTAATTGCTACTTCGATCAATATAACTACAGCACGGTAACTTTTATTTTACACCAGTTAATTTTTTTTATTTAATCTTAAAACGCTTCAGTGTAAATTACAGTTATAACCTTTTATGTTTTTTTCCTTCATAATCCCTAAGAAAGAAGCTCTCGCCGCCGCGTCTTTACGCCGCCGCCATCGTACCATCGCACCGCCGCTCAAGAAGCTCGTTTCGTCTCCCTTACGATGAGTATCTCACAGTTTCCTCCGCCTGCTTCTCCATCTCCAGCTTCTTCTTCTTCTTCTTCGCGATTGCTACCTTCTTCATCTCCATCTCCGGCGAGCTTATCATCGTCGATGAGGCTGTGGAGACCAGCTGCTCAGCGGAATCTAAGGAACCAGTGGTCAAAGCTGCAAACTTGTCGGCAAAAATGGGTCTCTGCTTGCTCCGCTGGAAAATCTCAGGCTACTTCGCTCGTTAATTCATATCTCTCCCAAACGTGTGGAAAAACACTAACTTTTTATTTCCTGCTTTACTTTAGAATTAAAAAGATTAAAGCTTTACTGACTTTTGTGTTTGTTTTTATGGTAAATAGGTTTGTGCCAACGATGAAGTTTGGTGTGTTGAGTGACATGGTTGGTATCAAGGAGAAGACTTTGAAGAAACTGTCTAAACAACAGGTTAAAAAGTTTTGTTACTTTTTACACTCTATTCGTTTTTTTACCAATATCTCTCTGTTTTTTACTTCAGAGTTTGTATCGGATCAAGCTTCTATCTTCGTACAAGGAAATGGTGAGTTTGTGGCACATGACTGACTATCTATTATTTTTTGTGAATTTGGAATGTATGAACAAATCTAGTGGTGGTAAAATACAGGTAGATGTTGTTGTGGAGATGGTGAATGTAAGTAGATCTCTGAGGTGTTATATGAAGCCGAGTAACGGGTCAATTATACAGTTCTCTGGCTCTAAGGAAGATTCTGATGATGCTGGAGATTGTGGTGGTATCCCTGTGTTTAACTTTTTGAATATCTCTGCATTTGGTAAAGATCATTTAACAAAAAAAAAATCAAGATTGATTACTTTACTCTTATTTTCTGGTTGTTGTCTCTAAAGATTGGTACTTTTGATCACAGAGAAGATGGCTGAGGAGCTTGTGGAGATGTTCAAACGCGAAGTGATGATAAAGGTAGGGTTATTTACTTCCTAAGTCATTCTACATATAAATCTTTAGGCTCTCGGTTAGCTTCTGATTTACATCACTGTTAACAGAGATTACTCGTAATGGAACTGGTCTCTTTAAGCTGTGAAGTTCCTCAACCGGTGAAGCTTAGTTGGTCAGCTGAGCTTTACCATGGGGAGTTTGATGATCTCTCCAAATGTTCTTTATATTCCATGGAAGTATGTGAGCCAATTCTCCCAACACTGAGAGAAGATAATCTCGGCATCTCTTCTGTATCGCATACCAACCAACCTACCTCGGAAATTTTGAAGGTAAATATGGATTTCTTCTAACACAGGAAAAAGCTTCTGCTCAAATTAGCTTACAGAATTTTTTTTGGTATGCAGATTTACTTGACAACATGGCTTGCAGAGGTGAACATTGACACTCATAGGTAAATATTTTACAGTTTGACACCACTGTCATTCTCGAGTTCCACTCTTCTGATGAGCCTTTGTTGCTATTTGTTATAGGATGGATGAGATATTAGCAATGGTTGGGGAAGAAATTAGACTCACCTTCTAAAGTTTCAAAGCGATTCCTTAGTGCGTCGTCTGGTTAAGTTGCTGTGACTTTAACCGTGGCTGCTTCTACAAAGCATTAGGTGACCTGAGAGAGATTTTTAGAATCTTAGCTTAGTCAAAACATAACTATTGATTAGGCTTATTGCTATGCCTTGTTTACTGTAAACCAAAGGCTGTTTTACCTTAAGAGATTTTATGTTATGAGCAACTCTTCTTCTTTACTAAGTATACAAATGGGATTTTGACTTGCAATAATTGTGAATACATTAATGTTACATGTCTGGCGGAAATCTCCGGCTTCTTGACAATAGAGTGGCCTTCACAGTTCTAAGAATCCTGACCAACTAACAAAATTGAAACTTTTGGTGCACGAGTTACATATGATTATATGAATGAGGACGATTGGCCAAAAACTTAGTATAACTGGATGGTATTGTTATAGAGTAATAAAAACTTGGAGTAAACATTTTCTCTGTATCCCACTTACGTTTATCCAATCAGGATGAAAAGGTTAAAAAAATGTTTCCACTCAGTTGCGCTAGAAATAAAAATATTTGTTCAATTTTCATTGATTTCCCACTATCTTTTTACTCTAGAATAATGCTTAAGAAGCTGGAGTAACATATTAGATAATTAATTCTTCCCACTATATTTTTCCTCTTGTTTACTCTGATTTACTCTGTTAAAGTTTCCAATCAGATAATAATATGAGTGTGATTGGTAAATTTTAGAGTAAATGAGAATAGCTTAATTGGAGTAAATGGGAGGAAAAAATCAGAGTAAAAAGTAATAACAATAAAAATAAATGAAAATTCAACATAATTTATTTCTCACTCCAAAAACAATGATGGAAATAAAGTCCATATATACCTCTAATAATATATACCTCCAGAAATAATGATGGAAATAATGGGAGTAAAAGAGATAAAAAAAAATAGTTTCACCTCATTGGTGCATAAGTTGTACTGAGAGGAAAAAGATTCTCCCTAAAATACTAAAAAGAGTTTTCAGTCAGACCAATAGTTAGAGATTTAAGGTATTTTCAACCAGACACAATTTTAGTGTCAAAAAATACAATATTTTAGTGTAGTTTCAACATTAAAAAAACAAATTCTCCAACCATGACACTAAAACTTTACACTAAAACATTTTTATAATCTTATAATTATTTATTTTCTTAATTGTTATTTATTTAATTATATACCTTATTAATAAAATAATATGAATAGTATTGAATAGGATGAATAGTATTTTATTATTGTGAATAGTATCACATCAAATTTGGAGTGAAATTTTAGTATTGCAATAAACAGAGTGATTTTTGCAATTGAATTGAAAAAAATTTAGTGTAAAAATCACACAAAAATATAATTTTGCAGTTGGGTTAGAGTTGGTATTGGAGGGAGAGATATTGTACCCTGACTGGAATATTCCGAGGCCTTGGAGCTATAGTCATTGGTACCGAAATAACTGTTTTTCAGCTATAAATAATATTGCTATTTTGTGTTCAATCAGATCATTAGAGTTATATTACCTAGGCATGGGCATAATACCCGAAATCCGAACCCGACCCAAAAAAAATGTATCGGTTCGGTTTAATAAAATTGAGAAAATCTGATCGGTATTGAATTTCTGATACTTCGAACATTGGGTTCGGTTCAGTTTAGTCCGATAACCCGATTGGTATTGGTTTTATGATACATAGGACTATGGGTTTGGTACGGTTCGGTATAACCCGAAATAACCGAAAATACATTGATTATGTGTGTTTAGGGAACATGCGTGTTACTGTTTACGATTTCCAAAATCAAAACGGCTAAAGAGGAAGTGGCGACAGAGGAAGCGATTCCTCTTCTTCCTACTCTCTAGATCTCTAATTCTCTATTCTAATCTTCTATTTAATCAATCTTATGATGTTTAGTCTCGACCTCACACTCTCTTCACCATCTGCGATTTTGAAGAATCAATCACAGGTTAATCAAAATCTTTCTTCTCTCTCTGTTATGAGTCACGGTTTAGAGTCTCTGTTTTGCGTTTTAGTTGTGATGATCTATACATGAGATTGAAACTCTGTTATGAAACTTGTTACTCTTACTTGTATTTTGAGATTGTGATTGATTAGGAATGTAACTTGTTGCTATTTTTTGCGATTTCAGATGGGTTCATCTTCAACCCCAAACGTTGACAACATTAATGATTGTTTGATGAAGAACCAGAGTTTCCTACTCCGGACAGTAGAGGCAAAAGTAAACAGGTTGTGACTCCAGACAGTAGAGGCAAACATAAAGAATCACCTAAAGCTAGTGGAGCAACATTTCAGACACAAAAAGCGCTAAGGTATCTTCCTACAAGGTCTAAGATTTGGGGCCATTTCACAAGAACGAAGGAGAATCGTGACAAATGTATATGTCACTACTGCAACAAGACGTTCTGCTGTCCTATAAGATCAGGCACATCCAACTTGATGAAGCATCTTAGCATATGCAAACGCTTCATGTTGTTTTCGGAGGGTCAAAGCTTTACTCAGCCTGGCGTCAATGAAGAAGGACAGCTGAAGTCTAGAAAGATAAGTGATGCTACTTTCAGAGAAGCAACAAATGAGATGATGGTGATAGCAGAGCTACCACTGTCTTTCATTGAAGGTGATGGTTGGAAACACTTCTGTAACAAGGTCAGTTATATATTAATTAGATGATTCTTTAGTTAAGTTTGGTATCTAATGTTTCGTTTTATAATTTCGTATTACAATTGCAGATGGAACTAGGGAAACCAGTATCAAGAAGGATATCAGCAAGAGACATTGTCAAGATGTATCTACAGAGGAAAGATGCTATGAAGCAATGGTTTAAAGCAAATAAGCAAAGGGTTTCATTAACTACTGACATATGGGTGGCTCAAGTAACTCGTAAGCAACTACTTGCTAACTTAGCTTTTGTGTTTACTGGTTTGTTTTTTTTATAAGAAAATAGTTAGACTAGTTAGTTTCCATAGCTTTTGTGTTTACTTTGATCCATAAGCAAATATTTTGATAATTTTATTTGATTTCTTCGATTTGATCTCAGGTGCAAGCTACATGGTTGTGACTTCTCATTACATTGATCCATGTTGGCGATTGAAGAAGCTTATCATTGCGTTCAAACACGTCACAGATGTATCTATAGAGGAAAGCTGCTATGAAGCAATGGTTTAAAGCAAATAAGCAAAGGGTTTCATTAACTACTGACATATGGGTGGCTCAAGTAACTCGTATGTAACTACTTGCTAACTTAGCTTTCGTGTTTACTGGTTTGTTTTTGGATTTATTAAGCTAAGGAATGTTGTTTTCTGTTTTAATGGAATTTAACTCTCAGTTTAAGGATGATGTTTTATAATTTTTCTTACAAAAATTTGTATTTCACTTCAGTATATTCCGAACCGAACCGATAAAATCCGAACCCGTTTGATATTTGATTACTTTACGGGTTTTACAATACAATACAATATTTAACCAAATCCGAAGTGATATTACCCACAATCGACCCGTTTTAAATAAATATTAGAATGGGACCTTTTAGCCTAAGTCCGAAAATCCGAAAATCCGAATAACCCGACCCGAACCCGAACCGATAACCCGAACGCCCAGGCCTAATATTACCTATTTATCTCATAAGCCACAATATTATTTTTTTCACAACAAATTTTGTTTACCATTATCTCATAAGATTTTTACTGAGTTTTGTACTTATTACAAAACTTAAGATGGAAACATATAAAAATATGATACAAATAAATACAAATTCAAAGAAACTTTTTACGTGTATCACTAGGCTGTTTACATATAAAATGAAAACTAATGTCATGATTGTTTTTCTTCTTACAAAGATTTGATTTTATGGTCGTACGGCTGGGCTGACAAGAAGTAAAGCTTCGCTGTGCATTACGTAATTTAAGAGGTCTCCCCTATCTCTTGGATGGACTGACAAAGCATCAACTGCATTTAAATATCATTTTTACTAAACCATTTGAATGTTTGTTTCGTAAATGAAAAAGAGGTCAGTCACTTTTGCCATAATTGATAGCTAGTCTTCTACTATAAAAAGAGAAGAGAACAAAGAAAAGGCGAAAGTGTCACTTCTTGGTCCATTCTCCAATAAACAAAAGAGATTTTGTCAAAGATTAGTTTATCTTTCTACAAAATCTTTAATGTCCTTGATATACAGTACAAACAACTTAAAAATGAATACTGACAACGTTGGAAAATCCCTCACAAAAGGTACCTTTCTAAGCAACATTCTCTGGTTGTGTTATAACTAAAACGCGACTTGAAATAGTTGAACGTGTTCCTTGTGGTCCTAAAAGTCCTAATAGTTTATGATTTCGCCTTTGACAAAAGAAATAGAAGTTTTGATAATCGTCATTTCTTGATTTCTTTAATTTTCTTGTTAAATGTAACTATCGTTCTCATGCCACAGTACCTTCCAGGTTAAGAGATGAATGGTACACAAATTCAACCAATTTCTGAAACAGATAATTATCCTTAACATAAACACAAAGGAAAAGTCAAAACTCACACACATCCAAAACCAAATCCAAAACTAAACTTTTCAAAGTTTTTACTTGGATTTGATTTAGTGTCTGAGTCCTTTCTTTTTACACTTGACATAAACACAAAGGAAAAGTCAAAACTCACACACATCAAAAACCAAATCCAAAAATAAACTTTTCAAAGTTTTTACTTGGATTTGATTTGGTGTCTGAGTCCTTTCTCTTTCTTTTTAATTACACGCACACGCAGACACTTGACATAAACGCAAAGGAAAAGTCAAAACTCACACACATCAAAAACCAAATCCAAAACTAAACTTTTCAGAGTTTTTACTTGGATTTGGTTCAGTGTCTGAGTCCTTCCTTTTCCTTTTTAAGTACACCCATCACTCATAGTTTGATGCTCCCCATTACACCCACACAATACTAATCCTAAATATATATAACATGATAGGTGAAACAACCTCTAGACTTCAATCATAGCTTCGGCGCATTTACCGACCATGATAGTGAGACCCGTGTTCCTTGGTCCGCTACGAGCGGGGATGAAACAGACCGCACTGTATACCTCAGCCGGATATGCCATCTGCTCGAAATGTTTCACCAGCATATCTTTCCCCTACATACACGAATGTAAATGTAAACGTTAAGCTTAATATTAATATATGTAAGTACATATGTAGATGAATGAGTAGAGAATTAACCTGGATCCGAGCAAAGGCAATTTTAAGTATTTTCTTCGAACCGAAATGGTACCATGCCTTGTTGTTGCACGCCGCCTTAAACTTAGACACTGCTTCTGTTTTTGTAAAGTTCACAAATGCATACCCTTTGTTCATTTTACTCCTGCTCAATTTGGTGCCCTTAAGTTAGTTTAAAAGAAAGAGATAAAAGGCTAAGCTATCAGTCTATGACATTATTATATTACTATATATATATATATATATCACAGCAAAACAAATAAATTTAAATTAATACATCATGCAGATTATCAATCGATTATCCTTTCCAAAGTTGTATCATCATTAAGTTATTCCTCTTGCCTACACGCTACATCTATATAAGTATATATGTATGTATACAAATCAATTTTTTTGTTGTTGTTTTCAAATATATTAATCAAAGATTAAACTAACTAATAGTAATAAAAACGACAATAATAAACTTACTGGAAATCGATGGGAAGGTATAAGAAATCATAGGCAACAACCTCTTCATTTTCCTCTTTGTTATTTTCTGCTTCGCAATGTTCATCCAAGAACTCAATGAGCATCTCTCTCCTACATATACAGTAACAATAAGATTCGATATCTATCATCATAAGTTCATAACATCACCGCAACAATTTATCTAAAACAAAAACATCACCGCAACAACAACAAAAAAATATTTCACACCTTTGTTCTAGTTATACAATTGATGAATGATATAGACTGTGATACGCATCATTATATATTTACTTACGTATATTTATTTGGTATGTTTCTAAGCATGACAGTGGTGATGGAACCGCCGCTGGATTCAGCTTGATACTGGACCCTCCTCCTCCACATCACCTTCTTACGATGTCCACTGCTTCTACTCCAGTCCAAACCCCTTTTTCTACTGGTCGGTGGACGAGACAGCTCTTGACTAGGGTTTTGTGGAGGCAGTTCTTCTATAAACTCAGACCTAGTAGGGTTAGGATTATTATACCATAAAGGATAATACACAAAGATTGAAGATGGAGGAGGGAGGTTAGTGTTGGAGATGAAGTGAAGCTGCGGTGGGAAGAAGTAATAGTGATGCAGAAAATGGTTTTTGGGAAAGAAGAGAGGTGCAGTTGGGTTTAGGGTTTTTGAGACGTCCATCGTCACCTCCATAGAAGGACCGTGGGAAGAGGTTGGAGAAGCCATTGGAGCCTTGGAGGTTGGACCTTTATGTTTTTGTGTGTTTTGATGTTTATATATTATTTTTCAAAACAGATTTGATATCAACAACGGCGAAGTGTCTAGTCTTTCTTCCTCATGATATCGTTTTGTCAGTTGATTAGTTTTTCCACCGTTCGATTATTTTTACAATAGTCTCGAGATCTTCGTGGTACACTGCATAGGTACTAGATTTGGAAAATCTTTGTGATAAATAGTACTGTATTTTATGGGACATATTACATATTTGTAATACAAAGTACGTAGTTATACTAAAGTAAAAAGTATATACTAGTAATAGTATGAATAATACTTCTGCTTTTGTTAGTAAAACTAGTATTGATATATTCTTCTTCTTTTTTTTTTGTAAAAATGTATTGAAGATATTTTAAAATATCTCCAAGTATGGAATTTAGGTTTTCTTGTTTTTTCCTTCTTGCTTGTTGCAACTATATTTTTAAAATAAATTTATATTTTTTTTTGTTATATGGGTATATACACATATAAAAGTCATATTTGAATATTTGAACATAAGAACTATAAATAAAAAATCATATAGAACATGCTTATGCAAAACGGTATTTAACTAGTATTATTTCTTTGTTTAAATTAAAAAAGAAAAACGTTTATTTTTCTTCTTAAAAATTAACCATATAGAACATGTTTATGGGAAACAGTATTTCTTTGAGTGTAACTGAATAATAGTAGAGTAAAATGGTAAAAAAATAATAATGGAAAACAGAGGAAATAATTTTTTTAAAAATTGGAGTAAAATTTCTTACTTGCTTGAAGTAAATACTTTACTCTACATGCCTTCGTTTTAAAAATAAATTGGTGAAAGTTTTATTCCACTTGATTGGATGAAAAAGTAGAATAATAACTGAACTGGGAGTAAATATTTAATCTAATTGGTATATACAGACCATTTGTTTAAATTACAAAAGAAAAACGTTTCTTCTTTCTCGCATTCTTCTAAAAATTAACAATTAATATTATTGAACAGTGGGATATGTTGACAAAAAAAAAACAGTGGGATATGATGCATGATTTTTTTAGGGAGTTGTCGTGTGGACACTGCACATACAATTTTAGACACTGTGTCATGGTAATGATGACATTTATAAGATTATTTATATTCTTCCTATTTTGTTATTATACAAAAGAAATATAGTGATGAAGTCTATTCTAATTGATCATTATAAGGAGATATAAATTTTCTATTTATATAATAAAATGGAGTGGTGTAGAAAAATAAATAAAATAGTCAAAAAATGAATTTTTTCTTTAAATAATATTATTAAAATAACATAGCGATAAGGTGGAAAGTGTGATGATGAAGCTAAAAACAAATGATTTGAAAGTGAAGATAACTTTCACTTCAATGTCTTTCTTGTCGTTTTTTCTTCATTACAAATTCAATTTTATTAATGTTTAAGAGAGACGCATGTAATCTTAAATATTATATAAATAAACATTGCATTAATTATTTATTAGTCAAAATTTAATAAATAACTCAATAATCTACAAAATATTAAAAAATCATATAACAAAAGAAACTACTAAATTTCTGGATATGCACTGTTTGGTGTTGATGTGTTTGGTTCGAGCGTTGTAATTCTAATCTTTTGGTGACCAATGCTGGGGTTTTTTAGTAGTAATCTCGGGTAGATTTTGTCAGTCCTGGTTATCTCTGTCTCAATGTGATCGATTTAGGGGTTGAATGGTCGGTTCTTCCTGAGTTGTGGGAAGAGTTCGATCTCTTTGGGTGGAATTACATCAAAGAACCGAACAGATAGCATAAGATCATCATTAGTGTTCTTAGGTTATACTAGCTCTCTTTGTATTGTAAGTATCGTTAAATCTCTTTGAGGTTAAATTCATGTAAACTCTTCTTGGTGAATATAAATTGATGTTGAGCATAAAAAAAAGAAACTACTAATTTTTTATTGAGGATAGAAAAAATCATTTGAACAAAAAAATCTTAAACATAAGTATTAAAAATAGAAGGAATGTATTTACTACTATGAACAAACAAATAACTAAAGGTATTTCTAACTATGGTGTTAAATTTGATGTTGAAATTATATTAAATTTAATGTTTTAGTATTAAATATATATCACACCAGATTCTACACTAAAAAAATATTTATATTATAAATTTTGGTAATTTATCACATTAACTATTTGTAACGGATTAATCCTATTTATTTATTAAAATTTAAAATTTATATATTTATTTATATATTCTATTTCTTTTAATTAATTTATATATTTATTTAAAATATTAGTTAAACTTAAAATTTATAAATTTAAAAATGAACAGTATTTTTATTCTATCACAATTTAATGTAGTAATAATATTCATTTAATTATATTTAATTAAAATATTAATAAAATAATATTTTAAACTTTTAGTAAAGTGAAATTATAAATAAAATATAAATTATGGTATAAATATAAATTAAAACTATAATTTAGTATGCATATTAAGAATTACACAATTTTTTTTTTTTGTAAATTGGCTTTCCTTAAACTTTAAACAAAGGAAATAAAAAAAATACAAGCCTTTAATCTTAAGTTTGGTTTTGGGATATACCTAGTGTTTTTTTTAGTGGACACACATATTAGTAGAACTAGTAGTCCAAGTTAGAATAACTGGTCCAGTAAGGAAATATGAGACGGTTTTCTTTTGTCACGGGGAATTGGTGAGATTTGTCGTCTTTGTTTTCTCCGCAAAAACTATGATCGGAGAAGCCACAGTTGCTTCATAGAAGAGGAAGCTCTGGAGTTTGCATGGCGAAAGCTTTGGAGACGGGTTTGGATTTGTTTATCAACGGAGGCGGAGATAGCATCAAGTAATTTGAATACTTGCTGGTGAAGTCTTGTGTTTCGCTCTACACAAATTTAGTGTATATTATTCACGTTATACTAAATGTAATGAAAAATATCACTTTTGGTGTTTTATTACGGACAAAGGCGGATCTAGGAACATTTGACTATAATAAATTTAGAAAGAGTTATATTTTCATTAAATTTAAACTAATTACACTGAATAAATTAAACTTTTGTATTAATTACTTCAAGAAATCTAAAATTTAGTTGGGGGCAGTGATACCATAAGCCACTTCTGATTATAGATGAAATTACTTTACATTTGGTGTTTTGGGAATAACCTCACATAATCTTCCCCTTATAATAAACATATCTATTGTGTCAACTTTTTCATGTGTTCAAATTGATTGGTTTTAAATAAAACTAGATTTTAACCCGCGCAACCGCGCGGGTGTTTGTTTTCGTTTATAGTTAGTTATATAAATATTTTGTTTTCACTTGTAAATTGGTATATATTATAGTAATCACATATTTACGATATGTATAGTAAATGTTTTTCAAACATAATAATATTATATAATACATGTTTTAATCAAATAGATTGTTTCAACTTTTCTATATTATACATGTTTTTCAAACATGTGTTTGTTTCTTCTTCTATATTTTATTGTTTGTTAGATTAGTATTTCATTTTTAGATAAACTAATATAAATAGAGCTTGATTAAATATTAGTATACTTTAATTTGGAAAGATAATATAAACTTCGAAGAATTTTTTTCTAAAAACTAAACTTATAGCTTCATAAATTAATATTATAAAGAATTTTATCAAAATGGAATTTTTAAAAAATTTCTCTTTTTAAAACAATATAATTTTAAAAATTTACATTGAAATAATTTTATCTAGTATATAGAGCGTGTAAATTTTGTTAGGGTATAGAAATATTCCATATTACGGATCTGTGATTTTTTTTAATATATTGCAGATACATTTAATTATTATTGACATATTTCCTTATAAATAATAGAAGATTCCTAAACTTATATCTATTGACATATTTTGCGTGACTAAGTTGGAAGGTGTGGGGTAATTTACCAAAACCAAATTTTTAAGCGTATATTTGTTATTATAGATATGATTTTTCATTAGATATAATAATGATGAGATTATAAGAGAGTTAATGTAACATGACTTTTTAGTAATAGTTCATTTTTTAAAAAAATCACACATGAAGTCAAGTCATGATTATATATTCACATGTGCTGATAATTAACTAGTTCATTTTATTTAGTTTAGATCACGTTAATATTCATTATATCATATGTGTTACTTAATACGCGTCTCTAAATTATACCCGCCTAAAATTAAGTATGTGATAATTTCTTAGCAATGTTCAAATTTTGTTGTAGGAACCGTTGACACCTGCTGCAATTAGAATACACATAATTACGTACCAAACGATATGTGACACGAGTCTAAAACAAAATTTTATTTTTGTAGTGTATTAAAGCAATTAATATATACGTCATAACACTACAAACATTAAAAAAAATTATTCATATAAGAACATTACGAAAACAGGACAGCATATGGAAATTAATAATTATTTTTGTAAGCAATCAATATGTATGTCACAAGTCACAACACAACACTAGTATAAATCTTTAATTGTATAAGAACATTTTGAAAAGAAGACATTGATATAAAACGAATCCAACTTATCCTTTTGTTTTGGAGTGGGTCAATATCATTCATACATGCTGAAGTAATTTCTGAATAGTGTCATGACAGTAATGGGCCTGGGCCCCTTTGCCGACAAAAACGTGATAGGACACGTGGGTATCCCGAATCAAAGATTCATCAATCCTACGTGGCTAGGCCGTGTATTACGGATACTAATAGATTATAAACTTCTTTCTCGCTCAGAATCTTTCTTTTTTCATAAATAAATATATAAAAACTCGAGCGCATCTGCTTTCAAAAAAAGAAGAAAAAATTGGATTTGGGAATTTTCCGGTGGAGTAAAAAAAAGCTTCGTCCTTCGTGCGTCGATTTTAGGGTTTCTTTTTTTGGTTCTCTTCCTTTCGCTTGATCGATCTCTAGGGTTTGATCATCTTCTTCTCTGTCGCGTTTGGATGTTAGGGTTTCCTGCTAATTTTTTCCCTCTTTTTTTCTTATTCTGAATTAAATTCTCTGTTTTGATTTCCAGATTTTCTTAGCGAATTGTTGTGATCCCAGTGTGTTTTTTTAGTTCGAGTCACCGTATTTAACATGCGGGATCATTAGCATTGAAGCATGATTAAGTTTAATTATTTAAGTACGATTAATAAAGTTTGAATCTTTGCTGATTTTAATGACCAAAACAATTATATTTCATTTTGTTTTTGTTTTAGTGTTTAAGCCTTAGTGATTTGTACAGATCTGTGATAACGTGTTTCTTTATTTTTTTTTTCTTATGAAAGTGATTGTTTTTTAACTTGGTTTGGTGACATGTGTTTTTTTTCTGGACAGGGGTGAAGAGTTTGTCTTCTATAGTTAAAGTGTGATTGTACTCTGCGGCAGACTATAGGTTTACTTGATGATGAGGTGGTGTAATTTGTATAGCATATTGATCTCCTGTGTGTGGACCTGACCTAGCCAAGAATTTTCCGGAACTTTCAGCAATTTTTTCACACGTGTCTTGAGTTGCAAACGTATAAAAATGGAGGACGATGGAGAAATGGGGATGCTTTTCAAGAATCCAGTTGAAATGGTTGAGTCTCGCGGTGTAATGTTCTCTTGCTTTGTTGCTGCCCTTGTTGGTATTTTGACCATAGCCTACACTGCTTTTCAATGGAGAAGGAACATCAACTTGAGTTGGACAAAAGCCATAGCTAGGTCAAAGAAAAATCCAAAGGCACGGCATAAGACTCCTGTTGCTCCACATAGCTGGGAGCTTCACTCTATATCTCGTGCCAAGAACTTGAACTGCTGTGTATGCTTGAAGTCGATGTCACCGTCTCAGACAATTGTAGCTTCTGAAACTTTTGTCCACAGGTGTACTATCTGCGGAGCAGCAGCTCATTTTAGTTGTTCTTCAAGTGCTCCTAAAGATTGCAAATGCGTTTCTATGGTTGGGTATGAGCATGTGGTGCACCAGTGGGCAGTGCGGTGGACAGAAGGTGCTGATCAGACTGATGACTCTTCGTTTTGTAGCTACTGTGACGAGTCATGTAGTAGCTCTTTTCTTGGAGGTTCTCCTATATGGTGCTGCTTGTGGTGTCAACGTCTTGTCCATGTTGATTGTCACAGTAATATGTCGAGTGAAACAGGGGACATCTGTGATCTAGGCCCTCTTAGAAGGTTAATTTTGTGCCCTCTTTATGTTAAGGAATTGACTCGGAATCCCTCTGGAGGTTTTTTGAGCACAATAACGCATGGTGCAAATGAACTTGCATCTACTGTCCGTGCCAGTATCAGGAGCCAAAGCAAAAAATACAAGCAAGGTAATGAAACTTCAGTGGATTCAGGTAATAGTGGCAGCAATTGTGATGAATCGACGGAAAGCACAGCCGATACAGGTCCGGCTGTTAATGGCACCCATGCCATGTTGGAAAATTCAAGCAGTGTTATGAATGGAGGTTCCACTCACGGGGACAGCGATACCAATGGCAAGTTAGAGAAGAAGCCCAGTGTGAAAAGAAGCGGGTCTTTTGGCCAGAAAGATGAACATCAGGCACTAAGGTCGAAACTGAAGTATGAGCTAGCTGATTTGCCTTCAGATGCAAGACCGTTGTTGGTTTTCATTAACAAAAAGAGTGGTGCTCAGCGAGGTGATTCCCTTCGTCAGCGCCTTAATCTTCTTCTAAATCCTGTGCAGGTAGAGTATGCTGCCTTGTAAACCCGCCACAGAGTTTTATCTGTGGAATTTTCCAATGCATTTTTACTGGTTATTGTTTTCAAGTTTATCGAGGGAGCCGTTTCGTGCAGGTGTGTGAATTGAGTTCAGTGCAGGGACCAGAAGTGGGACTTTTCCTCTTCAGGAAGGTTCCTCACTTTAGAGTTCTTGTTTGTGGTGGAGATGGCACTGCTGGTTGGGTATTGAATGCCATAGACAAACAGAATTTTGTCTCTCCTCCTGCGGTTGCTATCTTGCCTGCTGGAACCGGGAATGATCTAGCCCGGGTATTGAACTGGGGTGGTGGTTTGGGTGCTGTTGAGAGACAAGGAGGCTTATCCACAGTATTACAGAACATAGAGCATGCTGCAGTTACTGTCCTTGATCGTTGGAAAGTATCGATTCTGAATCAGCAAGGAAAGCAACTCCAGCCCCCAAAATATATGAACAACTATATAGGTCAGTGAATTTCAAATCCTCTCGGTGCAAATCATTAAAGCTTTCTTTGAATATTGTTCAATTATTTGTGAGGTTAGTAAGTTGAAGTAGTGTGGCTCCTTTATCTGTTTCAACCTATCTGATATCTGTTCCAGACTCCTGTTTGCAACTTCATTTTTTCCGCAGATAAACACTCGACTTATATTTGGGTTCGAATTATTTGCATTTGAAATTTGTATAATCATAATTGTGCAGTCTCTCGTTTAATAACTTCATGCTTGATTTTTAGTATGAACAAACTCATTGTGTATTTTAGATCCTTGTAAATGATTTGACTGCTGTCCTGAAACCTGTAGCCCATAAATTTTGGCTTACGTTGCAAATCTTATCAGGGGTTGGGTGTGATGCGAAGGTCGCTCTTGATATTCACAATCTTCGGGAGGAGAATCCAGAGAGATTTTATAGCCAGGTAACAAAATAAACCTAAATTGATAAAATTTTAATATCACCTCAGGACTCCTTAAATCATACCATTTAACTGGCATTACTGTAGAGAAGCTATATTGTTAATACTTACTCTATGAAACTGACACTTATGTGCAGTTTATGAACAAAGTCCTCTATGCTAGAGAAGGTGCAAGGAGTATAATGGACCGAACTTTCGAAGATTTCCCCTGGCAAGTTCGAGTTGAAGTGGATGGTATTGACATCGAGGTTCCTGAGGTAAGTCACAGAAAACCACCTTACAGAAAACCACATAATTAAGGCTGTAACTTCTCTGCTAAATCTCTGAAGGATGCTGAAGGAGTGCTTGTTGCAAACATCGGAAGTTACATGGGAGGTGTGGATTTATGGCAGAATGAAGATGAAACATATGAAAACTTTGATCCGCAATCTATGCATGACAAGATAGTAGAAGTCGTGAGTATATCTGGAACATGGCACCTTGGAAAACTTCAGGTATGATAATGATCACATCTTACAGGTTCTAATTGCGTTCTATCTTGTAAACTTAACATCAGTTGTTTTTTTTCCCACGTAATCAGGTTGGGTTATCTCGTGCCAGAAGGTTAGCTCAAGGGCAATCCGTCAAGATACAACTTTGTGCACCGTTACCTGTACAAATAGATGGAGAACCTTGGTTTCAACAACCTTGTACCTTAACCATATCGCATCATGGCCAGGTCTTTTACTCCACTTCCCTAACTAAGGATTCTAGATCCCCAAACCGAGTTTGTAAATGCTTGAGCTCATCTAAAAGCTCTTTTTTTTTTGTGGAACTGATCTTTGTTTATCTTCACTTGCAACAGGCTTTCATGCTAAAGAGAGCCGCAGAAGAGCCACTGGGTCACGCAGCTGCAATAATCACAGATGTTTTAGAAAATGCAGAAACCAATGAAGTGATCAACGCTTCACAGAAACGAGCTCTGCTTCAAGAAATGGCTCTACGGCTAACGTAGAATAAATAAATGATAAAAAAAAAAACCTTCCGTCGTCAACAACCATCACTGGCCACTGTCTATTAGAAATTTCAAATATGTGTATTTACATATATCTCGTAGCTTTGTCTAGCGAAGGAGTGTTAGATAAGGTATTGGAGATGAAATCCGCTGAATGCAAAAAGCGGGTTGTGTGTGGAAGTAGGAAAAAACAAAAGGAAAATGGAACCAAAAAACTGGATTTGGTTCCAAGAGTTTTGGCTGTTCTCATAGTGTTGTGTCATAAGTCAAAGTGTGGAACTGATACAAAGCTTTGTTAAATTATCTGTCATCTTTTCTTACATTATTATTACCATTTGACATTCCAATACGCTAAATGGCTTTTCTCTTCATGCCATCTTCAAATGGTATTAGCTATGGGTGAGCAAAAATATAAAACCAAACCGAATCGAACCAACTAAACCAAGGATATGTCACAAGTTAAAGGGATAAAGATTTTTTCAACTTACTTGGAAAATCCCCCTATACATTAAAAGAGAAGTCACTTTGACACGTGACATTCATAGAGGTCTTCTCAGAGTAATTATTTTAATCTGATTGGTTGATTTATTTTAATTTTCTTTTTTATTTATTTTTTGTTCGGCGTGCAAGTGTTAGGATTTATATATGAGAATCGTATCTCTAAAATTTGGTTAGGTTATTTACTTTCCTTACATTATATTCGATAACTTGCGTGAGAAGTTGGAAATTAAATGCCAAATATGTCAATCTCATACCATTAGGAAAGCTTGACAATATATATACGATGTCCAAATGTCTGTAGACCGAACGCAAGTTTTAAAAACATCTATGGCAATGGTTCAAGCTACCAAAAATTGAGTGTCTTTCATCAGGGAATTGAGACCGTGTAAAGATACATGGCGTATTGAGGTTAGGATTCTGAGTTTATGGAGAAACTACAACAGAGATTCCGGAAACACCATCGAAATGGTGTTTGCCGATAAAGAAGTAAGTTCATTACTTGACGGAGATGTTAGTTCGATCGTTTTTTAAAAAAATTTCACCAAACATCTTTAACTCTCTTCTCATCACCGTATAGGGGACAAAAATCCATGCTCAAGTCGGTGAACTGCTCATAAAACAATTTGAAGGGAAACTAACCGAAGGCGATGCCTAGGTCATCCACTTATTTAAACTGTACGACGCTACGGGTGATTATCGAACCACCGCACATCCCTACAAAATTGGATTCTTTCAATATACTTTTGTTGGACCAGCGGATGACTTCCCAAGTGAAGTTCCGGAGAAGTAGCTTGTCAATTACAGTGATATTATTGATGGGAAGCTTGATAGCAGTCGTTTGGTTGGTGAGTCAATTCGTACTATTGCTTTGTCTTACAATATTTTGCCACCAACAAATATTTACTTCTTAACTTTATATGTAGATGTTATTGACCAAGTAGTTAACTTCGGATCTTTTGAAAACAAAGTCATAAAAAGAAATGATAATTTCAGGCTATTGATTGAGTTAAGGAACCAAAAGTAAGTTTAAATATTTTGCTTTTTCCTTTAAATTATTGGATCAACTTTTTTTGTTAGATCCATTAACCTTACTGGGCGTTATATGCAGTGATGTCAAGTTGATGTGTACTCTTTGGGGCTGTTATGCCAAACAAGTATATGATTACAGTATGTTAAACATGTCCACAATGATCATTGCTCTTATCCGGTTTTGTTCCATTAAAGAGTGGAAAGGTATAGTTCCTACACTTATTTTCTTAAATGACTTATCTCATAACATCTTGATAAGGTTCGTGCTACCGCAGGTGCTTACTCCATATCTAGCGGGTACAATTCAACCCATATTTTGCTCAACCCAACATTGGATTTAATTGCGAATTTTAAAGCTAGGTATGTCTCATTGTACTTTCATCTTACCTTTTTACGAGAAAACAGAGGTC
This sequence comes from Eruca vesicaria subsp. sativa, assembly GCA_932364175.1. Taxonomy (NCBI): domain Eukaryota; kingdom Viridiplantae; phylum Streptophyta; class Magnoliopsida; order Brassicales; family Brassicaceae; genus Eruca; species Eruca vesicaria. Next base: position 205,673 of record CAKOAT010381821.1, read on the forward strand.
TTATAACATTGCTTTACTATGCAGTCTCCCCAATGATTCACTTGCTCTTACAAACAATGATAGTAGCCAATGGTCCATTGGTAGTGCTACATCTGTTCTTGCTAGGTTTTTTGTGACTAATGAGAGGCTAACCATAAGGGAGATCATCGATACTGATCTGGTATATTTACTAAACCAGGCTTCGAATCATTATTTGTGCATTTAATAGTTAGAAAAATATTAACTTGACGCATATTTTTAGGTTGGTACTTTTGTCACTCTTGTCACAATTGAAAGCATAGATGCTGATCGTGGGTGGCAATATCTAAGCTGCAAATACCATAACAAAAAAAGTCATGCCAACAACCAATGTTGATGCGCTTAGCCGTCCCTTGTTCTTCTGCACTACATGCGATAAGGAACACATTGAGGTCATTTCCAGGTAATGTATTCATAAATGAACTACAAATGAGTTACTGAATATGCTTTTAGAGCTAGGGTTCACTCTGTGACATATAAAGCTTAGGTATCATGTTTAGTTTGATGTTTGTTTTCAGGTTCAAATTAATTGCAAATGTTAAGGACGATTCAGGTGAGACAAAGTTTCTTTTGTTTGACGCCAATGCTCAACCTATTGTGCGTCATCCTGCCGCTGAACTCTATGATGAGGTAGTTTTGATTCATTAATATCAGTCGACATTATGTGATTGTATAGTTATCTTTACTGTAACAAAAAAGTCATGCCAACAACCAATGTTGATGCGCTTAGCCGTCCCTTGTTCTTCTGCACTACATGAGATAAGGAACACATTGAGGTCATTTCCAGGTAATGTATTCATAAATGAACTACAAATGAGTTACTGAATGTGCTTTTAGAGCTAGGGTTCACTCTGTGACATATAAAGCTTAGGTATCATGTTTAGTTTGATGTTTGTTTTCAGGTTCAAATTAATTGCAAATGTTAAGGACGATTCAGGTGAGGCAAAGTTTCTTTTGTTTGACGCCAATGCTCAACTTTTTGTGCGTCATCCTGCCGCTGAACTCTATGATGAGGTAGTTTTGATTCATTAATATCAGTCGACATTATGTGATTGTATAGTTATCTTTACTGTAACAAAAAAAGTCATGCCAACAACCAATGTTGATGCGCTTAGCCGTCCCTTGTTCTTCTGCACTACATGCGATAAGGAACACATTGAGGTCATTTCCAGGTAATGTATTCATAAATGAACTACAAATGAGTTACTGAATGTGCTTTTAGAGCTAGGGTTCACTCTGTGACATATAAATCTTAGGTATCATGTTTAGTTTGATGTTTGTTTTCAGGTTCAAATTAATTGCAAATGTTAAGGACGATTCAGGTGAGGCAAAGTTTCTTTTGTTTGACGCCAATGCTCAACTTATTGTGCGTCATCCTGCCGCTGAACTCTATGATGAGGTAGTTTTGATTCATTAATATCAGTCGACATTATGTGATTGTATAGTTATCTTTACTGTAGCCGAGTATATATGATCGTAGAATGAAGATCCCGACGTCTTACCTGAAGCGGTTACCGACCTTTGTGGCAAGCGATTCCTTTTTGAGATATCAGTTGATGCTGACAACATCAAGGGAAAGAGCTCTCAGTATGTCGTTCGATTGGCTACTGAAGACCGTGAAATGATTGAGGAATTTGCTGCTTTACCTCCTAAACCAGAGGTATTAAAACAAATGATTTCATTGCCACATAAGCTAAATATTAAATGATTATCATGAGGGTTTAACTGCATAGATTTATGACTTTCGTCCTAATGTTGCAGAACTCGGATGTTATTCCTTTGGTTCTGGTGAGTTTGCAGTAACTCCTTTGTCTAAAAGAAAATGCCAAGAAGATCAAGAAGATCATGACACAAGTCTTGAGGATCAACACTCCGTCAGCAAGAAACCATCCTAGAAGAAAATCAAGGGCCAGTGATCCGTTGAATATTTAAAAATACTTGTTTTTCTTATTATTGTTATGGCTTTGTCGCTGAGAGTACTTCTATTGTCATTTCTTAATTTTGGTTAAAGAACCTTTCTGTTTTGGATTTTTCTTATATTTTATAAACTTCTATTTGTTCTTCACTAAACCATGTTAGGTGAAGTGCATTATTCATGATTTTAAATTTCTTCGGAAAACCGATGTTAAAAGTGTTTACCATGGATGATTGGACTTCAAAAATGTGGAAAGTTATAATAAAGCGCAAATAAATCATGAAAATTAATTAGCTCCAGAGAATCAGAGTGTAGAGATTTTCAAATAGGAAGATAGTTTTTGTTAAATTCAATAGTTATAAAAGTAGTCTAATATCGTTTTTATTTTATTATGAAAAGAAATAAATGTGTAAGAACTCAATTTGAATAATCTGTCTCATATGCCTATTTCAAGAGGGTAGATTATATTTCCACCTCAAAATCACATTTATTAAAGTTAATCTATTAATCAAACATATTCAAACCTAAAAAAGGATATGAAGACTAAATCCTACGTAAAGTTTTAAAATGGTAAGACAAAGCAGAAAAATAAATACAAATGTATATCATGAGAAGGTGATGTTTCATGCCTTTGCCAATATCGGAATATTGAATATATTACTTGACCACTACTCATTTTCCTTAATCTTATGCATTTGAGTATATTATACCTCATGAAAAATGGAAATAATATACATTTGCCAATATCGGAATATTGAATATATTACTTGACCATTACTCATTTTTCTTAATCTTATGCATTTGAGTATATTATACCTCATGAAAAATGGAAATAATACTAAATGATTGTCTTTCCTTTTTTAAATTATTTTTTCGGTTGGTGGCTGCATAAAATTAAAAATCATTAATATCGGAATATTGAATATATTACTTGACCACTACTCATTTTCCTTAATCTTATGCATTTGAGTATATTATACCTCATGGAAAATGGAAATAATACTAAATGATTGTCTTTCCTTTTGAAATAAAATATTATATTATATCTCTATAATATTATTTGAGAAATCACTTTCTAATGTGTCGCGTTCACATTAACTCTCACGCTGGTTGATTACTATGATACCCTTAATAAATTTTTAAAATATGTTTAAATATTATTATTTCCTTTTAAAAATTTTCCAAATAACAATATAAAATAAAAAGGAAACATTTATAAAGTTTACAAATCTATTTAAAACGAAAATATAAATATATATACATATGGTTTCATAAAAAAGGAAGTTCACAAAATAGTAATATTTAATTTAAATATATTTTAAATAACATAAAATATACTTTTGAAGTAATAAAATACTTTATATCTATATATTCTTAGATGAAAAATAATATTTGTATATATTTTGATTCCATAAAAAATTCACACAACTAATCTTGATATTAGAAAAAGAAATATTTTTTTCTTTAAAAAAAAATATTTTTAAACAATAAATATATATATTTTCAAAGTAATTATTATTTTTGTATATATCTATCTATTTTATTATATGGTTACGTAAAATAATTAAGTAAGATAAACTAATGTATGTTTAATTGACAAAACAATTTACAATTAATATTCTTGAAATATTTTTTATTTTATTTTTAGTATATTTATTTGACTATAATATCTTACAATTACAGCAAAAAATATAAATTCTATTTTACTTATATAATATAATTTTCAAAAACAATAATTTTTTTTACTGCATATTTTAAGAGATATTAAAAACAAAACTAAAAATAAATTTTAATAATAAACATGTTTTGATCAAATAACTACAATTATTTTAAAACATCATAACACTATATAATTTAACAAAGTATATATATTATATAATAGTTAGATTTATTATGTTTGCTTAATAATTCTTTGGATTTTTTATTTTCTGTTTTTATGTTTGTGGAACTTAATATAACCATAATCAAAATACTTAAGCAAATCAGAATCTTTATTTTAAAATTATTTAAAATAAATTTCTGTTTACCATCCAATCAATCTAAATATTGTAAATATTGATATGTGCTCATAAGCTTACAAAAATTTATTAGTTACGCATGTATGTAATTTAGAATCAGATAATTTAGTTTCTATTTTTTTTCTTTCTAAGCATAAAAAATCTTAAGTTATACATACTCTTACTAGATATAGTTATATTTTTAAAATAACAACCGGCATAAATGCAAATAAGACGATTAATCAAAAATTTAATATATTGAGGATAAAAAAGATTATAGTTATATTTAGAAAAATAGATAGAATTTAATATATCCAAAAGACAACTAAATCAACCGTAAAAACAATAAACTGATGAAATATAACATATCTAAAATTATATATATATAATTAAATTAATATAACATTATTAATACAAATTATACCTACAATATACCAATTTGATAACCAAACCGACTATTGATCCAAAAAATAATTAAACTGACAATAGTATATCCAAAGTCATATGTATAATTATAATAATATAATATTTATTAATATAAATTATACATATAAATTGATTCAAAACTAAAATTAAATATAAAAAATTATTATAAAATTTTACTTTTATGAATATTCATGCCCGTGCATGAGCACGGGAAAATCACCTAGTTATAGAATTAAAATATTATACTTGACAACTACTCAATTAAAATATTATACTTGACAACTACTCATGTCCTTATTCTTAGCAAATATAATATTTAAACAATTATAAGGAAAGTAATTAACCCAACCGAATTATAATTCTATATAGTCTTTCCTTTTCGCTCAATCCTACGTATATTTTATAATACCTAGGTTTCTTAAGGTTTCTCTAATAGCTGACCTACTATATATAACCTTAATGTAACAGATTAGTAAAGTTAAGTTGAAGATTAATAACAGATTAGTGAAATTAAGTTGAAGATTAATTTTAATCTACACTGATAATTGTGGACATGATGACTTCGCATAAGACTGATTTGGTGGATCAAAAACATTTTTGTTATCTTCATAATATGGGCCCTAATATTCAATTCGTTAGTGGATTTCTTTTAGCAAGGGCCCTAATATTATGGATTGTACACATACATCTACATAAATTCTTTGGAAATAAAAAAAAAGGAATACGATTAGTTTTTTACAGGAATACGATTAGTTTAAAACAGGAATACGATAATTTTTCACACGCAACAGTTATTATTAGGGTAAAAAGGTGTCAACTCAACCGTCGAAAATCTAGAAGTCTCTTTTATGTAGTATATATATAGTGTTGCGCATATCTCTTCTACCAAATCCACTAGATCTCTTTCTCTCCTTTTATTTCAAGAAAAACAGAAGACCTTTGTAAGAAATTTTGTTTACGTTTAGATTTGGTTCCTTTTTCGTTTTTTTTAACTATCTTTCATAGATCAAGTATAGACAGTTTAGAGTGAAGAGAATAAAATTCGTATTTTCTGGAAACGTATTCGATTTCTAGATCTATTTTATATAAAAAACTTTGTTTACATTATCTTTTTATGGCATCCAACCGAGACAGGAACCTCAAGCAACCTATGATTGAAGATTATGAACGATCTCTGGGAGAGGCGTACTGGAATGGAATGTATGATAGGATCAAACATTATCGAGCACTTCTCAAGATGTACATGGAGTTGCATGATGCCGAGCATGAATGACACAAAGCAGAGCTCGAAGTCTATCGCATTAACGGTAAGATAGAAGTGATTGAAGATCTCTTCAACGATGACGCGATCATGGAGGTGAAGGAGAAGCTTAAAAGTGAACTTGTACTTGCTGAGGCTAATCTTGCTGATAAGAAGGTTCCGAGTCTGAACTGGGACAAGTTAGGAGAGACACATATGTGGCGTTAATCTAATCTACTTAATCATCTCTACATCTATTTTAATGTTTTATGTTTTAAGGTTTATCGGCTATGAATGTCCGGGAACGTTTTCTCTGGTTTATAAAACCAGTTTTCCTTTAGTATTGTTCCTCTAATGAACTACTCTTAATGGATAAAATATATTTTGGTTTAATGTTTGAGTATCTCTTCTTCTATGTATTACTTGAAATATTGATCTCTTATAATCCGTTTAGGTTTACTCATCCAAAGGTGCGAGTCAGTATGATCTTATACATAAAGGATTTGATTAATTGATCTATCTTCATTAATTGTTGGTTTCAAAAATTAGATGTAATAAGTTTTTCGATCTATCTTTGAGTATACATGAACTTGTCCTTAATCTTAGTTATCTGATACATAATATTTTTTACTAATTGTTGGTTTTAAAATTTTGTTGTTATGTAATAGCAAATTTATTAGGTCGAAATATGGTTGCTTATGTCATAATATATTGGTAAGTGTAAATCATAAAATATGGGTACTAATCTCACGATATCAGTGACGTGATTTGATTTGGACATCTATCTTCATACACAATTTTGTTGTCGCTTATCTTAATAACCGAGTTGACAGATAATTACCACCTTGAAATGTATCAGTTCCAAAACTAACCAGCAATCGAATGAGACAACATAATTGTGGTTTATCTGGTTGATAATTTTCGTTGCTGGACTCTACCAGGTCCAATAAGAAAATAGTATCACCAAAGCATGCTAGATTTACAAAAAGCCTGCTAAATATTATCACAACATAGTTTTCGTTATTGACTATGTCGTTAGACCGCTTCCGAGCGTCCAAAGGTTTTGGGGGCCCAAACGTCATGTTTAGTTTGATGATGTATTCATAAATATATATATGATGTCTTTTAAGCCCAATATCATATAACCTACAACCCTAACATGTTGAATCATTTACTCTTATGTTTCACTAGCAATAAGAGGTCACTAAAGAAAAGGATTTACATATAATTTCAGGTGAAGAGAAGGTTTACCTTAGCTCAGACAGTATTATCCCATCCGATGTTGACATAGAAGAAACTGTAGTATATCCTGTAGAGTTTTTGAACAGTGTTAAAGTGGCTGGACTGCCTAGGCATTGTTTGAAGCTCAAGGTGGGTGCTCCTATTATTTGTCTCCGTAACATTGATGTTGCTGATGGCTTATGTAATGGTACTAGGCTAATTGTTACTCAGTTATTGCCCCATGTGATAGAAGGTAGAATTATAACCAGAAACAATATTGCGGGTGACAAGGTTTGGATCTCTAGAATGTTTGTCACACCACCTGACACAAAGTTTCCCTTCAGAATGCGTCGAAGACAGTTTCCTGTTACATTGGCATTCGAGAGGACCATCAACAAAAGTCAAGGTCAAACACTGGAAAGCGTTGGTTTGTTCCTGCCTAGGTCAGTATCCTCTCATGGTCAGCTCTACGTTGCACTTTCAAGAGTTAAGTCGAGATCAGGATTAAAAATCCTAATAACTGGTAAAGAATCGAAGCAGCAGACCAAAACATTGAATGTTGTCTACAAACAAGTTATCCAGAATATTCCGTAGTCAGGGTACGTGATTTTAATATACTTTTTCAAATAATTTTCTTTTTGATATATAAACTTTTACAATTATTTTTTGACAAGGTATTGGAAGATGGGTACTGATGAGGTACCAGAGAGATTTTATTTGATTACCATCCATCATTCTGCCTATTTCTATGACGGTATGGAAATTAATATTATTTACAGATACAATAAAATTCAGAAATTATTTTATATCTATCACAGAATGTTATCCGGTCTTAGGGCTTACAAACTAAAATATTTTTTTGCAGGTGTCTAATGGATTTGCTACACCTTTATCGAGATTTTGTACTTCATAAATTTATATTATTTATGGATAATAATTTTAATTTTATTTTGGGAGCTTAGTTTGAAATTTATTATATTTTCTTTCAATATGTGTACAGAAATAATTATGAAAAATTAACATAATACTATTATTCACCTAATAATTAAAATTACAACATATATACAATACAATTATAATTACAAAGGATAATATAAAATTTGTTACTTCTAAAACTGTACACTATTTATAAGAAGTCTTAGCAAATCCATTAGATGACGAATGAAAATATTTTTGTAAAACACACTAATTATTTTGAGACTTTACAATTATACATACACACAATAACTGTTCGCACCATGTGCGTTATTTTATACCCTCTCATACAATGACAAATATTGAATACCGGCTTTTCTCCATGGTGTAGGGTTTCTCCAAAACATGGTAGTATGATGATGTACAGTTCGTTTCTTCTAAACCGATACACTATTATAATAATGTTTTGAACATACTTATGCCCGCACAGGGTGCGGACCGGTCACCTAGTAAAACTAAATTGAAAGACTAAAATGTTTAATTTTAATTAAATTAATTAAATATAGTAATAGCACTACAAATTAAAATATATAACCCATCTTATCGGTTGGATCCAGATTTGTAACAAATCTCTTCCACTATTAATGGCCGTTAATTATCCATCCTAGATTGGGTCAAATATGTTAGTTGTCGACTTCCTAGAATCTCGACCTCCTTCAAATATGAGAAGAAGTCAAAGTTAAAATAATGGAACACGTGCAACAACTTCAACTCTTACAAAAGATAAAGATATTGCTCTTGTGGGGCGAATCTACTAAGCTTAGGAAGGGAGCAGCTGCCCACAAAAAATTAGAATTAGATTTATTTGCATTTGATTATAAGTAAATCTGCATCTAAGTTGGCTGAAACCCACTATTTGCCCCCACTAAATCCAGTTTCGAATATTTTCTTGTCCCTTCTGATTCACTCTTTTTATATTTTTTATTTCTATTTTTTTCAGTTTCCTTTTTCTATGTGTTAATATTTCATTTTTACCTTATGTTTTGTTCCATAAAATCTTTTTTTTTTTGGTAAACTGTTTTTTCTGTTAATGTGTTTATTCTTTTTCTTCCTTTTTAGTTAATTTTTTTAACTGTATTATTTAATTATTATTTTCTTGTATATGTTATCTTTATTAAAAGATATAACACATTCATATAAACATATATAAAAACAATTTATGTCCCCACTTAAAATATTTTCTAGATTCGCCACTGTCACTCTCTGGAACTTAAATAAAAGAGAAGTTGAGAGCTCAACAAACACAATTATATTCTTGTACTTATAAAGATAAGGAAGATGAGGTATGCTTTCTTGATTATTATGCCACTTCTCAAACATAAGCGGGACCAACAACGAAACAGAATCAACAACGTGATGCTGATTGCTTTACGAATCAGTTACAACCATGTATTTAGACCAAAGTTCTTCCTCTCAAAACACCTCTCCCTCAACGAGAGGACGAGTTATAGAGACGTTATCCTTACGTCACGACGATACGCATCCATGATTGATAAAGGACGACAGCTTTTCATATAATGTCTGATCTAACGAGATCGTATGTAACCGGTCCTAGTTCTTAAAGACTCACTATCTATTCAAAAACAATCCAAGACCCGCAAAAGCCAACGTCTCGCTTGAGACTACGAAGCCGATGTCCACTTCCCAAGACAGCCAAGCCGATATCATGCTCGAGACAGATAAAACGGACATCTCTTTCGAGATGATGATAAATGAACTTGATCTCTTAATGGGTACGTTGGCAATTCGACTTTTAGTCTAGTTACGATCCTTCTTTCTCCTAAAATATCTATGATATTCGACAATCACGTAGAAATATAGTCTATTGTGTAATTTGTGTTCTAAGGATACTATAGCTCATGATATTTTTTCCTTAATCACTTTTATTACACAATTACTATCAAATGTTTAGTGTAGGATTTATGATCCTCATTTTGGCATGTGGGGAACGAACCATTGGTAACATAAGTTTATATGACAACTAATCATAAGTTTATACATTTTCCTTTTGCATTTAAATAATAGAAAATTTAATTAATAATAAAATAAAATAAACATAAATCTTGTACTTCGAAATTTTAATTATGATATTATATTAAGTATGAAAGTAATGATATCATTGGATTACGTGTTTTCTATTTTTATTGTGATGATTGGTTTTACATATAGTTTTTCTAAATTATATTCATATCCGAACAATAATAAAATTAAAAACTAACACGTTTGAACTCAACAAACACAACCATAACCGATTAAATTGAATCAACACAAATCAAATTGAAATGAACCACACCAAACTATTTTTGATTGACTTCAGTTGAAGTTTTCTTACATCCAAACAAACTGACCCAAACTCAAACCCAAATCGAATTAGAACTTAAACCGAAACGCCCAATTCGGTTTAATACAAACCATGATAACTACACTGGTTATCTCGTAAGCCTCTCTATACTAAGAGGTCTAAAGTGTAACAAATTCAACGAAGTGGGTGAATAACATAAGTTTCATTTTCCCTTTTCCTTCTCGAACAACTAACTACTTCTCCAATTTATATTTATATTTGGGTCCCCAACTTGGCTTCTTTTTAATAATTAACCCGCGAGAGACTTTGACCTTCACCTAAAACCTCGATAAAAAAAAAATCGTAGAATTTTAACCCAATCTATATCTCTTTTGAGCAAAATCCAATTCCTTTGAAACTTTCTGGGTTTGGAGATTTTTTCTTTCCATTACAATATCAGTTTTTTCTTTTCTTTTATAATCATCAAATCAAAGCAAATCAAATCAAATCAAATCAAATCAAATCAAATCAAATCAAATCAAGTACGTTAGAATCAGCAGCGAAGAATCGGAAGCACGAAGATGGGGTGTTGCGCGAGCAATACAGCAGGAGGAGGTTCAAAAGCTAGTCGGGTCGCCCGGTGGCGATCCACCGGTATTATCGGGCTGCGCGACTCCAAATTGAAGGTATCAATCGTCGAAAGAATCTATGGAATTGATTGATAGAGTTTTGATTAAGATTAAAAGTCACAACCTTTGATTGGTTTGGTAATGAAATTCAGCATAAAATAAAATTTATTGTTATTATTAGGGTTTATGTTTGGGGATTTTAGACAGGATTTAGCTGATTATGTCTTGGAGAATCTATTGAATTTGATTGATAAATTGTTTTGGCATCTGTCTTTGTATTCATTTGAAATGATTGAGAGAGTTTGGTTAGATGCAAAGTCACAAACTTTGGTTAATGCAGCATAAGGATTTGTTTTTAGGGTTTATGTTTGGGGATTTTAGACAGGATTAGCTTATTATGTATTGTTTGTGATTTGTTTTTTGTTTTGCAGACATTTCCTGATGAAGTTATTGAAATGGAGAGAGCAGTACGAACACTGGATCTAACACACAACAAGATCTGTATGTGTTTTGATCGCCTTCTTCATCAAAGTCTTGTCTTATGATTGTGTGTTTAGGGTTGTTGTTGAAGGGATTTGTTATTTAATGCAGCTGATGTTCCTGCAGAAATCAGCAAGTTAATCAATATGCAGCGTCTGGTGAGACTACTTTTGACTCTGTATAGTTTCCTGATCTACTGAAACTTCTGTTTATTCAAATAAAAATGCTGAATTTTTGGCAGTTAATAGCTGATAATCTAATTGAGCGCCTTCCCGGGAATCTTGGGAAGCTTCAGTCTCTCAAAGTTTTGATGCTTGATGGGAACCGTATCAGCTGTTTGCCTGATGAATGTAAGAAGAGCTCGAGCTCTCTCTTTATTACAAGTTTCTGTCTTACAACTAATCTTTATTGTGGTTATTATTTTCCCAGTGGGTCAGTTGATAAGGCTTGAACAGCTATCAATATCAAGAAATATGCTGATATACTTGCCTGATACTATCGGTAGTCTGCGCAATGTATGTTAACTTCTTTTACCCTTTCAAAGCATAGCTCAAGGACCTGCTTGGAAAAAACTAGTTACAATGTTTGGCTTTCTCTTATCAAATGCAGCTAGTGCTGCTGAATGTCTCAAACAACAGATTGAAATCCCTTCCAGAATCAGTAGGGAGCTGTGCCTCTTTAGAAGAAATACAGGCTAATGGTATGTATGTAGATTCTTTTAATAACATTCTGTTTCCTTTAAATCATCCTCTTTTCTCGTTTGTGGATTCAGAAACATTAAAAAAAAAAAAAAATCATTGAATCTATTTGCTGTTGTGGTTGTATCTTCTCGAAAGCCTAATCATGATTTGGGATAGCCTTGCAGATAACGTCATTGAAGAGCTCCCTGCATCACTCTGCAATCTGCTTCAGTTAAAGTCGCTTTGTTTAGACAACAATCAAGTGAAGCAGGTAGTGCAATTGACATGTGATTTGTTTCTTCACCCTGTAAACCTTATAGGATTTACTGAATCATTTCTATCTTATTCCTGTGTAGTCTCTAACATTTACCGGTTTTTTTTCCAGATTCCAGATGGATTGCTGAAAGATTGCAAGAGTCTGCAAAATCTTTCTCTGCATAACAATCCCATTTCCATGGATGAGTTTCAGCTGGTAAGTAGTTTATTCTGCAACCTCAAAGAACATGCGTGTAATTGTATTGTGTGTAACCTAACATTGGTGTAAATATATAGATGGAAGGATACCAAGAATTTGAAGAAAGGAGAAAGAAGAAATTTGATAAGCAAATCGATTCTAATGTGATGATCAGCTCTAAAGGACTCGATGTAGGGGTTGATAAATGAATACTACTGTCTTCCTACATCTCCTTATTTTGTAAGTTGATTCAGAATACAGAAGATAGATTTAGCATTGTTAATCTCAATTTATACTTCACTGATCATAAAGATTTCTTTTTCTTTTTTTGAAGGTCGGATTGGTGAATGAGGATCAACGTTTTGTGTAAGAAACATTGTTGTACAACTCTCTCGCTAGAATCTCTGTTATCCGGACTCTTGAAAATTCTTATGAACACATACGCATGATGGCGTGTATGTGTGTATGTATCTTTGTATGTGTATGTGTGTTTATAATTATACATATAACATGGCAAAGTGATTATTGCCCTTTTTTACTGAGAGAAAACTGTGTTAAGCGTGACTTAAAGTGTGTGTTCTCTTTTCAGTTTTAAAACAACTGCAGTAGTTGAAACATTTGTCTGCAAACCACAATAAAGTTCATCATAATCTAATGACCAACAAAGATCAGACAGGATCAAGAAGAAGAGACAAGGGACATGAACTCTTGATCTGATTCTAAAGCTTCCATAAACTCTGGAAGAAGACACACTTCCAAATCTATGCTTCCTCCACCTTCTCTTCCTGGATAAGCTGATACCTTCCCATCATACTTATTCCCATAACCACTTCTAACCGCAACAGCTTTCCCCATCCCAAATTCACTTCCATACTTGTTAAACCATGGTGAGCTTCCCATATGAACTACATTTGTATCCAAAGATGGCGTATTAGGAGACTTCAACCATCGATCCATCTCTGAAGAGATTTTCTTGTCAGTGTGTTCGGTTACAGCTTGATGTAGCTGTAAAGCAGCCCGTCCAAACTCATTCTCTAAGAGGTTACCTACTTTAGTAGTCGTTTGCACAAGAGAGACGTACACACCAAAGTAATTCAATGGCAATGGTGGGTCCATTCTTGATCTATTGCCTGCAGAAAGCCTGCAAGTAGTTTCTTGATCATGTGGTAATCTTCTTGCTCTCGTAATGCTTCTCCACATGAATGCGGATAGTGACTGAAAAGACGAGATAGTTGTTGTTCCACACTCTTGATTCGCCTTGGCTTTCAATGATCTCAGTATTTCAGATGAGAAGTGGAACATTCTCTCCTTCAAAACTGGAGGTTCGGTTTGACTAATAGACTCATCAGGCTGAGTGAAGGGAAGGCTACAAATAGAACCAGACCCTTCACGAAAGATTGGAGGATTCTTGAGACAAAGTAGTTTGTTACTAGTGGTTTCTTCTTGTGAACTGAAGATATCAGACAAAGAGTTAAAGAACTGCCAGAAGGAACTCCCATCTGCAAGGGAATGATTCATAGACAGTCCTATGAACACCCCATCTATAAGTTCTGTTACCTACACATCTCAAACAAACACATCAGCCTTCTATCATTATAATATGTTGACATATTCGAAACTAGTTCTGGGCATATTATCCGAAATCCGAAAACCGAATGGAAAAAAATTGAGACCGAAACCGGTTTGGAAATTACAAAAATCCGAACGGTTTGTATATTTTTAAATCTAAAAAACGAAAATCGAACCGAGAACCAAACATGTACCCGAATATTTTGAATATATTAAAAATATTAATTAATTTTAATTTTAATATATATAAAATATAATTTATAAATAAAAATATCTAAAAATCCAAACTACCCGAAGAAACCGAATATTAATATTTTTCGGGTTTATCTAGTTTTTTTGGGATTTTTGCGGTTTATTGGGCATCAAACCCGAACTAAACCCAAATTATTTGTGAGGTTCCACTTCGGGTTTTATGAAAAAATAGAAACCCGACCGAACCCGACATTATCCGAACCGAACCGATCTGAAAAATGACCGGTTCCTAAACATTCCAACCCGAATAACCCGAAAACCGAATAAACCGAACCAACCCGAATGCCCAGGACTATTCAAACACAAGCAATAATTAATGTACCTTTATTGATACGAGACTCAGTGTGTGACCATCCTGGCTCATTGCTTTGTGATGGTCAAAGAAAGATTGAACAACCAAAGGAACGTATTTAGAGCCAATAATATCTCCAACACTTAGATCAGATTTGGCATGGATAAATCCAGCTCCAGGACTGTTGTTACAGTCCACAAAAACAGAATAGGAACTTCCATCATCGGTTTTCAAAGTGGAGAGGCGACCAGCTAGAGGATAGAAAGGGACAAGTGTTGTGGCTAGAGAGTCTTTAAGCTTTTGCAGCAAAGTCTCCATGAAGACTTTTTGTTTGATTGCATCATCAGATTCTTCAGATGGTGTTGATGGTTTGAGAAAGAGAAGACCCTTTTGGATGTACTGCAAAGAGAGCATGAAATGATCCATTGGAGAAAAATGGTATGGCTCTTTCCATTTTTCAGGCAAGGTTTTGGGTTTAACGAAGCATTCTGAGATAATCTTTACATCGGAAGAAGAAACCATTTTGCTCTTCTTTCACCGCTTCTTTGTGTGACTAATAATGCATAACCTCTCACTGTGTTCTATGTATGTAGTTATTACACGATAAGATTCTCTTCTATTGTGTTTTCCAACTTGGAGAAAGGGACATAAGAACAGAACATTCGGTACAACGTCAAACTATTATCACATATTTAAAGACGACAAAGACGGAAAGCCAAAGTTCTTTAATATGCTTCTGGACAGTGGTGTGGTAAAGAGACCACGCTGCATGCCTAAGCAAGAGACACGTGTTTAAGCCTCACCCAATAGTTATAAACCTTCAACAAACCATTATCACTATTCACTATATGTAGAAATATCATCTTTGATTAAATCTTGCATATGATAAATGGGAAATAAAGAAAAGCAACAAGTCAAAGAAGTTGTTAGAACCTACTGTTGACTTAGTTAGTTAAAAACTTTGTGTGTTAAAAAAATAAAATTAAAAAAGTAAAAAGTGTGTTGTTTGTTGTGTTAGGCTAAGTCTAGAGTTAGTATTATCAACTATTAGTACTTCAACTTCAAGAGTACTTCTCAGGTTTGCTTGGATTAGAAGCTTCTTTCTCGCCAGTTTCTTGTCAACTAAGCAAAGCGGTCCCTTTGTTTTCAAGTTTTCACAAGAATCATAATTTCACACTGCATTAGTTTAAGAGCAGGCAGTTAATGAAAAAAAAGTTTAATAAGAGCCCAAAGACCGTAGATGTTATCTTCCCTCTATGAATTCCTCTTACATGTAGGGGCCTATATCAGCTCTCGCGATTTTGATAAATGTGTTATGTATAATTAAGATATTTACATATATAATTATATATATAAACACATCATCTTTAACTGTATCAAGTAAAGGTAAAAATATATCAACTACTTGGACTTGATGAGATCATATCAGAACCACATGTGCAGCCAATAAATTTTAGAATTGTATATGTCCATGAGCCTTCAAGATACTTTAATGAAATCAGCAGTATTCATGCATAGCTTCGCTATCAGAACCAACATGTGCAACCAATAGATCTTAGTAGTATATATTACAGCCCATGAGCTTTTAAAAAAGGGGTTTTTGCCAAAACTAACCCACAACTTGGTTTTAACCCCAATACTAGACCCCAACTTGAATCAAATGCAAATCTAATCTAAAAGGGCTATGAAATTACAATATAGTCCTCTGTGACCAAACAAAAAAACAGAAGACATTTTTACGAATATAACCCTAGTAAGTTGTCTGAGTTGGGCTGAGTTACTTTTCAGTCGTCTGGACGACTGAAATGTTAGTTGTCTGGAAGATTGAATCTTAAAAATAATTTATAAATTCTGTAAAAAATATTTTCATGA
>CAKOAT010382932.1:5843-21026 GCA_932364175.1 Eruca vesicaria subsp. sativa
ATATCTGTACCATCCAAGGGTCAAGAAGAGTGTGTATCAGAGACAAATAAAGTGCCAGTGCCTAAGCCACCAAGTTTGAATTCAAGAAGACACTCAACAGGTAAACCACAGGTCAAGTCCCGTTATCGTGGGGATCATCATGTGAGCTCAATTCATGATCAATGTAAACATGGGACACATGGCAAGAGGTGTGACCATGAGGATGCGGTGAAACCATGGAAAGTGGTGAGGAGAAAGAGTGTTGAAGCC
This sequence comes from Eruca vesicaria subsp. sativa, assembly GCA_932364175.1. Classification (NCBI taxonomy): domain Eukaryota; kingdom Viridiplantae; phylum Streptophyta; class Magnoliopsida; order Brassicales; family Brassicaceae; genus Eruca; species Eruca vesicaria. Next base: position 6,093 of record CAKOAT010382932.1, read on the forward strand.
TCAGAGACTGTAGAAGTTGTGACTTCAGGTTTGAGAAGGAAGTCTTTGGCAAGTGTGAGTAATCAGATGTCAAGTACCAAACCAGAGAGCTCTGTGGCTACAAAGAGAACCGTGAGTACTCTGACTGGTTCAGCTTTTGTAAAGAAGGTTCCTGGCTTAGGAAATGAGAAGCCAAGTTCTGTTATGAAGAAGGAGGTTTCTGCTCCAAAGAGTCTAAAGAATAAGGAGAAGACAAAGACTCAGACTATTAGCAGTGAAGATGTAAAGGAGAAGACTGTGTGTGTTGTTGAAGCTAGTGTGAAAGGTGTTCAGAGTGAGAAGAAAACCATGAGTAGTGGTGATGCAGAGGTTGAGGCAGATCAAACCCTAGAGAAGAAGATTAGGGCTAAGAGAATGTCAGGGGTAAAGGTGAATCCAACTAACCAGCTAAGTTTCAAGAAAGGGAAGATTCTTGAACCAAAACCTGAGGACTCTTCTCCTAAATGGATCAAGTTTAGAAAGAAGGTTGTGCAGGAACTGAACCCTCAAACAGAAGGGAGGAGAAAGAAGCTGAAAGGTATTGAGACAAGAAGTGATACTTGTGAAGGAAGCAAACGTGAGAAAGTTGTTTTAAGGCATCAAAAAGTAGAAGGGAAGAAGAAAATGATGACACTGTTCAACAATGTGATTGAGGAGACAATGAATAAGTTGACAAAGGTGAGGAAGACCAAAGTGAAAGCTCTTATTGGTGCTTTTGAAACTGTAATCTCTCTTCAGGACACTAAGACGACACCTCAGAGTAAGGACACAACATTTTCGTCTAAGGTTTAGTTCTTTGGGAGAAACAACTAAAACTTCTATGATCGATATTATAAACTTAAGAGGAAGAGAGCCAGAGATAAACTGTCTTGTCTATGTTATGTTATGTATTTTGAAGTTGTAAAGCTTTCAAGTTTTTATCTCTTTTCCATAATTAAAAAAAACAAACAGTTTGTTGCTTTCTACAATCACGATACAGCCATGAGCCAACTTATATAGATCCATGTTCATTGCATGACTAAAAACAGTGAGCTCAATTCTCTTGTAGAAACAGAGAGTATACATGTGCTGTTACTTGGGCAGCACGTTTGGTGGATATTGCGTTCTGTCTTGGCATGTTTAGTAGCACCAATTGTTTTTTCATATATATATATAGTGTTAGAGATTTTGAAACTATCTAGAATATTATGCAATTCTCTGAAAGAATTATATTGTGGGTTTCATGTTTAATTTGGGTATAAGATGACACTGCTAGGTTTTACTCTCAGGTCGGTCGGTGACATCATATAATCTATTCGTACTAAGCAAAAAACAACTATGAAGCTATCATCGTCTAAGCGGTGTTTAAACAGTTTTTATCGACCAAGTTATAAGATATCCGTTTTTGTTTTTGTTATAATGGAGATGATTGGTTGGAATTTATCTCCCTACTTTAGATTTATTTATTTTTAAATCATTAGCCTTTTACCAATCATTTTGTAATTTATTTTAAAAGTTAAAATCTATATCATATATTTACCAATTATTCTTTAGATTTAGGATATAATGCTAATTCAATAGTATGTTTTCACTTATATAATACCAAACTAAATATTAGGATAATGTTTCTTACTATTAAAATTACTCATTATGTGATGATCAATGCACACTACATAAAATAGTCATCTTAATATCCTTTCAATTTATTGTTTCTTTTAGTTGGTGTTATTAAATCATGTTCTTTAATAGAGTATAAATCTAAGAACAATCTACCGTTATTCGATTGATGATTTTAATTCTATTTTAAAATCCTTCTTAAAATTCTTTTCCAAAACAAAGAGCAAATTATCTTATGATCGGTTGTGTTATATTTAGGAGTTTTGTTGGTTACTTGATACCAAACTTCAGAATATCTTTGTCTATGAAAAATCATCTCAATAGCTGTACTTTGTGTCCAGTGAAGTCCTAATGGTACACATAAGATCCATAATTTATAAGTGATTTAGCTTTTATTTATAGGCAGTGTTTTTAAAACCAGACCGGTCTGATGGTTGGACAAGTTTCGACTATGAACTGGTGACGTAACCAGGTTGAATCTAAGACCAACTGCAACGGTGATTTAAATGAATCCTTACCATTAATCCTTAGCATTATTTCAATATAATATTATTATTTTGGCTTAATTAGCTAGGGATCAATCCTTCTAGAGGGATCAGAAGGACTCAATCCTTACACACGTGTCTCTCTCTATCTCTCCTCTCACGCTCTCTCTCGATCTCTCCTCGCCCCATCATCTCCGACCATGGCTTCTGGATTGGAACATACGTTGATTGGTTCTTCTTTGTCTTCCACGGCGGCAGCGAAGGCATCTACTCCTCTTCTCCCTTCGATAACTTCACCTCCGACTCTGATTCCCTCTCCTTTATCCTGTAAAAGTTTTGATTTTTACCTCTCTGGTTCCATTTCTTGAATTAAAGGCAGTACCTTTAGTCCCAATGGCGTTAGATTTTAGAGTTAGATAAGTAATTTTAAGCTGATTAAGTACAGTTCTTAGTTGTTTCTCTGTGAAAGTTTCTTACTTTAAAACTCTGTTTGTGTGTTCTCTATGAATCATATACAGAGTTAAACATTGCTTTAATGTGTCAAAGATTTGAACTTTCCTTGTGTTTGAGTAACATCTTAGTTGTTTCTCTGTTTAAGTTTCTTACTTTGAAGCTCAATATGTATACTCTTTGAATAATGTATATTGAGTCCATGTCTCAAAGAGTTGAACTTTCATTATGTTTGAGTAATTGAAAGTTTCTTACTTTAAATGCATTTGACAGTTTTGAGAAGATCACATTCCGGAGACCTGAGGAAGTATCCAATACATCATCGTTACCTATCCACGCGGTGGTTTTTGAGGTAGAAGACATGGAGAACATTGGAGGATCAGCTTACGGTGGGCAGAGAGCTGTCTGTTGCACATCTGATCTTGTCAAACTCGGTGTTTGCTCACATGGAGAGATCATTCACCACCCTTCTGCTAAAGACTCAGCTTGGCCTCAAATCTTTGGTGTTTCGTTTGTTGAGAATGAGTTGTCTGCTACGTTGCTGACAATATCGATTCAGATCACTAGGACTGAAATGTATCCTCTAGTTCATTCATTGAGGACGGTGGCATCGTTTCGGCGTTTGATGACATTCAGAAATGTAATAATTAGCATGAATGGGCTGACCACTTGATCACTGATGAAGATCCTTTGTTATAACTAATTGGAATGATCAACATCATCCAACCAGGCTGCTAGAAACCAAGGTACTTTCCCTTTTTCTAAGGATTCCTTAATGGAGTCCACCATTGGACTCAATTTTATGCTTAGAATCCTTAACTCTTTTAATTAAAAAAAAAAAAGTTAAATAATGGCTAAGGACTCCTTAATGGAGTCCACCATTGTGGATGCTCTAATAATGTTATTTTAATTGAGATATATTATATATAATGTTATTGCAATATTTTGATAGAATTACAAAAAGAATCTACAGAAATTACTTTTGTCACCCTGAAAGGAAGAAACAAGTGAGATTACCATTGAACGATTTGACAAAGTCCTAATTTCGATCCAAATGTGCCAAAACCACAGGCTCTAAATTCGCAATCAAATACGGAATTTTCTTTGTAAGAATAATTGCGTATATATCAAACAAATTACTAAAAACAAATGTAAAGGAGAAACTGATCAAGCTCGTTTACAAAACCATCAACATTCTACAAAAAGCAAAGAGAATATGTACAGATCTGCGAGCTGGAACCGTGCCACGGAAGACTACTCGTCCGCACCGCCCAAAGGGTTGTGGATGGGCTCCATGATCGGTCCCCTCGATGAAGACGAGCCACCTTCCTACAATAATCCACCAGCAGATGAGATGGTTAAGAAGGAGAAGTCACCTGCCAAGTTCGCAGAAAAGGCTATTCACATCATTCCTTTTGTTCTTCTTGCATGTGCTCTCGTCCTTTGGCTCTTCTCAAATCCAGGTATACATATAATATACACACAAAAAGGTTAGTGAAGCAAAAACTCTACGTATAGCAACAGAATGATTCAGTTTGAGCTGAACTTGTGGTCCTAGAATTTTTATTGTCTTTTAAAAAAACACTATACAATCATGACCTGCCTTGAGATTCATATTGGCTTGAATTAATTTATTAAACATATAGTTTTCTTAATCATTTGGGGACCGAGTGATACATACATATTAAGTACTAACTACTTTGGAGACCAATGTTCACTGGCGGAGCCAGCCCAAGCTTTCAAGAGGGTCAAAATCATAACTTATATATATTGCATGGGTCATTACACCAAAGTTTTGTAACATTTTCCTATTTTTTAGCAAAAATACATGTTAAATTTTTTAATTATTAAAATTCATCTGGGTCATTTGACCACCCTCCTAACTACCTGCCTCCGCCACTGCCAATGTTTATTTCGCTATGCAGAGCCGATCTGAAAAAAATATTATGAAACATTTACATAGGATCCCTTAGTTTGTGAGGCCTACACGTTTATTTTTTTTTGTTATATATAAAAGTATGAAATAGAAAATATTTCTTGTTAATATAATTCAGATAAATAAATTTATTAGTACAATCAAAATGTGAAGATATATTTATATTATTAAAACTTACAATTTTGCTTTTTTATAAAGAAAATAGATGTTTTAAACTAATTTTTTGACAAAAAATAGTTTTATAAATTAATAAAAAAATATAAAAGTTAAATAAAAATTAACATATTTTTTCTAATTTCGAATATGGCCTCTAAAATGTCGAGACCGGCTCTGTCTGTATGCAACCTCCCTCATTTGCAATTACCTAGTGTACATGAAGTATGAGTAAGTAAGATCGTTGTATGAGTAATTTATAACAGAACACAATTTTTGTAGATGTGGTGGATGTTGGGATGAGAGAGGAATCTATTGCGGCTAGGATTGAAGGACTGACGATAGAAGGAGACATCGACAATGATAGTGATGGAACTCAGACTGGTTTCTTGGGTGCAACGTTAGAGCTCAATGGTGATTCGGACAAAACAAATTATGCTGATCGGAACAGACGAGCTTCAAGGAAACTGATTAAAGGCTTCTACTAGTTAATTATAAATCAACCACCAATCCATTTTTATGCATTTTGGACCATCATTTCAATCTATAAGCTTTTTCCAAATGGATTTTTTTATAATTTTTTTTCTTTAATTTTGTTTTGGTTAATAAATGAGCAGCTTAATTTAAATCCAAGTGTATATTTCTAATCTCAAAAAAAACTTCTACATGAATCCGATTGACAAAACTTCTAAATATAAAGATATATATATATATATATATATATATATATATATATATATATATATATAAAGCTAATTAAAAAATTGCGATATCACTTCACATGAATGATGTATATGGAGGAGGATCAAAATTGTTTTTAGCGATTTTACTCCACATGAATGATGCCATGGGCAGTCAAGTCTGTTGATCCGGTAGACTGTGAAGGAGAGGGAGGAGGAGGAGGCAAACCGATATCAAGTTCCAAATCTTTCTTTGTCATATCAAAGTCTTCATTTGCATGAGTTTGAGTCACATAAATTGGTACATGCCTTGGTATAGGTATACCGGAAGGGTGAACATACCTAATCGGTTCATGGTTGGCATAGTACATTGGATGGAACATAACAGGTGAAAAGTTGTAGTAAGCTGGTACGTTTTGGTAGATTGGCATGTATCCCATTGATAGATTCTGAAACCGGTTTGATATCTCGGTTGGAGATTGAATTCGTACCGGTTCTTGAGATCCGGTTATTAGTTGTTTAGATGGATTCTTCGATGATGATGTTGATGCATCTGGAGAATTCTTCTCTTTATCCTTCTATTCAAATTAACCAAAAGTTAAAACTCTAAAAATCAATAAACTTGTAGTAATGGGTTACTTGAGAAGCAAGGCAAGAACCTGGTCTTCTAGAGAGATGTCAAAGAGACTAGCACGTCTTTTTCTCTTGTCGTTACCATTTAACCTAAGAAAATATTTTTGAGCATGACTCGCGACTTGTGTCGGTGTTCTTGTCGTCACGTATAACGTTGAGATCCCTCTCCAATCTCCTTTTCCGAGCCTCTTCAAGCCGACCAAGAACATCCGATGTTCTTCTTCGGTCCATGGATTCCCTTTAAAGATTGATTTATAAATAAAAAATAAAAGGCTTTTGTCCCCAAAATATTTTGAATTAATATATATATGAATATAGGTCTTTATATTGTTTTTTATAATTATTAAAATTCGTAATGACACTTAAGCATTAGGTCAAGAAACGCTTACCCTTTTTCTTAACATGACCAGACCTCACTTTCTTTGAATGAATCTGACCATCAGAATGATAACCGGTATCTTCAACGGCGGAGCTTAGGTCATCATTACCGTTACTATTATCGTTAGCAAGAAGAGAATCAAGATTCCCTACACTGAGACTCTTCCTTAACGCCGTGACCTCAGGGGACTTAATAGGATGAGATGATATGTCAACGCCGAAGAGTTTCACGCTTCCTTTATTAAGACAACAAGTACGTGCGTTATGGACATTGTTGCCACAGTGTGAACACGTCTTCGCCGTAGTCACCATCTCTCTCCGATGATCTTATCTCTACGTACGATACGATCTCACGATATTTATATCTCTTTAGTTTCTTCTGCGTGTAGTTTATTATAGATAATTTATATATGTGATATTTTTTTTTTTTTTTGGTAAAATATATATGTGATATTTATTTATCCGAATATGCATGAGCTGGTTTTTGTGAATATCGTTGGTGTTTTACTTTTTTTCTCTTCTCTTCCTTAAGAGATAAAGCGTTTCCTTATTTATCTTCTTTTATTTGGAAAAAAAATCCAGCAGTATCAGCATAAGATTATAATCGACGGTGCAGATTTTTTACGTTAGGCATTAGTGTAGATTTTAGCCGTTAGATTATTTTTCAGCTAACTTTGTAGCGAGTATTAAATCCGGGTATATAGTTCTGATATTAATCGTATATTGGATTTTTTTTATTGAGTTTCCTAAGATATCCAGATTTTAATCAATATCTCAATCTTAACTAAGTTGAAATATACTCTTATCCTAATTTTAACATATAAGTAATTTGTATGTATATGTTAGGAAAATTATGGTAAAGTTCTTTTGCGTGCAGTTTTAAAAGATATTTTTGGCGGTGAAAATTAAGGCTTTGGAATGACAGCTTTTCTCCAAAATTTCAAGGTTATTTTGGTTTTGATTTTTCTTTTTTGAGGTTGAAGTATGTGGTATTAGTGATGGTTTAGTTTTGTTTGCCTATATAGCATTTATAGTTTGTATTGTGGTTACTAAAAGAGTCTTGAATATAAAGAACTCAAAACTACTACACAAGTGGTGTTAACTAAGAATTCCCTAGCAACTAAATATATGTATCCGTATAGTTGATATAAATATTAAAAAGGCAACAAATAATGTTAGCCATTTCTCTCAAGAGTATATATATTCAAGAAAAATACAAGTAATCTCTAATTGATCCTATGGAAGACGAGAAGGATCCATGACGTTTGTCAAAATTGTTAATAATAAAATGTCAATAACCCCTTTCTATAGACTATAGACATCAAAATTGCTATAATAAAATGTCAATAACCCCTGTCTATAGACTATAGACCAAAAACCTGAAACTCTGTATATTTAAAAAGTCTAAAAGAGAGTAATCATGATAACTTGATTAATACTTGTAAATGATAAGAAGACCAAGTAGAGCAATAAGACAAAATAAGGACAAGAAAAAGAAAAAAAAGCGACAAAATCTAAGAGATAAAAAGACAAAGTCCACTACAACTCCAAACAATATAAGGTAAGGTAGTATGATAGTTCTCGGACCGATCCACGAAACTCCCTCAAAACCCTTTCTTTCTACAACCTTTCTTCACTATATATCACCATATTCCTCCTCACTCTACTTCACACTCACACACATATACAAAAAATCAATAGGATTGTTATTAAGTTAATTAGGATTGAAGATGGCTACTAAACAAGAAACTTTAGCCATAAAATCCATAAGCCAACACCTTCTCACAGATTTTGTTTCCACAGAAACCATAGAAAACCAAACCCCTAAACCAAACTCTACTCTTAACCGACGTAAACCGCCTTTACCGAATCTATCCGTTTCAAGAACGGTCTCTTGCACGATAAAGAAGGCAGAGGAAGAGGAGGAGGAGGAGAAAAGACACTACCGTGGAGTGAGGAGGAGACCATGGGGAAAATACGCGGCGGAGATTAGGGATCCTAACAAAAAGGGTTCTAGGCTTTGGCTTGGGACTTACGAAACCCCCGTGGAAGCTGCAAGAGCTTATGACCAAGCGGCGTTTGAGTTGCGTGGGAGAAAAGCAATCTTGAATTTCCCTCTAGATGTGAGGGTTAGTTCCGACAGTTGTTTTGTCGGATTAGGGAAACGTAAGAGGGTTAAGAGTTTCCTAGCTGAGGAGGAGACGGTGCCGGTTAGGGTTAAAGTTGAGGAAAATGAGGCTGAGGTTGAAGCGGTTCCTTTGACGCCGTCAAGTTGGAAGGGGGTTTGGGATGTGGGAGCAGGAGATGGGATCTTCAGTGTTCCTCCGTTAACTCCGACGTCTCCCAACTCCGTTACTTGAACTTCTGAATTTGTCAACGGTTGGTGACGTTTCCACCTGCTTCACTCTCATAATTTCTTTATTTTTTATATTATACAAATGGTAGTGTACAAATATCAAATTAGTATTTTAGTACCAATCGTTTTATTCGTTAATTGTTTATAGGAAATCAAAAGTATGGATGTTAAAAATCTGGATCATATATTGTATTTGTTGATTGTATAAAATCTCTTGGTCATTCTAGTTTTTCTTCAAGTCATATCTACCCACAATGATAATTAGTCAATAGGGTATACAATTAGAGGCAAAAGTTAAACGGAGCTATTAAAAATGCTAATTAGTCAATAGAGTATACAACAAGTAGTTATCTACAGACAAACCTAAACGTAAAAGTTAAGATTTTACCCATTATTATAAAATTAATAGGATTAATTAATATTCATAAATTATGATTAATTAATTAATTAATATTTTTATTAGGTTAGGAGTGTAATTGTCAAGCAACTGAGCAAGAGGGTGGGGTTTGGTTATATATGTGGAGCCCTAGATAATTACGTAGCAAATCAAGTTGCTTCAAATCATATCCTAGCAAGTAGCTGGCAAGATAACCCTACAAGAAAAGCAACTTGACGAATTTGTCTCTCCTCTAGTCCTCTTCAGGTGAACGTTATATTATACATGATGTATCTTGATATGTTTAAGACAGTCACCTGACTCACCCATAATCAGCTAAAACCCACTACCTTTCAAAGAAATAACTTAGGATTTGAACCAAGGGTGGCGCAAGGGACTGAACTCTACAAGAATCAAACTTGTTAGGAGGTGCTTACGACAAAAGTTAAGGGGAGGCACATAATTAAAAACATAATTCGGTGCTTCTAATGCCAAATTAAGCGTCTGATTTTAGTTGTTGATTGGGCTGTTCCGTGGGCTCCACGAAACGTGGCGCCTACGATTGTTATTTTTAGTTTTTTTTTTTAAATCCCAAAAAAAAAAAAAAATTTAAGCACCCCTAATGAAGTGTTGGGATAAATGTGTTCTTAGGACATTATCGCCAGCGACATGTAAGGTTTCTTAACTTTTTCTTCTTCTTAAAATCGGACAAAAAACCAATCGCAAACCATCACGTGTCAGTGGGGCATGCGAACAGTACAAGGACCAAACCAATACGTTTCTTATTTAAGGACTTTTCTTCTCGGTTTTGGTGTTTTTATGGGTTCCGTCGCCTCCCCTCCCCTTAAGGACCTTGCAATAATCTTGCCCTTAGTGAAGTTAGTCACCATCAGAGACAAAAATCAAGTTGGCACAACTTGAATGAGTCCTGACCAAAGATCATAACTTCTCCATAAATGGTTAATGAATTAAAAATGGGGCCCACAGAGTAAACCAGAGAGACTTGTGATACACAACCCAAGGCTGCCAAAACACATGTGTTTAGGATTCTTTTCTATGCACATACAAATATCAAAACTTTCCATTAAGACATCACCTCAGGTTGAGAGACTATCTCAAACCGGAAAATACCAAAGAGGACCGAAGAGACAAGGCATTACAGAGGCATCAGAAGGAGGCAGACACTTTCCTCAACTTGCACATGCTAGTCAAATCTATTGTACATTAAGAATGATCATTTTTCCATTACATTTTTTTCTTTTTGACAAATAAAGTCATTCAATTTACGTACAAAAACTCAAACAATAATGTATAAACATCAACATTCTACTTGTGTGGTCGTGTGTGTATGTGTGCACACATAAGTGGTAACGGAAAACACAATGATGCATGTTAATTGACGAGTTTAGATTTGCAACTTGTAACCTTTTTTCTATTTAATTAGATGTGATCTCCACTCCTTAATAGCAGAAAGAAGAGACTGATTAGGAAGAAGAGTTTGGTTGGTGAAGGGCATATCCGTCATTGGAGATTTATGATTCTTCTCAAACCATTCCATAATGGCTCTCTTCTCGTATGTGTATCCATCCGAAGCAACACATGGATTATCCATCACATCCTAATATCATCAATAAACCATACTAAAATGATCAAAAACCAAACACAAATAAACCATAGTTTTGTCTTAAAATTCGATCATTATCATTACCTTAGTTATTGGACAGTAGAAATGTCCCGGAGCGTGGTGGTTATTGTCCATTAGGGTTTCAGCAAACATGTTTCTTGCGTTACAAGCAACGTTCTTTAACCGTTCAAGAACCGGTAGAATCTCTTTCCCTAGATCAGGACGGTCACGCTTCCTCATCTCCGCACACCTAAGCCCTATCATAACCATCTCTTTCGCCTCCTTAACCGGCCAATCACCAGCAGACTTATCCAAGATCTCTGAAAATTTCCCGGTTTGATCTCTCAACGCTTTCTCTAACGAATGAGCCAAACCCATCGCTGACCTAGCCGTGGCTAACTGAAGAAGTATGATTCCAAACGCGTAGATATCGGACTCAGGAGTTACCACACCGGTTCTTTGGTACTCAGGATCAATGTAGAAGAACGTTCCTACCGGACCGGTTTGGTTAAAAACCGTTGAGGCATGAGAAGGATCAAGATTAACCATCTTGGAGAGGCCTACGTCACCGATTTTGCTCACATTGTTCCGGTTTAGGAGTATGTTTGCCGGTTTAAGATCGCGGTGAACGATTGGTCTTGGCTCGTTTGTGTGGAGGAAGTAGAGAGCTGAAGCTATCTCCCATGCGATTCTGAACCGCTCAAACCAACGTAATGGCGGTTGCGGTGCGTTGGAGTTTGGTCTGCGTTTCATGAGTCTTTCCTCGAGGCTTCCGTTGTGCATGTACTCGTAGACTAAGCTGCCGTGGTCAGGACATGCGCCTAGGAGGAGAAGCAAGTGTGGGTGACGAATCTTGCTGAGAATCTCAAGCTGAAAGAAGTATCAACCAAAAAAGCAATACGTTTGAGAAAATAGCAATGTTTCTAAACATCAAAAATATATTTTCTTAAAATCTGGTTTAAGCTAAGCAAGGTTTAAAAATCATATAATAAACTGATTAAAATAATTTTATATTGATTTAAATTAAGCTAAATTAATCTAAATCAGTTACATCACCTTCACTATCAATTTGTTTAAATAAGTGATGATCTTTTATATTTCCAGTTTTGCATTTCAAAATACCTAATTTTATGTGAAAATTAACCACAAAATTTCAAAGATACATAACATAGAAGTAAAATATATAATAAATTAATAAATACATACTATTTTAGGTTCGAGTAATCTGTCTAGTCGGATTTAATTAGTGTCAAACGATTTATTGAACATTGGAATATAGTTTATCACTTTATCTTGCTTGAAGATTATTAAAAAAAAAAAGTAAAAGGAAAATGATTTCATTTACCTCTTGGTGAAACTGTTTGGTTAAGTTACTTTTGTCTGAATGAAGAACCTTAACAGCTACTGTCGTGTGATGCAAGTTACACCGATACACACTTCCATACCCGCCCATTCCAATTTTAAGTTCATCTGAAAACGAAGATGTGGCCTTAACAATCTCTTCCCACTCAAACTTCATGAACTGTTGGCGTTGAAGTGGTCCTCCTTCAAGTGCATCCTCTAACCTCTGCTTCTCCTTTCTAACCTCTTCGGCTCTTGCTTGTGCCTCAAGTCTTTCTTCAGTTTCTCTCTCAAGGCATCTTCTCACGATCTCAGCTTCTTTCTCCGCCTCCTCTTGTCTCTCCCTCTCCATCTCCACCACTTCTTCCGCGTCTTCTTCTCTAATAGTTAAGTTCTTGAGCCTCATAGCTTCCTCTAAACGACGCTGGTTTAGATCTTGAACCTTTTTAGAAGCATCCATGACTTCGTTTTGAGCAACTGCATACATTCCTTTGATGTGACGGAGTTCAATCTTTAGCTTCTCTATCTCAAAGTCTTTATTCATCTGCATGTTAACAATGCCACATTTAAAAACTATAATAATACTTAAATGAATCAACTCCACTCCTTAGACCATGATTAACCGGGGTTCTTAGGGTGAGATTCTTAGCGGAAGTTAAGAAACAGTTTCTTAACTTCCGTTAAGAATCTTACTTTCCGCTAAGAACCTTACCTTAAGAATTCCGGGTTAATCATACTCTTATACCTGACTACTAGATGAAGTAGGGTCGCTGGAGCAGCTTGAGCTTGAACCCTCCTCTGTATAAGACTTTCTCCGGCCTTGTAAATCACTTCCTCCATACCCGATTCCCGAGCTTTTTGTTCGGTAAAAGCCCTTTTGGTTATCCACATCTAGAGAGGCGGCTCTATTATGGTGTGTATCAATATTGTTATTTGTTCCAATCTTTGTGCCAACCTTCTGGTTAACGTTTGAAAGGGCTTGGATTCTTTGGAAGAGTAAAGGTGTAGATGAGAATTGATGACTTGATGTTGAACTTACTGACCCTAGAATGTTTATAAAAATAAAATAAAAATTAAAACCGGTTTTCAAGAACTTCTTGTCTCTTACAAGATTAGTTTACTACCTGAATTGGTACTTGAAGTGAAGTGGCTTTCAGTTCTATCATCTGCAATGGTTGTTTCAATGTCTATATCGGATTTACGAACATTGAGAAGTTTTCCTTTAGAGATGATGTGAACGGTGCAAAATCTTGGCGTTACATCTGATATCTTTGAAGATAAGTTGCTTCTCTTTAACTTCCTGCAAAAGAAACCAAAATATAATTTAAGGATTAAAAAGAAAAACCAGAGAGTTCAAAAGTTAAGAGAGTGTTACCATAGTTAGCAAAAAAATAAAAGAGTACCATGAGAATATAATAGAAGAGGAAGCTCCAAGGACTAGCTCACTTATTCCATGATCTTGAACCGCTTTAGAGATTGCATCTGCTACATCATCTGATTCAAGAACCATTATATCCATTTGTACCTATCACATTTTCACAAGATTAAGGTTCTTGATAACAAAAACATGAAACAAGAAATTAAATCAACTGGTCCAGTTTTTAGTACCTCTCTTTGAACAAACATATCTCTGCTTGGAAGAAGCATTTCTCTGGTCTTCCTATCAACATCTTTCTTGTAAACCGTTGAGGTTGAATCATTTCTTGCGGTTGAAACCGAATCTCCTATTTTACACACATATCAGATAAAGTGTTTTTATTGGTAAAATTTTAAAATTGATACCAATTTTTTTTTTTTTTTTAAAGTTGATCAAAAATCGAGTTCGAAATCAACATACTTTCAACTTTCATTATTATGTACCTTGTTTACTCACAACTCTCCTACAGAGGATTATGTAAACTCTCATTAATAAATTAAATAAGACGTTATAAAAAAAATTGATCAAAAATTATTATTTTTATTGAAAATTTGGTAAATTTGTGACAGAAACTACAATGATAAGTGACCGAGGCAGAGCCGGACAAGATGGGCTCGGACCAAAGAAAACGGGCTAGCCTAATATCAGGATCAAGTTTTGACTTAAAGGTTATATAACGTTTTCTAGTTCTTACTTGGCTGGACATGTAATAGTTTGAAGACGACATGTTCTTGAGAAGCGAATTGTTGAAGTGCCCATCGAACGATGCCTTTGGTTTTGCTATTGTTCCCTTTGACCGCTACCGCTACGATTAAAGCTCCATCTCCCATTTCTTCAACTTCAACGGATAAGATCTGATATTTCAAGAAACTACAGGACCAATTAAGGGTTAGAGATGAGTTTGACTTACTTCAAGCTTTTTGTTTCCTTAATCTCGTTGTTGAAATGAATTAACAGAATAGAGAGACAAAGAGAGGTGAAGAGGGAGTCATGAACTGGTGTGTTTTTATTTGATTAATTAATGTAGTTACAAAGACATTTTCTCTGGACAAAACAAACAAGTTGGAATCCTTAATGGATAAATAGTTTTGAAAAAGAGTTTAATTAAAAAATAACAAAAAGAAATGGAATACCTGATGGTGCACAAAAAAAAAAGAGATGGAAGACTTGATTAACTAATTCAACGGCTGAGATCAAAAAGGGTTTAAGGTTTTTTATAATTGTAATTGTAAGAACATACCAGAAAGGATAAACTCAGAAAGATTTGAATATGCCTAATGATCTTTTGACTTTAAGGCTCGAAGCTTTTCCTAGAAACTCAACAAATGGAGAGAGAGAGAAGAAGAAGAAGATGAAAAAATTAAATTTGAGGCATTGATTGGTAACCATGCGGAATGGCAGAATGACTTATGAAACGCGATTCCGCAAGAATTTTGCCAATCAACGAAATGTTGCGGAATGAAAAAAAAACGCAAAAACGCAAACTTGCGG
>CAKOAT010382932.1:21126-35419 GCA_932364175.1 Eruca vesicaria subsp. sativa
ATAAAAACTAAAATGTTTTTAATAAATTTTAGTTGTTTTCACATTTATAATAATTAGTTTAATTATTACTAGTTGTTTTTTATAACAAATTAAAAACCATATAAAATATTTTAATCAATTAATATATATTCCGCTATTCCGCAAATTTTAAATTTTTCCACGACTTAATTAATTTTTTCCGCAACTTAACTATTATTTCTGCGATTCCGCGATTACGCGATGGTTACCAATCGGAGCCTGAGTCAGTGAAATGGTCAACTGATCATTAAATAAATATCTAAAATTATGAAACAATAGTTCGAAAAAGTAATACTCCCTCCGTTTTAGAATATATGTCATTCTAGGTTTATTTTTTTGTCACAAATTAAGTGTCTTTTTAGAGTTTCGAGGCAAAATTTATTAGTTTTATATAATACTCCCTCCGTTCCTTAAAGATACATATTCTAGAAAAAAAATTTGTTTCTAAAAGATCCATTTTTTACATTTTCAATATATGTTTTGTTAACTAATTGTAAACTTCAAAAAACTTAATTGCACTAATTGATTTTCTATTGGCTAAAAATTATGGAAAGAAGATAAATACAAAAAACAATGCAAATTTATTGTGTTTTATTAAAAAGTGTGAAAAAACTAGAATATGGATCTTTTAGGAATAGAGGGAGTATTATATTTTTCTATTGGTTGAAAAGTGGTTAGTTGTATAAAAAATTGTGTTTTTATCTTGAAAATTTGTAAAATTAAATATTTTCTTAATCTGTGTGCAAAAACCTAGAATGACAAATAAAATGAAACGGAAGGAGTATAAAACGAGAAGAGAATGAAAATGTCAATAAAATCTAGATGATTTTTTGTTTGTTTGTCTGAATTAGTGATGTCTTTTCCACAATGGTTTGAGAAGCGAGTTGACGTTGAAAGTCAGAACAACGTGGGCTTTTGTCGGACTGCCAACTTGTTTATTCTATGTTCTTTGACTTTTCAATTTGTGGAGTTGTCCCTATCCTGATGAACATAGTAGGAGGTTCATCTTTTTTTTTTTGCTTTATTGTTCAACTACAATGTGGCTACGAATCTTTGTTGTAGTTACATGAAATAGAGAATTTGATGATAATTTGTCCAAAAAAAAAAAAAAAGAGAATTTGATGATATTTTGCAGGTGATTTTACCCTTTGTTTTAAAGCAAATGGATACGGGGGAGAAACATCGACATAGCAGCTCTTTTTTGGACCTCTTTTTTGCGAACTGATTTCGTATTCCTCATTCACAACTAAAAAGTGGTCTAGTTAATAAATTAATAAATTATTTATGAACCACTAGTAATTCAAATGTGTGAACAAAAAGTATGGTTCGTATTTCGTAATGTACAGTAACAATTTAGCATATTTCGAGTATATCGAGTGTTTTTTCTGTTTTTCATTTGCAAATTCAACTTATTCCAATAATAAAAATAATAATTTCCAAAAATTTTGTATTTGTAGTGTACAATACAAAATTATTTCTCGGATTTTATGTGATCGTATCAAGATGGTTATGCCTAAGATAATTTCCGAGACTCAAGGGGCTTTTGTTGGAGGCAGATTGATTACAGACAATGTTATTATCGCGCATGAACTGGTACATGCATTGCGCACTAATGAAAAAATTGGTAAAAACTGTATGGCTATTAAGACAGATATGTCAAAGGCTTATGATAGAGTGGAATGGAATTTTTTGGAAGTCTTATTAGAACAAATGGGTTTTGACCGGAAATGGGTATCGTGGATAATGTCGTGTGTTACTACTGTTACTTTCTCGGTCTTACTTAATGGTCGCTCTCATGGGTTTATTAAACCAGAAAGAGGAATTCGACAAGGAGATCCGTTATCCCCTTTTCTTTTTATTTTGTGTGCTGAAGCATTAATCCATGTCCTCAACAGAGCTGAAGCTCAAGGAAAATTACATGGTATAAAGTTAGCTGTAGGTAGCCCATCTATCCATCATTTGCTTTTCGCGGATGACAGTTTATTGTTGTGTGAAGCCTCTATTAATGATAGTGAAGAAATTTTGAGAGGTTTGAAACTTTATGGGGATGCGTCTGGGCAACTGATTAACCCCTTGAAATTTTCTATCAATTTTGGAAAAAATATAGCAGACAGGACAAAGCAGACGATAAAAGAGGTTTTGGACATAGAAAAAGAAGGTGGAGAAGGGACATATCTTGGACTCCCAGAATGCTTTCAAGGTTCAAAAAAGGATATTTTAAACTTTATAAAAGAAAAATTGGAAGGACGGCTGCAAGGATGGTATTCTAAAACTTTGTCGATGGGGGCCAAGGAAGTGTTAATAAAATCGGTAGCTCTAGCACTCCCCATATATGCAATGTCGGTGTTTAAATTACCAAAGGGTCTGTGTGAACGAATTACTAGCGCGATTATAGAATTTTGGTGGAGTAGTGGGGATAAAAAAAGGAAGATTCCTTGGGTTGCGTGGGAAAAGTTGTGTAAACCCAAAGAACAGGGTGGTCTTGGGTTCCATGACATTGGTCGTTTCAATCAGGCTTTGCTCGGGAAACAAGCCTGGCGTATTTGGAATAATCCTGATTCTTTGGTTTCCAGGATTCTTAAAGGTAAATACTTTAAAGATGGACAATTTCTTGATTGTGGGATGGGGACACGTCCATCATATGCATGGAGGAGTATCATGCATGGTAGAGAATTACTAAAAAAAGGCTTGTATCGACATATTGGCAATGGGGCAGATTCAAATGTTTGGGCTGAAAACTGGATTATAGATACCATCCCTCGGCCTCCAATGTATCGAGAGAATAGCTCTGTAAATCTGACTCTAAAAGTTTCAGATTTACTTAGGGAAGGAACAAATCAATGGAATACGGCTTTATTACAACAGACCTTTACACAAGATGATGTTCAAAGGATCTTACTTTTAAAACCTTCACTGGTAACTGATGATTCGATCCGGTGGGGTTTTACACCAAGTGGTCTATATTCGACTCGGAGTGGCTATAAGCTATTAGATACTTTGGTGGAATTGGAGCAGCCACAAGGTCATTCGCTCACCCCTATTGAAAAACAATTATGGAGAGACTTATGGAAGACCAAAGCTCCACCAAAAATTAAACATTTTTTGTGGCGTGCTCTCTCTGGTGCCTTAGCGGTTAAACAACGTCTGACTACTCGGGGTATTCCGATTGATCCAACATGTTCGGTATGTGGTCATGGTACTGAGAGTATATGCCATGTTCTTTTTACTTGTCCTAAAGCACGTGCCGCATGGGAGCAATCCAACCTTCCTATTCCCTTTGGAGGTTTCTCTCGGAACTCTACCTTTTTAAATTTTGTTCACTTGATCAAAATTGCAAAGAGTTCTTCCACAGACATACATAAAAGAAATGTGTTTCCATGGTTGCTGTGGGAAATTTGGAAGGCTCGAAATGTTTTTGTCTTTGAAAATAAGATTATTGAGCCTTCTTTTATTTCAAAAAGAGCTTATGAGGAGGAATCTATGTGGTTTGATACATTCACAACAACGACGGATGGTGTAAGGACAGGAAATATGGAAAGGATCTGTTGGCAAACGCCAACCAGTGGTTTCCTCAAATGTAATGTTGGATCCTCATGGATTAAATCTAACCAACCCAGTGGTGCTTCATGGATTTTACGTGATGAAAAAGGATGTACAATCATGCATAGCCGGCGATCCTATTCTTTTATGCGCTCCAAAACAGAAGCTGACCTATGGGCTCTTTCATGGGCGGTTGAATGTCTACAGAACCTACATTTCTCAAATATTATCTTCGAGACTTCGTCGGAGAGCCTCCAGGACGCTTTCACACACCCTGACCGATACCTTAGCTTCAGCCATATCCGTCACACTATCTTATCTCTCCTTGCACGAATAAATTCATGGAGTTTGAATCACGCCCTTCCTGATCGTAATGAAGCTGCTACATCAATTGCCATAAGCGTAACTCGTGATCGACGACTTCAGTCTTACATCGCCCGCAGCTATCCACCTTGGCTACATCACCTACTCAATTTGGAGACTCCACAAGAAGGGGTTAGGTGAGGTCTCTTTCATTTTTCTTGGTGTCTATTGACATCTCATCACATTTTGTTTTTGTTTTTGGTCATTGTTGTAAACTTCTCAAGGATGGTTAAAGCAGTGTTATAAAAAAAAAAAATAATAATAACTAAACTGTTTCTTGTTCCTTTTAACCTTTTTAATTCATTTTATTTTAAATTTGTAGCTTTTAATCTTTTTCTAAGTTTTAACCAGCACGTTTAAATTATCTTTTACAAATTTTGAAATTTATATATATTTTAAATTTTTCAAAATATAAAATTAATTAAAATAACATATACGTTTAAGTAATTTATGCCAAAATATTTATATTTAACATAAAGTTTTGGTCTGATTTAAATATTTGAATGGATAATCAATAAATATTTAAAGTATTATTGGTGTTTTGAGTATTAATTAGCTATTTTAGATATTTATAATCATAACCTCTGTATATAAAACACCTTGTGGTCTTAAACACCTTGGGTACTGGAAATGTTTAACAGTTAAACAGAAACATTCCCTATAAAGCTTTTCAGATACGGATGTTGAACTCTTTGATAGATGCATGTCCAATAAGTCATACGACAAGTTAATTTGATATACTTATCATGCAACATAGCACTTGAAAGACAGATGTGCACATGACCATTTGTTTAGAGTATCCTTCTACAGCTATTTTGAGTGACATGTGAACTTTTAAACAAAGGATGATTGGCAGGATTGAATCTTTAAAATATGTGATATAAATTTGTAGATTTTTTTTGATGTTGATGTAGTGACTATAGCTGTAAAAAATTTAAATTAATGGAATAAATATACTAGGAATATACTTTTAGAACCGTATATATTTCTACTGCAAAAAATATAATTTTAGTAAATAAATGGTTCAAAGCCATTTTTAATATTTTTTTTGTTTGTAGTTTTAAAAATTAAGTTAAAGTATGATTGATAATTTTAAAGATTGTAGATAAAAATTAAGCTAAAACATGTATATAGAATCCAATCAATCACTCCAAAATAACCAACTAATTTGTCATATCCAGGTAATGTATAGTCATTTAATTAATGATCGATTTAATAATTACAATATTTAATACTCAGTTCACAAACATTTAATATTATGAAACACATATACTCCCTCAATTTCAATAGATCCATGTTTAAGAAAAAACATTGTTTCTAAAAAATATATATTTCATATTCTCAATACATATAATAATGATAAATTATAAATTTCAAAAATATTAACTGTGTTTATTAAATATTGATTGACTAAAACTTATAGAAAATAACTAATCACAAAATAATACTACCTCCGTTTTGAAAATAAGACATTTAGAAAATTTCACAGAGATTATGAAATAATAAATGCACTTTTTCTCTAAGCATTTGTGTCTAATGCTTTGCTTGATTCTACACCAAAAGTTGCCGGGATATTTGTTTTTCTGTTTTTTTTATTATGGTTGCATTTAAATCAGTTTACACATTTTTTGTTAATTGTTCCTATTCCTTAAATAATGAATGTAACTTACTAGAAATCATTACAATTTCGTAAAATGATTCAAATATAAAGATAAAACTAATTTTGTTGCAAAGAAAAAATTTTAGAATGGAGCCAAAACTAATTTATTTTGCAAAGCAAAATTTTTAGAGTGGAGCCAAAACATATTCTAAAATGTTCTATATTAAGACACCATTTTCCAGTTTTATAATCAACTTTCATTCATGGCTTTTCATATTTTTATTTAAATATACCATTTGTTTTTACCCAAAAAACATTTATGCATGTCATTGTAAATATCACATGCTCATAACTGACTGAATTTATTCTTCATCATAGTAGGAAAAACATTAATGACAATATGTAAAATCTTTGTGGAATAAGGAAAACATCCAAAACGTCTTACATTTCAAAACGGAGGTAGCATATTTATTAATATGTTTTTTAAAATATACATCATTCTGGAATCGAGGAAGTACTAGAAGTATTAAATAGCCTTATTTCCGTTGGATTACTTGTGGATGTATATATAGTGGAATTCAAATATGAGCATATAAATATGTACTTTTAGCATTTATTATGTTTCACTGGCTTTGAGCCTTTGAGTAGTGGACATTCAATGTTGGACAAAATAACAAGTGCTGGTTATCTGAGATAAGGATGTTATGGAGAATAAAACTTTAAATTATGCGTTCGATAAACACAGTTTTAACTTCATCATGGATCATGTGCATTTAGAGCATTCACATCAATGAACTCCCTCTTGGGGTTCATTGAAACAATTTTTTATTATTAAAATTTTTCTATTTTCTTTTTGCTTTTTTTTTAAAAAAAAAAAAAAAAAAAAAGATCTAGACCAATCTCGGACCGCCACGTGTTGAACCTCAGGAGAGAGAGGTTCACCCGAGAGAACTTTAGGAGAGAGGGGTTCATAGGATTTTGTTATTTTATTATTTTATTTTTTTGGTTTCCGTGTGAACCCCCCATTTGAACTCTCAATGGGGGTGCTCTTATTATCCTTAACCCCTAGTGGACATTTCGTGTTTGACATGATAGTGTAGATGTGAGTTCTTTCTTGGAGATGGTCCACCATCTACATATCATGAGTCTTTCTAGTTCTATTTGGACTGAAATGAGTTTAATTTTTCTTTTAAAAAATTGTAGTTTAGTGGTGTGTATTAATGTTGGCAAAATATAGAAAGACAAATCATTTACTTCATTTAGGTATAGTGGAGTTCGCGCTACAGTGATGAACTTTAGGAGAGAGGGGTTCACCCAAAAAAATTTTAGAAGAAAAAGGTTCATGAGGTTTTCTTATTTTATTATTTTTTCTCTTGAGTTTCGTGTGAACTTTCTCATAAAACTTTCTGTAAACTCTTGATGGACTTGCTCTTATAATAGAAAACGGAGGGGTATCTCTTTTCTTTTCTTTTTTTGACCCAAAACAAAAGATATCTCTTTATCTCTATTGTTGTAATCTGGCATCTCGTCACACAAGAGACAAAGAAGGAACAGAGAAACGCACACACACGCAAAGAAAAATATCACTGAAACATATTGTACTTATCTCTCTCATTATTGTTTATTGGATTTCCACTCCATGATTGCTGAGTAAAGAGTGTAATTAGCAAGAAGGTTCTTGTCAGGCAACTCAAGATTTGTCACCGGGGACGTATCATTCTCTCTCAGCCAGTTCTGTATGGCTTCACGATCGTACGTGTACCCATCTGCAGCTACGCACGGCTCGTTCATCACTCCCTGTAAAAAATATAAAGAAAACTAGGTTAAATCATGAAGAATACAAAGTTTCTTGTCATGCAAGTAACCAATAACTTTCAAACTAGGTTAAATCTACAAAGTTTCTTGTCCTGCAAGAAAACAGTAACTTTCAAACCTTGAGAAGTGGACAAATGAAGTGAGATGGAGGACCAGAAGGAGTTTTCCCCCGAAGGTTTTGAGCTTTGTCAACGACTTTCCAAAGCCGTTCCAAAGTAGGGATGATCAGATCTTTAAGGTCTGGTCTGTCTCTGCGTCTCAGTTCGGTACACCATAGTCCCAAAGCAGCTAACTCACGAGTCTCACTAATAGGCCACGGTCCAGCTTTCATATCCAACAATGCCATAAACTCAGCATCGTCTCCAATAGCTTCTTCAACCTTGTGAGTAATGCCTATCGCGGGCTTGGCAGTTATCAGCTGCAGAATCACAATACCTAGTGAATACACATCAGACTTAGGTGAGATTATCCCGGTCCGTTGATACTCAGGGTCGATGTAACATAGTGTTCCCACAGGATTTGTTTTCTTTAAGACGGTTAGTTTAGAAGAATTGTCGTCTTGATTAACCATCGTGGATAGACCAACATCTCCGAGTTTGCTGACAAAGTTGTGGTCAAGTAAGATGTTTCCTGGTTTGAGGTCACGGTGAATGATTGGTCTAGGCTTTGTTTTGTGGAGGAAAACTAGCGCTGAAGCGACTTCTAAGGCGATCTTGAAACGGTTGAACCAAGGGATAGGAGGTGTGTTGTTGACTTGCATCAACCTGTCATCTAAGCTTCCATTGTCCATGTATTCGTAAACCAGGCAGCCTCGTTCGGGACATGCCCCAAGGAGGAGGACAAGGTGAGGATGTCGGATCTTGCTCAAGATCTCAAGCTGTCAAAACATAAATACAAAACATTTAAAGTCTGATTGGCAGGGCCGGCCCTGAGGTATGCCTAATGAAACATTTGTCTCAAGCCTCCAAATATTTTGAAGAAAATTACATGAGTATAGGCCCCCAAAAAAATTTTTTAAGCCCCCAAAATTTTTTTTACATAGAAACCGCCATAGGCCCCCAAAATCTCAGGGCCGGCCCTGCTGATTGGTAAACTTGTGTGGTAAACAAAAAAAAAAGAAACTAAGGAATGAAGTAAGCCTGAAGATTATTTATTAGAGTAGGTCCTAAGATTTTGAGAGGGCCATAAATATTTTAAGGTAAATCTTAATAAATATTTTCTTCTTATAATCTAGGTATCCATAATAGTTATATTTATTTCCTCTTTAAACTTTGGGAGCCATGATGAATGTTTAATCGTGCTATGCTCATGACCGGCTCTGCTTCATGTAACTAGAGAACTGACCTCTTGATCAAACTGTTTAGAGAGTTGAGTTTCTCCTGCATGAAGGACCTTGACAGCACCAATCGTGTGATGGAGATTGCATTTGTAAACGGTCCCATAGGATCCGACTCCGATTTTGAGTTCTTCCGAAAAGTTTGAAGTCGCGACTTCAATCTCTTCCCATGAGTAGTATTGGTACTGGATCCCTGGAGAGATGAGAGAAGCGTGGAGCTTATCTTTCTCTTTAGCGTGACGTTCTGCTTTGATCTCAACTTCTCTTCTGCGTAAAGCCTCTTTCATCATGAGTTCTTTAACTTTCTTTACCTCCTTCATCGTCTCTTCGTACCTCTGCTTCTCCTTTGAAGCTGAATCTTTAGCTTCTTCTTCCTTTTCTCTCAGCTTCATAAGCTTCTCTGACTCTTCATATCTTCGCTTGTTTAGCTCTGTTAGCTGCAACCAAAACCCAAATAGGAACAAGAAATGTAACATAACATTAAAATTGCACGGTCTATGCGGTTCAAAAGCTCTAACTATAACCTTTTGAAAGGCTTCAGCAGTCTCGGTTTGAGTCGTAGCATACATATCCTGAACATGTTTCAGCTCGGCTCTCAACTTCTCCATCTCAAATATCTGAGTTGCCTATGCAATTTGTTGTGAACAAACGCAAATGAAACTCGAAGCAAACAAGAACGCTCAGAAAGAAACTCAAGAAATCTTAGAAAGAATCTTGAGTCAGAAAATTACATGTTTTTAGGATTTGTATATTGATTACATGAATATTATACACTCTTATTTATTATTAAGCTAGACGAGCTTCCAGCTTCCAATCTAAAACCAATTGGTGATAAGTGCATGACCTATTTATCTTATATACTAGTTAATATCATTTCCAACTCCCGATGTGGGACACTTTGTGTCTAATGCTCCCGTTCGAGATGATGATTCTCTGAGCATCAATCTCGGAATGTTCGGGTAAGGATCGATGGACACATCTTTGGACCAGATCGATGAGGATCGGGTTGAACTTTGTAGATCGAGGACTCTAATACCATATTAAGCTAGATGGATTTCCAACCTAAAACCAATTGGTTTTAGATTGGAAGTCCATCTAGCTTAATATTTATACAGTCTCAAAATCCGATATTTATCTTTTAAAACTTCCTTATTTAATAAAATCAGTTTTCCTAATCCCAACAAACATGTCATTTTATTGGTGCACCAAAATTTAAGTCATTTCTAGAATCAACACAAGATCTAACTCAGTTCCAAAAATAACATGTTTTGTCTCTCCATAGAAACAGAATCAAGATCAATACAGTATGAGGGCTCTGAGTCAGATGACTCTAGACTCTGGCTCTCAGATCTCTAGAGAAAACAGAATCAAGAATCAAGACAGTTAACTTACCTGATTATTATCTGTCGTTGAATGGACACTGGGGTGACCATCAGACATGTTAGATGCTTGATGGGAAACAAATGAATAGTTCGCAGGAATCACTGCTCCCCCATCCATATTAGCTATCTCATGGTTGTTGCGCGAATGGGCTCTGGGACTAGAACTATCAGGAGAGCTACTCGTGGAACTGTCTCTCTCCATTCTCTCGAACGTTATCCTTCCGCTAGATTCTGAATCGGAAGGACGCACGGAAGCTAGTCTCCCCTTTGAGACAACATAGACTGTGCAGAATCTTGGCACAGCAGTCGCGATCAAAGAAGCCATATCGATCTTTTTCGTGAAGAATCCAGGAACAGAAATACCTATAACGAGTTTGGTGACTCCAGTTCCAGCAATCTCTTCCGCTATCGCAGCTACAGGATCGTGTGATTCCAGCACTAGGATCTCTACTCGTACCTAATTTGTAACATTTTGAGATAACATAATAAGAAAGGAAAGACTGAACTTAGCTCTTGAGACCATACCTTTCTCCTTTCGAACATGTTCTTGTAAGGAAGAAGCATCTCATTTGTTTTCGAATCCGCTTCTCTTCTGTAATCTGATACTACTTCAGCTCTTGCCTCTGATATCGATATCGCTTTCCCCACTGAAACCAAAAAAAATAAGACTCAATCTTGGTGAACACATAGATCTTTTGCATTAGCTACAAGATTCTGGTCACAGCTTACTTGGGGTAACAATGTAAGTGATAGGAGGACGAACATGGATCAATTTGAAATCAGAAAAGCCTTGAGGGATTAACTTCTCAAGAGCCCAAAACGTGACGTATTTGCTCTTCTTCTTTCCGTTAATGGCTACAGCTACACCAGGTGATGGGGGAGGAGGTAGAGCTAGGTGTTCGTTTAATGATCGTGCTGATCTTTTCTCTCCCATTATTGATTTACCTGAAACTAATGTAATGTAAATGTAATAATATATCTCAGCGAAGACGTAACTTACCTAGTAGTTTCTGTTCTAGAAGAGAACTACGAGGAAGAGAACCCTAAGTTTGGTGATATCTAATGAAATTTTCTTAATAGGAATTAATTGCAACAAGCAATCACGTTGTTGCCACCACAACCTTTATTTATAACTAGTTCAATAATTAATTAATTCCCTATAGTATATATGACTATTTATTAATGTGTTACAGAATCGTTGAAGATACCTAGGAAGAACTATGTTCACATATGTGCACATCTTCACCTTATGTGCTCGTGCTCTTACCAAAAAAAAAAAAGGATTTTGAATTTTGATAATTACAGAAAGTCAACTATGTTCACATATGTTCACATCTTCACTGAGAAAAAAAAAAAATAATAATACTAGAGTAATAGTTTTCTGATCAATTCAGATATCCGAAGAAGTTAAAACGGCCAATGGGGAACATATTTCTGTTTAAGGAAACAATACTACACAATAATACTCCAAACGTGGGCACGCAATCCTTGTTCATTCTACAGCTGGTGAAGTCGGGTCTCTCTTGTGTCAATGGGCAAATGTGCTTGGAGCCTTGCTCGGTCACTGAAATTGTATCAATAGAATTATATGTAAGTTACATACTTATAAGAACCAAAAGAGGAAAATTAAATAATGTTTTAAGGTTTTGAATAGTAAATTTCAAATTTTACTATTTAGATTCTTCAAATTTGAAGATTCGATGGCCTGTTGAAAAACCAAAATAAGATATTAAAACTTCTTAATATATATATATATATATATATATAAAAGTTCATAAAAATTAAAAGAATAATACTTATATTATTTGTTGTATAATTGATCGGGTTACAACTGATATTTTACGGCTGCAGCTTATATTGTTTTTCATTAAATAAACAAAATATTTCATTAAGAGATGGAATGACAAATGGTTTAACCTATTCAGTTATAAAGTTAAAAAAATGAATTTTGACTAATGCAAAACAGGTCCTAATGTTTAATTTGCTAATAATTTACAATAGTGTCATTATTTTTTTTTGACAAGTACTATTTAAATTTATATAACAAATTATGAAACTATAGTTTAAACATGTGAAGTCTGATATTTGGGGAAAATATTTTTTTTCGAATCAATTTACAAAAATAAAAAATATTTAATGAACGAGAAAATCCTTTAAAATACAATAGCACAAAAGTGATATTATAAAATATTTTGAGGTTAAAAATAAAAACGAATATTTTAGTAAGATAGATATTAAAACATAGCTAAGAAAACTATTGAGAAATTTAGTCTTGAAAATATTATCCAAATAAAAAAATCAAACTCGAACCAAAACGAAAAATTAAAACCCAAACCATACCAAAATTTTTAAAAGCCCAAACAATTACTATTTCTCAAACCCGAAAACTAAAACTAAAATCAGAACTGCACTAATAACCGAACAAGTATCCAAATATATAAAATATAATAAAAATATTAATTATCAGAATATATAATATAATTTATATATTATAATATGAAAAACCCTTAATTACTTAAACTACCATTTTTGGATTTTTAGGGTTAATTCGTTTTTCAAAGTTTTTTGAGATTTTTGGATTGAACATGACTCAAATTCACACTATTTATAATTCGGTTTTATTTCAGGTTTTACAAAAAGAATATAAATGCAAATTGAATCCAACATTACTCGAATTGAACTGATCCGGAAAATATTTGGTTCTTACATTGGTCCTAAACACCTAAACCAAAATAACTCGAAAAAATATAAATACAAATCCAATCTAACATTACTCAAACTAAACCAATCCAAAAATGTAACGGTACCTAAACATCCAACCCGAATCACTATAAGGCAACAATATAAATTACTTTTAATTAAAAGCGTCGAAATTCAAATATTAAACTTAAAAAAAAAATTGTAGTAATTCCTAAATTAGAAAAATTAACCAAAAACTTGTCCAGCGCTTTTAGAGCGCGGGTCAAAATCTAGTATATACTATTATAATAGAAGTCATGACTTCTTTCATGTGTGATTTTTTTTTAAAAAAAAATTGGACCATCCTTAGAAAGTTATCAATTTTATCATAACTTAATCATAATATATTTAATATCTTTATTTTTTTTCTTCTTTTCTTCGTATGAATAACTCTAGAGGAGATTTTTTCTTTTTCCAATATCAGTTTTGTGTAATTTGAAATATAATGATGATAAATTTTCTAAATTATAGTTAAATTGCCATCAATTTCAATTTTGGTAAAACAGTAAACGGATCAGTAGAATATTTGTGAAATTGATGTGATATAGAGGATGTGACATAATTGATCTTGTAAGTTTCGGCTAGTCATTGAAAGGCAAAATTACTTACCTAAGGTTATGTATTTTTGCAACTTATCTATTCTTTTTAGTATAGCTGGTAATTTTTCTGTGTGTTTAAATTTAAAAACACAATTCTAAAATTTAAAGCTTTATTAATATGTTCCTCCAGATATATGATTTTGCCAAATTTCAAATTAGTTTTGACATTGAGTTTTATGCGACTTCTCAACCAATGAATTAAAGAGACATGACAACGACTCATGAACTCATAAAAGATCTCTTGTTTTAGTGCAAAAAAAGAGAAAGCAAAGAAGACTAAGTTCTCTCCCCTCAACAATGTCATTGTTGTTAGTTTCATTCTTTCTTTAATTCAGTTACAATACAATATTCCATCAGATAAATTGTGTTAAATTATTCACATTAGTCTCATTCTTTCTCTAATTCAGTTACATTACAATATTTCAATAAATTTATTAAATTATAATTTTTATAAGTTGTATATTTTAAAAAAAAAATTGAAAATATTATTTTGCTTATATTAAACATTAACCCACATAACACGCTAAACTTATATGTACATAATTCATTTTATTTTATTTTATGATAAAAATTGAAATATTGTAATTTGGTTCAAATTAATTTTGATATTTTATATAATAGAAATGACTTATTATGTTCATTTAACTCATTTGATACTTGATAAAATATTTTCTCTATTTGTTAAAATGACCTGTAAAAACTATCTATTACTATTAAAAGGGCTAATTCAAGCCACATTAGAGTGTCCACATAGGCATTTTTATTTAACCAATAATATTCTTCCAAAGCTCCATGTCATATTCGGTTTGACATCTGATTTTGGTTCTAAAATAAAATTAGGATTTTTGGTTTGGTTGTCTGAAATACTGGTTTGGGTTTGTGTCGGCAGAATAAGTAGTCT
>CAKOAT010382932.1:39297-163356 GCA_932364175.1 Eruca vesicaria subsp. sativa
TATTCATATTGGTTACCAACTTATATGTATTTTGATATTGAAAGAAAAAAATGAATTTTTAATAATTTTATAAGTTTAGTCACCAATAATAATACAAAAGTTACAATTTTTTAATATGTAATCAAATATACTCTATAATAAACTAAACAAAATTAATATAGGAAAAAAACCCGGGCGTAGCCCGGGAAAAGTCTCTAGTAATCATAAAATGTCTATAATATTAATAACCCATTCTATCATATTATTAAATATTACTATTAATTAATTCTAAATAATTAATTTGTCCAGTAAACATATGTTGATCAAATTCTTAATATTCCAACCATAAAAATGTCATTGTTACATATCTTATGTGAGTTTTGAAAAAAAAAAATTTCTTACACTTTGGGTTAGAGCAATGATTATCTTTATTATGCAAAGTTATATCACTATTAATGTTTATATTAATAAATAATAAATAACTGATTAGTTCATTAATTTTAGTGTTAATATAAATTTAATTGATTAGTTCCAAAAATTAAAGAGACATGACAACGACTTGTGAACTCATAAAAGATCTCTTGTTTTAGTGCACAAAAAGAGAAAGCACAGAAGACTAAGTTTTCTCCCCTCAACAATGTCATTGTCATTAGTTTTGTAGTTAGTTTCATTCTTTCTATAATTCAGTTACAATACAATATTCCATCAGATAAAGTGTGTTAAATCATTCACATTAGTCTCATTATTTCTCTAATTCAGTTACATTACAATATTTCAATAAATTAATAAATTATTAAATTATAATCTTTAATTTTCTATTTTAAAAAATTTTAAAATATTATTTTTTATATTTAAACATTAACCCACATAACACGCTAAACTTATATGTACATAATTCATTTTATTTTATTTAATGATTAAAATTTAAATAGTGTAAATGGGTTCAAATTAATTTTGATATTTTATATAATAGAAATGACTTATTATGTTCATTCAACTCATATGATACTTGATAAAATATTTTCCATATTTGTTAAAATGACCTGTAAAAACTACAATCATAAAATATCTATAATATTAATAACCCATTCTATCATATTAATAAATATTAATATTAATTAATTCTAAATAATTATTTTGTCCAGTAAACATATTTGATCAAATTCTTAATAATCTAACCATAAAAATGTCATTGTTACATATCTAATGAGAGTTTTGAAAGAATTTTTTTCTTGCACTTTGGGTTAGAGAAATGATTATCTTTATTATCCAAAGTTATATCACTATTAATTTTATATTAATAAATAATAAATTATTGATTATTTCATTAATTTTAGTGTTAATATAAATTTAATTGGTTAGCTCCAAAAATTAAAGAGACATGACAACGACTTGTGAACTCATAAAAGATCTCTTGTTTTGGTGCACAAAAAGAGAAAGCATAATAGACTAAGTTTTCTCGCCTCAACAATGTCATCGTCATTAGTTTTGTAGTTAGTTTCATTCTTTCTTTAATTCAGTTACAATACAATATTTCATCAGATAAATTGTGTTAAATCATTCACATTAGTCTCATTCTTTCTCTAATTCAGTTACATTACAATATTTCAATAAATTTATTAAATTATAATTTTTATAAGTTGTATATTTTTAAAAAATTGAAAATATTATTTTGTTTATATTTAAACATTAACCCACATAACACGCTAAACTTATATGTACATAATTCATTTTATTTTTTAATGATTAAAATTGAAATAGTGTAATTTGGTTCAAATTAATTTTGATATTTTATATAATAGAAATGACTTATTATGTTCATTTAACTCATTTGATACTTGATAAAATATTTTCTCTATTTGTTAAAATGACCTGTAAAAACTATAATCATAAAATGTCTATAATATTAATAACCCATTCTATCATATTATTAAATATTAATATTAATTAATTCTAAATAATTATTTTGTCCAGTAAACATATGTTGATCAAATTCTTAATAATCTAACCATAAAAATGTCATTGTTTCATATCTTATGTGAGTTTTGAAAGAATTTTTTTCTTGCACTTTGGGTTAGAGCAATGATTATCTTTATTATGCAAAGTTATATCACTATTAATGTTTATATTAATAAATAATAAATAACTGATTAGTTCATTAATTTTAGTGTTAATATAAATTTAATTGATTAGTTCCAAAAATTAAAGAGACATGACAACGACTTATGAACTCATAAAAGATCTCTTGTTTTAGTGCACAAAAAGAGAAAGCACAGAAGACTAAGTTTTCTCCCCTCAACAATGTCATTGTCATTAGATTTGTAGTTAGTTTCATTCTTTCTATAATTCAGTTACAATACAATATTCCATCAGATAAAGTGTTTTTAAATCATTCACATTAGTCTCATTATTTCTCTAATTCAGTTACATTACAATATTTCAAATTATTAAATTATAATCTTTAATTTTATATTTTAAAAAATTTTAAAATATTATTTTTTGTTTATTTAAACATTAACCCACATAACACGCTAAACTTATATGTACATAATTCACTTTATTTTATTTTATGATTAAAATTGAAATAGTGTAAATGGGTTCAAATTAATTTTGATATTTTATATGATAGAAATGACTTATTATGTTCATTCAACTCATTTGATACTTGATAAAAAATTTTCCATATTTGTTAAAAGACCTGTAAAAACTACAATCATAAAATATCTATAATATTAATAACCCATTCTATCATATTATTAAATATTAATATTAATTAATTCTAAATAATTATTTTGTCAAGTAAAGATATTTTGATTAAATTCTTAATAATCTAACCATAAAAATTTCATTGTTACATATCTGATGAGAGTTTTGAAAGGATTTTTTTTTCTTGCACTTTGGGTTAGAGCAATGATTATCTTTATTATGCAAAGTTATATCACTATTAATGTTTATATTAATAAATAATAAATTATTGATTAGTTCATTAGTTTTAGTGTTAATACAAATTTAATTTAGCTCCCAAAATTAAAGAGACATGACAACGACTTGTGAACTCATAAAAGATCTCTTGTTTTAGTGCACAAAAAGAGAAAGCATATAAGACTAAGTTTTCTCCCCTCAACAATGTCATCGTTATTAGTTTTGTAGTTAGTTTTATTCTTTCTTTAATTCAGTTGCAATACAATATACCATCAGATAAATTGTGTTAAATCATTCACATTAGTCTCATTCTTTCTCTAATTCAGTTACATTACAATATTTCAATAAAATTATTAAATTATAATTTTTATAAGTTGTATATTTTAAAAAAATTGAAAATATTATTTTGTTTATATTTAAACATTAACCCACATAACACGCTAAACTTATATGTACATAATTCATTTTATTTTATTTTATAATTAAAATTGAAATAGTGTAATTTGGTTCAAATTAATTTGATATTTTATATAATAGAAATGACTTATTATGTTCATTTAACTCATTTGATACTTGATAAAATATTTTCTCTATTTGTTAAAATGACCTGTAAAAACTATAATCATAAAATGTCTATAATATTAATAACCGATTCTATCATATTATTAAATATTAATATTAATTAATTCTAAATAATTATTTTGTCCAGTACACATATGTTGATCAAATTCTTAATAATCTAACCATAAAAATGTCATTGTTATATATCTTATGTGAGTTTTGGAAGAATTTTTTTCTTGCACTTTGGGTTAGAGCAATGATTATCTTTATTATGCAAAGTTATATCACTATTAATTTTTATATTAATAAATAATAAATAACTGATTAGTTCATTAATTTTAGTGTTAATATAAATTTAATTGGTTAGTTCCAAAAATTAAAGAGACATGACAACGACTTGTGAACTCATAAAAGATCTCTTGTTTTAGTGCACAAAAAGAGAAAGCATATAAGACTAAGTTTTCTCCCCTCAACAATGTCATCGTCATTAGTTTTGTAGTTAGTTTCATTCTTTCTTTAATTCAGTTACAATACAATATTCCATCAGATAAATTGTGTTAAATCATTTACAAAATGCTTCTGTGCTTAATAGTATATAAAAAATTAGTATAATATTGCATAAATTTGCACTATAAAAGGGGGACAAGGGTAAGTATCAGTTTCATACACAACACAAGACTTCGAACCCAAAAAAGACAACAGATATGTCTGGACCATCTCAAGATCTCTTCCCGCCACCTTACGCCGAATCCAAAGACATTCTCGTGAACCACTCAAAGTCATCATGGATGCGTCTCTACGTCCCCACTACCTCACTAAACGGCGGCGTTGCGTCTAAAAAACTCCCTCTCGTTGTCTACTTCCACAGTGGAAGTTTCATCAGCTACACCGTCGACTCTGCAGTCTTCAACGCCGGCTGCAACCTTATTGCGTCACCTACGCACCGGCCAGTTCCTAAGAACAAACTCCCGGAGGCTTACGACGACGGGGTGGACTTGCTTGAGTGGATAAAAAACAACTCGGAAGAAGACGAGTGGCTCAAATCTTACGCCGATCTTTCTAACGTCTTCCTCATGGGGACAGGCACCGGTGGTAACGTGGCTTACAACGTCGGGCTTAGATTCACCGAGAAAGATCTAACTCCGTTAAGTATCCGTGGATTGATCTTACTGAGTCCCTTCTTCGGCGTGGATGTGACGGTGGGAGCTGGACCGGATAATTTGGAGAAAATCAAACGGTCGGGATGGAAGGTGATGGTGACTGGAGTAAGAGGAGGTGCGATGATAGATAGGCAGAGAGATGTGGCGAAGTTGATGAAGGAGAAGGGAGTTGATGTGGTGGAGCGTTTTACTGACGTGGACGACCGTGACGAGTTTGCTTCCATCAGAAGTTTCATTTACTCTTCTGCACCGTAAAGGTTTTTTATTTTTCTAAAAATAATTTCATAAAATAAAGCTTCTTCTGTATTAGAGGCCAGTCCCATATCTTATGCTCATTGAAAGATTACCTTTTATGTATTGGTTTGTGGAAAATTTATAAATAAGAATAATATTGGCAGAATCCACAAATAAAGATGAATATTGGATGCTCTCTTTTGTTAGACATCTTTCGTTGTTTTCTCTTTTGGAACTTGGTATGGACATTTCTACACTCCAATGTTGGGGAAAGCTTGTTGAGTGGTTTAAATAGTGATTTTACTCAGGAGATCTGGTTTCGAGTGCAGAAACCAGAGATGGTTTAAACTCTAAATCAATGATCAAAACTCTTATAGTTAGTTACAAAAAAAATTTCACTACTACTACTACTACTACTGATTTCTTGATGTGGCAAAATCTATTATTTGTTTTCTTCTTTTCTTCTTATGAATAACTCAAGGGAAAATCTTTCTTTTCCCAATATCAGTTTTGTGTAATGTTAATGACGATAAAAATACCTTAGTTGTCTAAATTTTTCTAGAAAAATAGAGATTTTATAGGGTTTAGTTCACTGATTTTGGTTGTATATGGAGATTTATTAAATTCTTTGGTTGAATACTAGAATTGATGCCGAGGTACCATGACCATAAGTTTAGTACATCAATATAAATTTTGAATGTAGTTGAGTATTTTTTTTTAAACTAAAGAGGTATATATATACCATTATCGGAAATTTTGATCTTTTTGTAAAGGTTAAAGTCACATATTTCAAGATAAATTAGAAAATATGGTATTTTTTATTTAATTAATTTCTGCATCATGCACTAACATAGGATAGAAAAATAAAGAGGGTTTCAGACCCTAGTTGTTCCCGTTTCTCTAGAAAATATATTTTTTTATAGGGTTAGTCTACTTATTAGGTGGTATATGATGTTTAAATAAATAATTCATTGGAAAATTAGAAACGAAGCACATGTACCATGAAAATAAGTGTAGCATACATATATATAAATTTTTAGTGTGATTAGGTATTTTTAAACAACACTAAAGAGGCTAAATAGTATAAATATTACTTATCGAAATTCAATCTTTTCATAGGGGTTAACCCACATATTTCAAAATAAATTAGACAAAAATTAAAATTTTGTTTTAATACGTATTGTATCATGCATTAACATAGTGTAAAGATTACAATGTTTGAGACTTTAGATGTTTCCATTTCTCTAGAAAATTGAGATTTTATAGGGGTTAGTACACTAATTAGGTCGTATTTAAAGTTTAAACAAAATACTATTTGTAAAATTAGAAATTTTCCCATGTACAAAATAAAGTAGAAAATATGGTACTTTTCTTTTAATACATAGATGCATCCAGCACAGATATAGGATGAAGATCACGGATGTCTGACACTTTTGTTATCCCAATTTTTCTAAAATATAGATATTTTATGGGTTTAGTTCTTTTATTTACGTGGTTTATGAAGTTTTATTAAATTACTCGCTTGAAAATTATAAATAATTCTCACGTAGCATGAAAATAAAATTAGCATACATTGGTATAAATATTTTATTTGGTTAGATATTTTAAACAACACTAAATAGCCTAAACTCAATTTAACTCACAGATTTCATGATAAATTACAAAATATGAAATTTTTGCATTTATGCATATCTGCATTCAACACTGATATTGGATGAATATAAAAGAGTTTTGATATCATAATTGTCCAAATTGTTCTAGAAAATATAGATTTTATAGGGTTTAGTTCATTAAGTTTTGTGGTATATGGATTTTTATTAAAATTCTTGGTTGAAAATTAGACCTGAGGTCCATGTACCAAGACCATAATGTACACTAATAATTAATTTAAATGTGATTAGATATTTTTAAACAAAACTAAAAAGGTCTATATATCATATTTATCGAAAAACTCGATCTATTTGTAGAGGTTAAACTCACATATTTCAAGATAAATTAGAAAATATGTTATTTTTATTTTAATGAATTGTTGCATCATGCAATAACATAGTATGTAGAATAAAGAAGTTTGAGATCTTAGGTGTTCCCGTTTCTCCAGGAAAAAAACAATTATAGGGTTAGTCTACTTATTAGGTGGTATATGATGTGTAAATAAATTACTTATTGGAGAATTAGAAATGATGCCTATGTACCATGAAAATAAGTTTAGCATACATATATATAAATTTATAGTGTGGTTATCAGAATTCAATCTTTTCGTTGGGGTTAATACACATATTTCTAGATAAATTAGGAAAAAATGAAAATTTTGTTTTACTAGATAGAGTCATCAGGCAGTTACATAGTGTGAAATTGTGAATATTAAAGATATTTGAGACTTTAGGTGTTTTCATTTCTCTAGAAAATAGAGATTTTATTGGGGTTAGTACAGTAATTAGGTCGTATATAAAGTTTAAAAAAAAACTTACTCTTTGAAAAATTAGAAATTATGCCAATGTACCATGAAAATATGTTTAGCCTACATTAATATGCATTAGAGTATGGTTAGGCATTTTAGAAAATATCAATGAGGCTAAATTTTAGTATATATAATATTTATTGGAAAAAACTTTATTTTTCGCAAGATAAATTAGAAAATATGATATTTTTCTATGCATAAATTCATCATGCAATTACATGTGATGAAAATTAAAGAGGCCTGAGACCTTAATTGTCCCCGTTTCCTCAGAAATTACAGATTTTATTGAAGTTAGTCTATTGAATTAGGTGGAATATGAAGTTTTATCAAATTACCCATTAAAGTATTAGAAACGATGCCCTTGTACCATGAAAATAAGTTTGTCATACATTAATATAAATGTATAATGTCATTAGGTATGTTTTAGGCAATATGAAATAGCAGAAACTTCAGTAAGTATATAACATTTATCAGAAAAGTTGATCTGTTTGTATGGGTTAACCTATAGATTTCAAAATAATGTAGAAAAATGGTACTTTTATTTTAATCCATAGATGCATCCAGCACATAGAGATGTCAATTGGGCGGGCCGGACGGGTTTGGGCGTGTCCGAATAGGCTTCATTTTTTACTGGACATATTTGGTCGAAGCCCAAATAGAACCATTGTCCAAATGAGACCATAACCAAATAAGACCATAATTTACTATGATTTATTGGGCTGTCCATGTGCCTATACGCCCACTTAATGTAAACACTATAATTTTCAGTTTTAAAGAGTAAAATTCACAAAACTTCTTGTAAACTTCATCCTTAAATCACATTCTCAAATAAACAAAGACTTTTAAGTCACCATTCACAAACAAACAAAGACTTTTCACTATTCACAAACACAAGATTCATAAGCATAAGATAAAAACATGAGTTTGTGGTTTTGACAAAAACACTTTATAGGAAAAATAATAATTGTGGATTGGGCGAAAAAATGCAATCTTACGATTTCGGTAAGACACACGATTTTATGATTTTGAAAAAATATATTGATTTAGTGATTTTAACAAGACAAAATAAAATTATAATTTTTTAGTTATTCCTTAAACCTAAATATTTTAGTTATTTGGGCGGCCCGACGTCCGGATGGTCAAACCCGGTTTTGTCCATGATGCAATTGGGTTTCACCCATTTAAACCCATTTAAATTTGGTCTAATTTGGGCATGTACATATTAGTCCATATCAATTTGGACACGGACCGTCCATGGACAACCCGCCCATTTGACATCTCTACCAGCACAGATATAGGATGAAGATCAAGGATGTCTGACACTTTTGTTATCCCAATTTCTCTAAAATATAGAGATTTCATAGGGTTTAGTTCTTTGATTTATATGGTATATGAAATATTATTAAATTACTAATTAGTAAATTATAACTAATGCCCTTGTACCATGAAAATAAATTTAGGATACATTAGTATAAATTTTTAATTTGTTTAGATATTATAAAAAACACTAAAGAGCCTAAACTAGTACAATTAGCATTTATCGAAAAACTCAATTTTTCGTAGGGGTTAACCCACAAATTCCAAGATAAAATATGAAACTTTTATATTTATGCATAGCTGCATTCAACACTGATATTGGATGAATATCAAATAGTTTGATACCTTAGTTTTCTAAATGTTTCTAGAAAATAAAGATTTTATAGGGTTTAGTTAATTGATTTTGGTGGTATATGGAGTTTTATTAAATTCTTTGGTTGAAAATTAGAACTTATATCCATGTACCATGACCATAAGTTTATTACATTAATATAAATTTTGAATATGGTTAGGTATTTTTTAACAAAACTAAAGAGATCTATATTAACATTTATCGAAAAACTTGATCTTTTTGTAGGGATTAGATCCACATATTTCAAGATAAACTAGAAAACATGGTATTCTTGTTTTAATGAATTTCTGCATCATGAACTGACATAGTATGGAGAATAAAGAGGGTTGAGACCTAGGTGTTTCATTTTCTCCATAAAATAAAGTTCTTATTGGGATTAGTCCACTTATCTGGTGGTATATGAAGTTTAAATAAGTTACTCATTGAAAAATTAGAATTGATACCTATGTACCATAAAAATAAGTTCAGCATACATATATATAAAATTGGAGTGTGGAAAGTACCAAATTTTCTAATTTATTTTGAAATCTATGGGTTAACTCTTCAAAAAATATCTAGTTTTTTGATAAATACTATATATTGAAGTTTAAGCTCTTTAATTTTGATTAAAAATAGCTAGTATCATTATACATTTTTATTAATGTATGATAAAATAATTTTCATGGTGCGCATTGTTTCTATTATTTTAATGAGTAATTTAATAAAACTTCATATTCCACCTAATTATGTGGACTAACCCTTATAAAAGCTGTAATTTCTATAAAAACAGAGACAAATAAGATCTCAGGCCTCTTTAATTTTCATCACATGTCAGTGCATGATGAAATTATGCATTAAAAATATCATATTTTCTAATTTATCTTACGAAAATATCGAGTTTTTTTTCCAATAAACGCTATATATACTAAATTTTACTTTCCAAAGTATTAAATATCTAAATTATACTTTATATTTTAGTGTTGTTTAAATATCTAAATTACTTTCCAAAACGGAGACCTCTTTAGTGTTGTTTAAATATCTAAATTATACTTTCCAAAGTATTAACATCTTTTGAAGAAGTATGTTTTGGTATAGCATTCCATAGAAATTATAACGCTTCATCATCCAATGCTAGAATTACAACCAATTGCAATATATCATCCTTACATATTGCAAAGTTTCACCATCAAAAAAGTTAAATGTTTGATAAAAAAGTTGCAAGGTTTCATTTTAATCAGTTGCAACTATTCATCCAGAAAATTGCAATAGTTCATTTAAATGGTTACAAAGATTTACTTAAATTTCCAACAATCATTATCCATTTAAGTGTAATTGGATATTTACTAAATAAATAAGACATATATCAAAATCATGCACAAATTAGAAAGTGAACATATATAAAAAAAATTCAAGGTTTACATTTTGTTGGTGCTTATCTACTAATAAATAATATTGTCAAAATAGTTCAAAATATCTGATTTGAAACTGAATGATTGAAACCGAATAAGAACTAAAAATATATAGAAGATTTAAAAAACAATATTAAAACCATAAAGTTAATAGAATATTACAAATAATTAAAATATTCAACATACCAAATTACTTCAATATTTTAAGATAAATTTGAAGATTTTTCAAAATGCATACAAACTAGATAAACTAACTGAAAGACAATTAATTTAAAATATTCACAAGTTTTAGAATGAAAAGATACACTTTAGACATTTTTACAACCTCTTCAAATTTTATGTAATTTTTATAATGAAAAAACACGCTTTACATATTTTTACAATTTCTTATAAATCATTGCATTTTTAGGATGAAGTCTTTAAATATTTTGATAATTTCTTTTAAATTAATTCAATTCTTAAGGATACAAAGACACATATTTTTACATGGTTTTGGATTCCCCAATAATTATGAATTTTATCCGTATTAGTATTGATGTTTTATTAATATTATTTAACTACATGGATTCTTAAAAATATATGAAACACTTAACCATATAATGAGTTATTAATTAATCATTGTAATTCTTTCATAAACCATATTTTTATCAAATAATTAAGACATTAATGACCATTCTTTTATTTGTCACCTTTGAACAATTTAAATGGTATATTTTCATAAAGATAATATATCAAGTAACTTTTCACAGAATTAACTACGATTTTCACCAACAAATTATAACTATCGCAAATTTTTTTAGAGTATTAAACTGCATGCATGCAAAACATTTTTCATTCTTCATAATGTTAAAATGCATGCATATGTGAACAAAAACAAATTCCATAAATCGCATTCATGTATTTTTTTGTAAAACATTTTTTATGAACTTTATTTGTAAGGCAAAGCAATCGTTCATTCACTACTATCAGCAAAATTTGAGAACAAAAGAGAAACAAATTTCAAGCACTTATACAACCATTGCACTTGTCTGTTTATGTGTCAAAGTTTACAGAACCTTAAACTAACAACAAACAATATTTCCATATTTACAAAAAAAAAAAAGAATTCCGAAAAATTAAATACCAGAATTCAACACTTCCAGATGTCGTGCTTATATACATGGTTATGAATGTATACTTAAACAAATATACTATGTTTAAGAAACATAATTATTTACTTTCTAATCAAACATCAGAATTCCTAAATACATGCAAACTATCAATTCATGCATAAAACGTTAATTATGCCGACTGTAAATTTGATCCAATCATTATAACGGATTTAACCTAAGTGTTGCTATCAAATTTTCTTATATAATCTAAATGTATGATATTATAGGACATGAATTATGTATTCATGGAATAAAGATAACCAGAAATATAGTTTTGTTAGAGAGAACTTTTATTCTTCACTATTTTTTTAGATTAGTGAAATATTTACTTGGAAAAACTCATGGACATATACTATTTATAGATTTAATAAGTTCTATATGAATA
This sequence comes from Eruca vesicaria subsp. sativa, assembly GCA_932364175.1. NCBI lineage: Eukaryota > Viridiplantae > Streptophyta > Magnoliopsida > Brassicales > Brassicaceae > Eruca > Eruca vesicaria. Next base: position 51,205 of record CAKOAT010382932.1, read on the forward strand.
ATTACAATTTTCAAATTAAAGTTAGTTCTAAACCCTGTAACAAATTAAAAATAGTGTATACTGAATAATTATTGGTAGTGAATAGTCATAATTTTTCAAGTTAAAATTAGTTATTTTATGAATAGTCACAATTTTCAAATTAAAGATAGTGAATACTCACAACTTTTCAAATTAAAATTAGTTATTTTTTTGAATAATCACAACTATCCAATTATAGGTAATTATTTTAAATGATACATGTATATTATATATTTGAATAAACGCATCATTTCAAAAAACACATTTACTTATTATATAAAGATTAACAATTTTAAAAATAACTTAAATTTAAATAGACGTACTATTTCAATAAACAATTTCATCATAGAAAAATATTTTAGGTCTTTTCTTAAATCTTTTTTTTCTTAGCAATAGAAATACATAGTCTTTCACCTAGATGAGATTTACAGCCTTTGAAATTAATTGAAATTATTATTATTAATAAATATATAAATTTAAGAGATTATAAATTATTTATTAATATAATTAGATGTTGTGCACCTTCTTCTCCCTTTAGAGCATACATATGTACTTTTAGCATTTATTTTGTTCAATAAATGGCCTTGGGTAGTGGGTATTCAATGTTAGACAAAATAACACGTGCTGATAATCTGAAATGGAACATCATTATTCACAGTTTCTTCGGACGGGATTCCTAAGGAAATATAAAAAAATTGTTTCTTAACTTTTAACTAATAAGTTAAGTGGATAATGATGCTCTAATGAAATGATAAGTCAGGAGTTTTTCTTGAGGAGGTTCAAAATAAAGTTACTTTTATCAAACGAGAGTATAGAGAAACACAAGAATATTAAATCAAAAGGCGTATCTCTTTTCTTTTTGACCCAAAAGCAAAACAAAAGACATTTCTCTCTTCATCTCTATTGTTGTAACCTGGCATCTCATCACACAAGAGACAAAGGAGGAATAGAGAAAACACACACACACACACACACAAAAGAGCATTGAAACATATTGTACTTATCTCTCTCATTATTGTTTATTGGATTTCCACTCCATAATTGCTGAGTAGAGAGTGTAATTAGCAAGAAGGTTCTTGCTAGGCAAGGGTAGGTTTGTCACCGGGGACGTATCATTTTCTCTCAGCCAGTCCAGTATGGCTTCACGATCGTATGTGTACCCATCTGCTGCCACGCATGGCTCGTTCATCACTCCCTGTAATCAACACAAAGAAAACTAGGTTAAATTATGACCAATAAAAACTTTTCTTGTCATGCAAGTAACAAATAACTTTCAAACCTTGAGAAGTGGACAAATGAAATGAGATGGAGGACCAGACGGTGTTCTCCCGACAGAGTTTTGAGCCTTTTCAACGACTTTCCAAAGCCGTTCCAAAGTAGGGATGATCTGATCTTTAAGGTCTGGTCTGTCTCTGCGTCTCATTTCCGTACAACACAGTCCCAAAGCAGCTAACTCACGAGTCTCACTAATAGGCCACGTTCCAGCTTTCACATCCAACAATGCCATAAACTCAGCATCGTCTCCAATAGCTTCTTCAACCATATGAGTAATAGCTATGGCTGGTTTGGCTGTTATCAGCTGCAGAATCACAATCCCTAGTGAATACACATCAGACTTAGGTGAGATGATCCCTGTGCGTTGGTACTCAGGGTCGATGTAACATAACGTTCCCACGGGACTCGTTTTCTTGAATACAGTTAGTTTAGAGGCAGCGTCGTCTTGGTTAACCATCGTGGAGAGACCAACGTCGCCTAGTTTGCTGACGAAGTTGTGGTCAAGCAAGATGTTACCAGGTTTGAGGTCACGGTGAATGATTGGTCTAGGCTTGGACTTGTGGAGGAAGACTAGAGCTGAAGCGACTTCTAAAGCTATCCTGAAACGTTCGAACCAAGGGATAGCAGGTGTGTCGTTGACTTGCATTAAACGGTCATCTAAGCTTCCGTTGTCCATGTACTCGTAGACAAGGCAGCCTCGTTCAGGACATGCTCCGAGGAGGAGGACAAGGTGAGGGTGTCTGATCTTGCTCAAGATCTCAAGCTGTAAATACATAAATACATAACATTTAGACTCTTGTTGGTAAGTTTTTGGTAAACAAAAAGGAAACTGAGTAATGAAGTAAGGCAGAAAATTATTTATAGATTTTGAGAAGGCCATAAACATTTTGATAAAAAAATTATAGTCCCTCCATTTCTTAATTCTTAACGTTTTAGGAGAAATTTTTTGTTCACGTTTTCAATTTTCTATGTAAAATTTACTAAAAGTTAATGTGAAATGACCAATGCTATTTTATCCTCTATTTTATTATTGGCTGAAGCGTGGTTAGGTAAATAATTAATGATGTTTTTATTTAGAAAATGTAAGAAAATTAAATATTTTCTTAATTTATGTGCACAATGCTAAAACGACATCTATTAAAAAACGGAGAGAGTATAATTTAGGTGCAGTCAAACTTATGTATATATGCTCGTTAAAATTTGGGAGCCATGACAAATGTTTTATCGTGCTATGCCCATGACCGGCCCTGTTTAATGTAACTCGAAAACTGACCTCTTGATCAAACTGTTTAGAGAGCTGAGTTTCTCCTGCATGAAGAACCTTGACAGCACCGGTCGTATGATGCAGAGTGCATTTGTAAACGGTTCCATATGCTCCCATTCCGATCTTAAGGTCTTCAGAGAAGTTTGAAGTAGCGGCTGCTATCTCCTCCCAGGAGTAGTGTTGGTATTGGAGCCCTGGAGATATGAGAGAAGCCTGGAGCTTATCTTTCTCTTTAGCATCACGTTCTGCTTTGATCTCAGCTTCTCTTCTACGTAAAGCCTCTTTCATCATGAGTTCTTTAACCTTCTCTGCCTCTTTCATCGTCTCTTCATACCTCTGTTTCTCCTTTGAAGCTGAATCTTTAGCTTCTTCTTCCTTTTCTTTCAGCTCCATAAGCTTCTCTGACTCCTCATATTTTCGCTGGTTTAGCTCAGTTAGCTACAACCAAAACCCAAATAAGAACAAGAAATGTAACATAACAAGAAAAATGCCACGGTCGATGCGGTTCAAAAGTTTAAAAAACCTTTTGAGAGGCATCAACAGTCTCGGTTTGAGCCATAGCATACATCTCCTGAACATGTTTCAGCTCGGCTCTCAGCTTCTCTATCTCAAATGTTAGATTCACCTATACAGTTTGTTATGAACAAATGCAAATCAAACTCTATGAAAATAAGAAAATATAGAAAGAAACTCGCTTGAGGCATTTACATGTTTTTAGGGTTTCTATATTGATTACATGACAAATAACTTAAAATCTTTTACACCCGTATTTATATAGTCTCAAAATCCAATATTGCTTTTCTTTTTAAGAAATTTTCCTTATTTAATTAAAGCGATTTTTCTAATCCAAAAATATGACACTTTATTAGTGCATATTTAAGTCAGAAGCAACACAAAATCTAACTTCAGTTCCAAACAAATTTATGTTATCTTTCCTTAGAAATAGAATCAAGATTAAAAAAGTTTGAAGGCTCTGCGTCACATGACTCTTGACTCTGGCTCTCTGATCTCTAAAGAAAACAGAATCAAGTACCAAGACAGTTTTAACTTACCTGATTATTATCGGTCGCGGAATGGACACTGAGGAGGCCCTCAGACATGTTGTTAGAAGCTTGATGAGAAACCCAAGAATAGTTTTCAGGCACCACTGCTCCCCAATCCATATTTGCTGCCTCATGATTGTTGCTAGATGATGAGCTCATGATAGATCTCCTTTCCTCATGATCTCTCCATTTAGAAGCAAAGTTCATCGCGTGATACGCCTCCGCTCCCATTGGAAACGATGCACTAAAGCTCTCATTGCTAGTGTTACTCTTCTTCTCTTCACTACCACCCCTTGGTACAATCTGCATCGCTCTCGCTGTGGACATTTCCGACATGTCCGTCCCGCAAGAACTCATATCCATTTGAACCACCGCGCTGCCATTGCTGCTCATCTCCGAATGTTTTGAGGCAGTGGAAACAAGAGAGACTCGTGATTGCGCTTCCGAAACAAACGAGTGAAAGTCTTGGAAATCTGTTTCATAACAATTAAATAACGATTAAGTTTCTTAGACTTCCAACTTAAAACAATAATCGGCATTTACAAGACTCATTTCGAGTCAATGTAAAAGTTTACCAGAGGGGACTCTAGGACTAGGACTATCAGTGGAGCCACTTGTGGAACTGTCTCTCTCCATTCTCTCGAACCTTATCGTTCCGCTAGCGTCCGAATCGGAAGGACGCACGGATGCTAGCTTCCCCTTTGAGACTACATAGACTGTACAAAATCTTGGGACAGCAGTAGCGATCATAGAAGACATATCAATCTTTCTAGAAAAGAATCCGCGAAGAGACATTCCTATAACGAGTTTGGTGACTCTGGTTCCAGCAATCTCTTCTGCTATTGCAGCTACAGGATCGTTTGATTCCAGCACCAGAATCTCTACTCGCACCTATGTTAATACCATTTGGGATACTTTTTTAAGAATTTTGAGAAAACAGAACAAGAAAGGAAAATCTTGAGACCAAACCTTTCTCCTATCAAACATTTTTTTGTAAGGACGAAGTATCTCGTTTGTGTTCCAATCCACTTCTTGTCTGTAAGCTGATACTACATCAGCTCTTAACTCTGATATAGAAATCGCATTCCCCACTGAAACCGAATAAGAAAGACTTAAATCTTTGTTGCCAAACACAAAGATCTTTTGCATTATCTGTACAAAAAAAATCTTTTAGTTACAACTTACTTGGGGTAGGGATGTAAGTGACAGGAGGACGAACATAGATCAATTTGAATTCAGAGAAGCCTTCAGGGATGAACTTCTCAAGAGCCCAAAAGGCTACGTATTTGCTCTTCTTCTTTCCATTAATAGCTACAGCTACAGCAGGAGATGGTGGAGGTGGTAGAGCTAGGTGTTCGCTTAATGATCTTGCTGGTTTTTTCCCTTCCATTGTGGCTTAAAGACAAAAGTCAACACGGAACTTATACCTTGTAAGTTATATTCGAGCAGAGAACAATGAGGAAGAAAATGAAAGAACCTTAGGTTATGACATTTTCTTAAGACAAAAAAAATGCCACAAGCAAACACGTTGTTGCCGCACATCTTTATTTATAGTTAGTTCGCTAATTAATTACTTGTTTCATACGTTGAATAGTAGTACATACTTTTCTCTGTTTTGTAAAAGTATCTACGTCGTATATCCCTCAGTTTACGTTTTAAAATAAACAAAGTCAACAAATAAAATAAATGCTTGAGATTGTTATCAAAATATATATATACAATTAGAGGATGATAGAAATGAGAACATAAAAGTAACAAAATGATTGGGGATTCATATAATGTAACATGGGAAAAAAATTCCATCACTTATCCGAAAAGATATGTGGTACTTAATGTAATTACTAGACTGAAGAACTTTTTTTTTTACAAAGAATATTTCTCAAAATAATGAGTTGACCACATTTTTTTATTAATAATTATCCTGTTAAAACTTGTATATATTAAAAATAACATTGTTCATACATATCATTTACGAATTACGATTTGTGCCACTTACTTTTTAACTATATAGAATATTTGTTAATGGTAAATTGGTTGGCTCCAACGTCACTAAATACGCACGCACCACATCATAAATCAATTGTATCATTATGTTATGTGGGCTATGTTTTGTTTCATGGCCGTTTATTTTATTTACTTCATATGCCCATGTTAACATTGTTAAGTATTTGCTTTAAATATTCATGTTTTCAATTTATAAAAATATGAAGTATACTTTAATTTTAGAAGTAAAATTAAATTAAATTAAATTTATTACAATAATAATGTCTTTCGAATTAAAATTCAAGAAGCTTAGTAAACATATGATTATATTTTAAATAGATTATAAAATTTTAGAAGGTTTAAAGTAACGAAAGTCAAAAATTTCATTAATATTTTAGTTACATTATGTATAATACAATATATTTAACAAAAAGTCAACTACTTATATTATTTTATAATAGTTTAAATTTTCTTATAAATTGAAAAAAAATGGGCGATTAAAGTTTCTTACTCAATCCATCATTTTATTTCAGTAAAGATTTGATTCTCTGTGAGATTGATTTACGGACATAGTTTGAGTTTATCGATCAGATTTTTTTTTTTTGTGAAAGAAGGATTTATCGATCAGATATTTTTTTTTTGTGAAAGAAGGATTTATCGATCAGATATTGTGATTAAAGGATAACATTTAGTTGTCTACATGACATTCTCGTCCGTTTTGTCACGTCTTGCTTACTATAATTTATAACTATTTATCATTGCTTTATTAATTGAAAAAACTTGCAACAACAAGAGATGTAGTCGTATAGAATCGTAGAGGATATACCGGGGAACCCCCCCTGAATTTATGTGCTCGTGTTATACACAATTTTTCTTTAAATTATAATTACAGAAAGTCAACTACGTTCATATATGTGTTCTGTTGTTTACTGGAAAGAAAAAACAAATCCGTGAGTCTTGTCTGATCAGTTCAGACAAATCAGGAGAAGCTGAATCGGCCAATGGGGAACACACTTATGTTTAAAGAAACAATAATACAGAATAATACTCCAAACGTGGGCACACAATCCTTGTTCTTGCTGCAGCTGTCTCTGTTGTGTCAATGGGTAAATGGGCTTGGAGCACGAGTCATTGGAATTGTCTCGGCTAATGATAAAGCGGCTCAAGCCAAAGAAATGGATGCCACCATGTTGTTATGTAAAAGAACGAGAATTTTTGTTACGCATGTCAAGATTTTACGCTGGGAAAATGAGTTGATGTTGTCTAGGACTCACTGGGAAAAGACACCTCTTGTGGAAACTTTTATTATTATTGTTCCTTTCTTTTCTACTTTTTGTTTGTGTCTTTCTATTGTTACAAGTGTTTGTCTCCATAATCTGCACAACAACTTAATTTGAAATAGTTCCTGAACAAACAAACGTGAATCAAACACAAAGAAAACAAAAAAAAAAGATTGGAGAGAAAACATGATTGAGATAAATACCAATTTGAGGAATAGTATATAGATTATGTGAATGAATAATTTACTATCCGTTAGATCTGTATTTATATATGATATTTTTTCCTTTTAGAAATTTTTTCTTTTCTCACAAAGGGTTTTCTCTTATCCTAAAAAATATCTGAATGTAGCATTTTACTGGTGTAGATTTACATCATTTACAGAATCAAAGGTTTAAAATATAACTTAATGATCATGCATTATTGTCACTTTAAATGTGATCATAACTTCAAGCTAAAGCATTATTGTGCCTAGCCTACAACACATGATAAAATTAAAGCATAGCCATGTAAATTAAATGTTTTCAGATGTGTGTTTTTGTAAACTGATTAGTGTTTGTTGGCTAAAACAATAATTGTGCGCCTAACATAAATTAATTTAAGGAAACCTTTTCATACATTCCAAAGGAGTTTTGACAACTTCTGACTCTAGTTTTTGTTTTGGTTATAGGGTATGCATACAAATTACAACTGGCTAAAAGGAGTCATGATATCTACAGTTACAGAGTTATGTTATTAGAAATCATCACTGAAAATAGATCCGTAATACCAGAATTGGGAGAAGGCCAAAGCTGAATTGTGGATTGGTTTAGATCAAAGTTTAAGACAAAAGACGATGAAGAAGAAGTCTAGACAAAAGAATGGGCAGGTCTTGTAGTATCATAAGAGAAGAGATGAAACAAATGTTGAGAATTGCATTGTTATGTACAGCAGTACAAAGAGAAAGCCAACAGATCAACTGGCATCATAAATGTGTGTGATGTTTCTTCAAGAGGTAAATCCGTAGAGGAAAACGATAGGAGATAATGTCATCGTTCTTGTTGATGTTAGTGATGTTAGTTTTGAAGATGTTTGTGGTCAAGAGTTGGGGTGTGTTTGTTGATATATATATCTCTTTGTGAAAAAAAAAAAAAATATATATATATATATATATATATATATATATATATATATCTTTGTATTTGCTGACTTTTTATGTAACTGTATAATTTTTTGAAGAGTGTTACAGAGTATATGTGAGTGTACTTTTGCATTTGCTTCCCTTAGTTACATGAGTGAAATGTTTCGAGTTTTGTTTTGAAGAGGATCAACCAAGCTCCTCGGGCTGATGAGAGTGGCTGTCCAATATGTGAGTATTATTTACACATTATCGGCCCGTTTGATTTCACCGTAGTCAGTTTACAAAAGATATTAGGGGAAATTGTTTTTTAGACAAAAAAACCATACATTTTTCCAATATGATAAAAATAATTTTGTATAATTTTTTAATGCCCTTTATATTTATCAAATAAATCAAAATAAATAGTTTTACAAATAAAAAAAAATTAGGAAAAATAAGAACTATTGAAAAAAATCATATATCAATGTAGAGGTATCTGATGCAGCGTGGGATGCTACAACTGGAAGATGCGGGGTTGGAGGGATTTTCTCGGGAGTGGATTGTCATGTTCTCCCTACAATGACTGAAGGGTTCAGTTATGTTTCGTCAGCTCTAATGGCAGAAGCCTTAGCTGTTCATCGCACGGTGTCTCTTGCCGTTTGTTTACTCAAACGTCCGACTCCTGGAGGTTCTTACGGATTTCCTTTCTCTGATCAACTTGTTGAAAATAGGAGGGCATCGACCTGAACTGTTCAGTATCATGTTTAATATCTATCACTTTCTCTCTTTCTTTGATGTTATCTCTTTCGATTTTATTTCTTGCAATTTTAATTCCGACGCTGATTCCGTGGCAAAATCAGAGCTCGCTTTGTATGCCCCGAACTCTGTTTCTGGAGTCTAGGCTTCCTAAACAAATGCAAGTTTGTTTGATCAAAAACTCAATGTAGAGGTATCTTTTTAGGTTCTTAAAATGTTTTAGAAAAAATTCTTCTATCCGACAACAGAATTTACATTCTACGAAAAATGCTTTAGTGGAAATTGAAATGCACGTGTTATTGAATCAACCTTGATTAGAACAAATAATCTACTTATTGAATGCACATTTTGCGGTTAACCTATCAATCTAAATTTGTATAATACACAATCTACAAACGATCAGAATCTAATATCTGTAAAACCAGAGTTCAAACATGTGTTCTTGTTTCTACATATAGTAGAATGTATAATCTACAGAAAATTATGAATAGTTACGAAAATATGGGAACAAATATTTTGTTTCTTATTTGAAAAAAAAAATCAAATATGTTAACCATATAAACGAAAAAAAATTGTCTATTAGCCTTTCTTCTTCAACCACCTAAGTTTTTCTTTGATTTTTTCACAAAATTTCCCAAAGTGTTCTCCATTATGCATATCCATCATCCCAGTTCAAACACACAGAAACAAGACAGTACTACCAGGACAAGAAGAATCTATCGGATCCTTTTGAGTTTAAATGATGATAAACTCTTCAATCATGTTTTGTCTTTACATTTGTAGGTTCAGTGAATGTTCCACCGTTTCTCTTTTTACTATAAGCATAGATTTGGGTTTTGATTTTTGTTCTTATTTAAGCTCTATACGATTCCTTAACATATATAGACGCTTAAATCTTTTTTTGTCAACGTGTCCTGGTGTATACATCTTTTACAGCCATGCATAATAGCATGTAAAACTAGTTCAATCACGGACAACAATAAGAAAAAAAAAGTTGTTGTTTAAGCATGTCTGAGATTAGTGAATGTAACCTACTTGGATGCGTTCATCACCGTGTTCAAGAGGACTATATTTTTCTGCTCCTTATTTGTTGAAACTCTCAGCTGTATGTAACCTAGAGACTGTCAAAAAAAAAAATTTTAACCTTGGGGTATCACAGGTCCATGGAGAGGCCCAGACTAATTCCCAAAGGGGTGGTACAGTCCACGAATGAACCCTCACTCCGGATATTCATATGGGCTGTAAGATAGGCCCATATCCGCGTGGCCACAAGGTAAGATGTAGTGGGGTGCCTTCAAATCCGAGTTGCTTAGTAAATCCCAAAGCTCACCTACCACTAGACCACCACCTTGTGGTTAGAGACTGTCAATTTGTTTATACTAATAGACCTTACAAAGAGTTCATGGAACCACAAACCAGACTGCATCAACATACTTCAATCTCTGAGAACTAAAGGAGTGTTTTGTTTATCAACTGTGGGAAAACTGGACACCATTGTAACTCAATTTGCCTTTGCCTTTTTGTCTTTGATCTTTTTCTCAGTATGTCTATTTTGTGGTTTGTTGTAATGGCTTTCGTTGCGTGTTTGTTTATGATTGCTCTTTAAGAACTTAAACCTCTTAAGAGAAGAAATATTATATTGAATGATCTGGTGAATATATAAGATCATAATTGTTACAAAACACAAGTTGATTTTGCTTAACTAAATTTTTGTCAACTCCATCTCAATTTCTACCATTGCTGTTACCGTTTTAGCGGGAAGCTTCAAAAGTCTCTCTACAGGTTTTCAGCAAACTAGACACAAATTTGTCTGAAACCTTAGTTCCTTAGCGTATTTCACCACACATACAATGTTAACACACATAAACCAAACTTCAAAACTCACAACACAAAAGAACTTAAGTAGTATAAACTTTATATAACATACCATGTGTTTGCAAAGAAGAACAGTCATGTATTCTTTTCCCGAGACTGCAACCATCAACAACAGTGTCCCCAATCACCTTCCTCCGTCACATAAGCCACTAGAGTAATCTGCATGGAAACGATGTAAGCCAGGTTACACACTAATAACACCGGAGAAGAAGAGCACTCACCGTGTGAGAGAAACTGTCTTTGTAGCCACCAAGAGAGAAAGGGAGAGAGGGACGGAGATAATTAGATTAGGGGTTAGGAAAAACTGATTTGGCGATAATTGATTGATTTATTTTAATAGAGTAGATATGAGTTTATTATAGTATAATATCTAAATGTAAGTACATTTTTTAATTTATAATTGTATTTTAGAAAGACAAATTTGGATTTTTTGGTGAACATTAGTCTAATAGGATTTATCACATAAATTTTCCCAAGATATTTTTGAAACACTTCCATGTGAACTCCAACTTTTTTGAAACCTTTTTCAAAAAAAAAAAAAAATGTTAACATAAATGTAAAGAAACAATTAAGCTATGCTTCGTTTAAAGATATTTCCATTTCTTTGACATTAAATATAGATTTCATTTCTTTGACATTAAAGATATTTCCATTTCAACCTATATTCTTAGTCCTATCAGTATTTATTTTTATTATGCTATTTTAATTTACTATAATATTCGTAGTAACCAATAGATAATTAGATATGCTTCACTTAGTCAAACAAAAACATAAATTCTGACTACTTTGTAAATTGACACGTATATAGATATATTAAATATATAAAAATCGAAATAAATCTTAATAATATATACCATTAATGTTTAGTCTTGTTATTTTGAGTCTTTTGACTAATACAGTATAAATTACGAATAGTCTCTATATACACCATCAAATCACTACATCTACATTTAATTTTTGTTTTTTGTAAGATTGTGTAGAAAATAAAACTGTAAGATAAGTATATTCTGGATAAGCAATTTTATGACACACACACATAAACTATAACCAAACTTTGGTTATTTCATGAAATAAACTTAAAAGGGTATTAGACAATGAAAACAAAACAAAAACTTTAACCAAAGTCTTATTTATTAAACAGAGAAAATAAACTAAAAAGGTAGCAACAACATAAACTTAAAGTCCAAAACAAAAAAAACATAAACAGCATAATTCTTTTTTTTTTGTTCATCCATATCAGCTAATCACCCAAACTCCATGCCCACTTCATAGGTTCTATGTCACTCGGTTGAAGTCGGCTAACCAAGCATAACCGAACCTGATTAGATGTGATGAGCCTTCCTGTGACCACCAAGTGCTTGCCCAGATTCAAATACTCTGCCGCAGACATCACATTCGTGACGTCCGTCTTGATCCTCAGATATCTTCAACCGTTTGCACTTCTTGTTCGATCGATGACCACCTAATGCCTGATACGAACCCAATACTTTTCCACATACATCACACTCAAATTTTTTCTTACCCTTATTCTCTCTCGCAACTAAATATGCTTCATCAGCATCATCATTGTTGTGTGTTGGGGTTTCAACGTTTGAAGTGAGAAGCTCAGCCATAGACTTATATTTGACATCTTTATCATCATCATCATCATCAGAATCAAAATCTGTTTCGTAAAATTTACGTTTACCATTTGGAGTCGCTAGCAAACGATCAATAGAATTCCAGTTCTCAGAATTCTCTGGCCTCTTTCCCTTGGATATTGCAACAAGACATAAAGCAGCTTCTTCAACAGCAGTCAAAGAACTACGAGAAATTCTCCTAGTGTGAGACATCATGAAGAAAAAGAAACAAGGAATTACAAAAATTAGAGAATTTTTTTTTTTTAATTGATTGCTTTTGCTGCGAGAAATGTTTGTATGAATATGTTACTTTATGATTTGTGTCGAGATATTTTTATAGCTCCAGAGAGTGAAGACAAAAAAAAATGTACAAAATTATATTCAAAATGAGTGGACACTAAATATGTATTACTGATTATTTAGTCCAACTGATTAATGTAGTAATTAATTATTTTTGTTTTCTTAAATAAAAAGTTACCAAATTATTACCTAATATGATTAAAATATTTTGACCATTTTTGTGGAAGTGACAGCTAATGATTTTGAACAAAAAAGATTTGACAGAAATTTATGTATTTTTATTTATTTTTTAATTTTATATTATTTAAATAAATTATACGATCACAGTTAATCATCTAAAAAAATTAATTATTTTCCATATATATTGTATTTTGAAAGCAACTATAAATTACTAAAATCGTTAAAAATCTTACATTTAAAATTGTGTGATTAATTCTTTAATTTTTTTATAGTATGATACAAGTTATTATAGAACCATATGGTAGAAAATCTCATTTAATAGATATTCAACTTATATATATACATTTAAGTTGACTTTCTATTAAATGAGAATATCTATTACATACATATATATATATATATATATTCGTTTTAATAACGTTTAAATTAAACTATATAACATTACATAATTATTCAATGTATGTTTATTTATTTTATTTTATAATATGTAAAAGTATGCAAAATAATAATAATACGTAAAATAATTTGTATATGTAAAGCTCATTCCGCGTAACATAGGATATTAAGATAAAGATTTTTGTGTGGGAGATGAAAAGCCCAAAGTAGTGTTATGAAATAAAAGCACTAGTTAGACATATAAAAACCATGCCATTAACATCACAGAAGGAGAAAAATGAAATTTGAAGGTCTACAAAGAAGAAAGAAAAAAAATTATTTAGTAGATAACACATGATGCTTATACATCACTTTATTTCTTAGTTTTACGCAAATAGAGAATCGACTATACATGAAAATATGAAAATAAGAACCATTTTGATTAGAATACGAAGAAATCATTACACTCGGCTTCTAGGCAATCCTAAGAACAAATCAGTTTCGACATTGGATATGTTCATGTTTTCACAAGCAGAGGAAGCTGCATTCTTCTCACTCTCTATGTTCCTTGACTGCATCCACAAGGGCTTTTCTTCAAACTGAAATGATAAAAAGTTTATTTCCTAAACAAAACAAAAAAAAAAAGCTCAATAATTTGAGAAAACAAACAAAACGTTCGTGAAATGCTAGTTTTTGACGGACCATTTTCAGATTTCCTCAAGTTTGATTTCAGTCAAAGCACTTTTAATCCACCACAAGATTTTTCATGAGACTAAAGTCATGGATGTCAAAAGTTAATCCACCATAATGCCTGACTAAATGATGTTTTGTTAATTGAAGAATAAAGAGACAAAGCACTAAATAATTGAAAAAGATATTCTGTTATTCAGACTATAAGTGATCTTGATAATCAGACCGAAATAAAACATTATCAACAAAATAAACTTCTCTATGTAACACTCTAAGCCTGTAACAGTCGTAGCTAATGAATCCGCCATTGTATTTTCCGCTCGAGGTAGATATTCAATTGAGAAAATCATGAAAACTTTGCTTCAGAGTTGCTAACTTATATATAGTATCCATATGAACTAGTTAGTTATATAGATAGCAAAGGCTAAATTCATGACTAAATAAATGTAGTGCGTGAATGAACACATGCATATGTCCTTGGATTGTATACCATTTCGTGTAGCCTGGTTCTGTCGTTCAACAGCTCTCTCTTTCCTGCAATCTAATGAGATCAAACCCAAAAATCACAATGAAGATTATACATTATAAGCCCCTAAAGAAACACCTAAAGTAATAAAGTAAAATCACCTCTGCTTTTAATCTCCCCACCTCATCTTCATTTAACTTAGCCTGTCAAAATCGTAGAATCCGGAATAAGCAGTTGCACATGCTGATTCGATAGCTAATCATTTAGAACGTCTCATAGAACATATGTATAACTAGACAAATCCTCTAGAAGACCCCTAATTATAAAACCATTATTGCTAAACACATTATGAAAAACACATAAAGAATTCAAAATCAAGTACTATTTATTTATGTATTTATTAAGTTTACCTTCCTTGATCTAACAATAGTGAGGCCTTTCTCAATTTGAATAGTCATCTCTTTGAGCTCCTCCACCGAACAAGAATCTAAATCTTGTCCCATTAGCCTCCTAAGATGCATAATATCGACTTCATGAGCGTATATAGATTCACCTATTGCATTATATATATGCAATGGATATAGAAATATCAGAAACTAACCGGCAATCACGTTGAAGAAGTTCAATCGAGTTCACCATAATCGTGATTTCATTCTTGAGATCCCGCACATGTTGCTCTTTTTGGAGTCTCTCTGAATGAAAATATTCGCTTCTATGTATCTCACATCGTTCCACCATCTTCTGCATGCTGAATTCATTTTCAAGATCGCTTCATCAATCATCACTATATTATTTCTAAGGATACAATTATTTTCCGATAATGTTATCATGACCAACAAGAACATTCACACATATGATGCAAGATTCATGGATTGTATGCATATTTTCCGAGCCTAAATTAGATACACATTGTAGACACGGCCTCTCTCGGGAATAGTATAGTTAAAACTGTGAACGATATCCGAAGGATGATAATGTTTACATTGTAAGGTTTTCGATATGTCCTTCCACCTACTGAAGGAGAAGTGATAAATTTCTTCTTTATCCCAACATCCTCTCTGGAGATAGTGGTAGGTCTAACCATTAATCTCGCAGATATCCATCATTTCCCCTACCGAGACAATGTTTTTTTTCTAACAATCTCAATAGAACTGATTTCTTCTTTATCCCAACACCCTCCCTAGAGAGATAATGGTAGATCTAACCATTAATCTCGCATAATCCATCATACCCCCTATCGAGACAATGCTTTTTTTTTCTAGCAATCTCAATAGAACTGATTTTTTTTATCCCAACACCCTCCCTAGAGATAATGGTGGGTTTAACCATTAATCTCGCATAATCCATCCTATCCCTACCGAGACAATACTTTTTTTTTAGCAATCTCAATAGAACTGAGGCTTCTCTGGGCCATCAGCTAATGGTTTATCGGGCAACTTTCCGGGCTGGATTAATGGGTCAGGGTATGGGCATGTTCTGATACCATGATAAATTCGGGTTTATTATGGGCTTCTAACTTAAAACCAATTGGTGATAAGTGGATTGGCCCAAGTCTCTTATATATTATTTAAGTCCCTTACATATTTCCATTGTGGGATCTTTATCACAACCAAAAGACATAGCTGAACATAGATACATATATATATATATATATATCAATGTGTTAGTAACATATGTCTTTTAATTTGTGTAGCTTGGTTTCCTATCTATATTAACCAATGTTACTTATAAGCATGACCTACAATTGACCAAGACCGTTATACAAACTCAATAGCAAAAGCATTACTATAAGCTAGGATGTACACGCCTACCAACGATGTTCTTTAAATGGTCAAACTTGGTAAACTCGAAATTGTGAATGAAACATAAACTCTTATTCCAAAAGCTTTGGTTGGTTAATTATCAAAACCCACTAAAGTGCAGATATTGGTAACTTGCTAACAAACTAATGGCAATAGATGATTAGTACAGTTCACCAAGTGACTATTAATATATGGTTTCACATGATTATGATCTATGTTTGGGTTTGATATTCATTTAAACTTTGGGTTTGGTTTAAGAAATTCACTCACCTATTGGCTATTAAAGATCAATGTACACATTCAAAAATCATGAAAGCTATCCAGGGCTAGAGTTTGAGACCCTAGCAAAAAGCCAAAAGGTCTTCTCTCATACATCATGGAGGATTTTTAAATTGGTCCAATTGTACTCTAACAGTATGGCATGAACACTAGGATGTTTCAATATAATTATAAACATCAAGTGGTTTCAGCATCAGTTTCAAGGCATACTAGGTTCAAAGTTCAAGAACACTTCTTTGGAAAGCCCTAAATTGATTGCTCGTGCTTGAAGAAGAACTTAAATTAATTTAACAAAAAAACAATTGGTGAATAAATTTCGTTGTACTAGTAATAAATGACAAAAACAAAAACTTTAAGAAGGCATATTTTGTTGAAAGATTAAAAACTCAACAGCTGCTATTGGCTAGAAATCTCTAGTGAGATATATAAATAAACTAGCAAAGTAAAAGCAAGAACAATAGATTCATTTATGTAAACTAAATAGCAGATTGTAAATATGTATAAATGCGTATTAATTGGATTGAAAGTTGTATCAATGTTAGGTTACTTACTCGGAGCTAGTGTAATCGTATAATTTGCCTTTCTGAGAAAAGACAATAGCCGCGACTTGAGCATCGCATAGAACTGAAAGCTCATGAGCCTTCTTCAAGAGACCTTTCCTACGCTTGGAGAACGTTACTTGCCTGCTCGTTAGGTTCTCGATTCTCTTGATTTCGATCTTTCCTCTCACCATCTTCCTGCCATGGTTAGTGAATCTGTATGAAACCCTATATCTGAACAATCTTATAAGAAAAAGAAACTTAGTTTCTTTTGGAGAAAAAAATACGAACTCACTTGGATCCAAATCAAAAACCAAGAAACTGTTTCTTGATAATAAGAGCGAGATCAAAAGACAAGGTGGTAACTTCCCTAGGAAAATAATGAAAAATCTGGAAAAAAAAAAAAGAATCCAAACAAACCTCTTTTCAAAATCTTTCAAGATTCGCTCTAATTGCTTCAAGAATAACAGAAAGCGACCAAGAAAATCTCTGATATTAATAAGGACTAACTTTCACAAGAATAAGAGATGAAATGAAGATCGAGAACAATAAGATCGATGAAAACTAGAATGGAATGAGTCGAATCCTATCTCTCTGATGATATGGTCTTTCTTTGGTCAAGCTTTCCTTATGCAGGGAGGCACAAACCCTAAGTTTAATAGTCTTGATTTTGCTCTTTCATTTAGTTCGATTATCTCACACTGCTTTGCCTGGTGACTAAAATTGTCGATATGTTTCGTTTTTTTTAGTAATCAAATCCACGTCAGCCAACTATCAATTTTAATGAAGCTTGATATAGTTTCTTTTTTTTGACGAAAAGCTTGATATAATTTACATTTAATTAAATAATCTTCTTTTTATCCAATTGGATGGGTTTGAGAGCCATTTAATAGAATATAATCTAGATTTTTCTCGCAATAAAACTATATATATATATCTTATATATTAAATATTTTTCAAATTACTTAATTGAATTTGTTTTTTTCAGCTCAGTTACAACCAATGAAAAATCAAATACTTTCATTTATTTAAATAATATGTTATGCAAAATTTTACATTAGTCAATTATTGACTAGGTTAAAGAAAGTTTTGACAAAAAAAATAGCCGAATTTCAATTTAATATTTGGCGTCCGGAAGCATGTGTTTGACCTGCTTCTATTCAAGGCTGGCTCTGCTAGTATATCAGACTCATAGTCATACAATTTCCTACATCTTGTAAAGCTGAACATGATCATCTCAATGTATCGTATTTGAAGTTGTATTTTCGTTTTATAGATTATGTGATTTAAATTCATAATACCATGATTTTAATAAATAATGTTGACATAATAAGGTTTGCACATGGGAAGGAAGCTAGTGTGAATAGGAGAGCATGATAAACTCGCAATTCATGATCTTCTGGTACTTTCCCGAATTTAATAAAACATTTTCAGAAATTTCCATGATATTACTACTCCATGGTGGTATAGAATGATTAGACAATTTGCTGAGACACCTTAAATCACTCTCTTAATTAATAAATTATCTATAATATGGCTATTTTAAATTAATGACCAGAATGATTTTCTGATTTTCTTTTACCATTCTCTTTCCTGACACTTTCTCTCCATATACTCTTTCTCTTTCCTTTTTTTCTCATTTTCAAATTCTCTCATCATCTATTTTTTTATCATTCTCTTTTCTATTTTTATTTGTTCTTTTTTTTATCTGATGAAATATTTTTTATCTTAAGATTTCAAATTATTATTTGCTATATATAATATTAGCAGATGTATTGTTAGTAATATATATATAGAAAATAATGTGGTGTTAGCTGTTAACAAATACATGTACCAGTTGTACTAACAGAGGCATTCACTGTTGACAAATTTTGTAGATGTTAACAAATGTCTCAGCTGTTAACAAATACATGTACCATAATTGTTAACAAATGTGTTAATTGTTAACAATTTTGTAGATGTCAATGTATGTGTTAGGTATTATATGTAACAAATAAATATTGTCGAAGTTTCATTTTCTCTCTCGAACTGAGTAAATTTATCAGCTAACAATGTATTAGTTAAAAAATGAGTTAACCGTTAAAAAATAATATAACACTAATATCGAATTTATAACAAATTGTAGATTTTAGAGATGTTGAAATCTTGCAATCAATTGTAATTTATGTTTTCAATTATATCAAATGCTAAATTATTTTACCTATTATAATTTTTCTATATTATATTTTTAAAAATATTATTATTTGATAATATTTTTAGCATTAAAAAAGTTTAACAAACATGTGGACAAAAATAAAGTAGGTATAAATAATAGGTCTGATTTCTCTATAATCAGCAGATAGTGTGTAAGCTAAAGAATGGTATTTTGGATATTTCCAGACGCAATTGTATGACTTGGACCATTAATGTCCATCAATGGATAAACCACCAATTTAAGCATCAATCTTGGGTATTACACTAAATCTCTCTAAAATGATTCACCATTCCTGATTAAGTGAATATATATAGAGAGAGAATGAGTTCTTCCTAATTTTGTTGGAAGGTTAAGTGTAGAATGTGGACGCAGAAAAAGTACATGATTCATTCACATCTGAAAATTAGAAAACAAAAAATTGAAATGTATTTATTTTCTTATTAACTATATCCATGCTATTCAATTAATGGTATTTGAGATAAATAAAATTATTTATAAAAATCAGTAAGTTTGTAATTAATATTGACCTCGATACATTGAAATTTTAAAATGACATGTTTTCTATAATTAACTAGAAAAAATGTAAAATGACACTATTTCAAAAACAGAGGAAATATATACAAAAAGAATCTTAAAAAAAATGAACAGACAATCTATTGATGGATCATAGATCTACCTGATTACTCTAAGTCACGAGTTCAGTGTCAAACAATGTTGGAAAATAAAACAACACACATCTGACAATTCTATTTATGTTTTGTAAACTAACTCTTTCTTAAATCGCTTACCTTATCTTTCATCTCAACTAACTTTTTGGTTGGATCATGGAAGTAACTAACATAGGATTTTGCATGTTGCAAACAGAATAATCATTTTTAGCATATTTAATATATAGAATAATCATGTATAAACATTAATCAAGTAAATAGAACCATTAGATGTGTTCAATAATTTATAAAAGGAAAAAATTAGTGGTACAATCATTTGTCAGAATTATTATCTGAGAGATATTTATCTACTAATAATAACTATCCTCGTTAATTTCAAAATTATGAATCCCCATTAAGTTGAAAGGTTGTATCTTTATTTTAATTTTAAAAATTTATCTATCAAAAAGGAAACTGATTATAAACTTCCTTAAAACGTAGCAGTTTAATTGCCTTTATTAAATTATGCTTAGCGTTGACCAAAAAAATTAGAGAAAATAGTTTTTTTAAGCCAAATAGGTTTGGACATTGTCCTTTTAGATTAAATTCATTAACTTATTGTCCCATTAGGCTAAATATTTTCTAAATGGCAATAATGCCCTTAAATTCACTTAAAAATCGTTAAAAATTAAAAATAAAAATCTTGAAATCGGGGAAAAAAAAGACGAAGGAAACTGAATTTTGAAATCGAATTAAAAATTAAAAATAAAAATCTTGAAATCGAATTTTCCTCTTTTTTAAAAAAAAATCGAATTTTCCTTTTTTTTTAAAAAAAAATAAAAATTTAAAATAAAAATCTTGAAATCGAATTTTCCTCTTTTTTAAAAAATCGAATTTTCCTTTTTTTAAAAAAAAAAATGGAGTTTTAAATATGGTAATAGAATATTTTCTTAGATATTCTTGCTATATTTTCGGATCTAATAATATTTATCCGTAGAATTCAGATTCTACTAAACGTAGAACTGTGTAAAAAGAGATGAAATCAGTTTCTACGTGTATTAGAACGTTGTGCGAATTTAGATTCTGACTTCTACTTGTCTTAGATTTAAGTACGAATATAGATTTCAACTTCTACTCTTTTTAGAACTATATGATAAGCGTGGAATGTGTATTCCAAACTATTTTAGATTCATGTTATCTCCGTAGAAAACATATTCTGCAATTCATAGAAATAGTGAAAAAAGTGGATTCCGTATTCTAATCCGTAGAATACATATTCTAATTTCGGTAGAATAGATATATGAAATTATTATTTACATATTTTTAAAACAAGAAAAAAATATCACTATATAGATATAGAGATTTCATCATTATGTACTATTTTTAAAAAAAAATTTGCTTCATAAATCTTTTTTTTTTAATAATTTTGAAAATACATAAAGGGCATTAGAGTCAAAATTGGTACAAAATATAATTTAGCCTAAAGGGACAATATCCAAACCTATTTGGTCTAAAAAAACAGTTTCCCCAAAAAATTATGCTTAGCCTCTCCACTAGATCTCAGTTCTATTTAAAGCGAAATGAGATGTGAGAGTGATGTCCAAAAATGCAAACATCAGGAATGATGATGAGTGTTGGTCCTAAAACTCTCTCTAACTATCACAAAGACCCTCTTTGTCATATAACTAAGCTTTCTCTTTTTCCTCGCCGTTTGCTTCAGAACCAAACTCTTTCTCGAAAACATACAAAACAAGATTCGTTCTATGTAACGGCTACTAGAGGTGGTCTTGAGAGTACTCGTCCCTTGGCTCAGTTTACTCCCACTTTGCTAGGAGATCACGTCTTCTCTGTCCCCCTTGACGGTTCTGTAAGTAAATGAGATATGATATCTTAACTATGTTTGACATTGTGCATTCCTTATTATCATATCTTTGTAGGAGTTCGATGCAATTGAACATGATACTGAATCGGTTATGAAGCCATACGTGCAAGATATGCTCATGTCTAACTACACCTATGACAAGGAGAAGATTCGTCTCATTCACTTGCTTATCAGTTTAGGGATCTCACATAATTTCGAAGAGGAAATCGAAGAGATTCTAAACAAGTCTTTTGGGAAGTTAGAAGGCTTAATTGCCGAGGAATATGATCTGGAAACAATCTCTACTATGTTTGAGGTTTTCAGGTTGTATGGTCACAAAATGTCTTGCGGTAAGAGTATCATCGACAATGAATGAGAAACCCATTTCAGTATCTAACAATTTAGTAATGATGAATTTGATATAAAAGTTAATAAAAAGCTATCTTTTAAAAGATAAAAAGGGCTAGACTAATAAAAGAGGACGACATATGTTTATGGTATCTTGCATTTTTCTTGTTCTATTTCTCCCAATCTTCTCTATCTCTCTTTTCACTTATTTTTTCTATTTTTCGTTAATTGTTTAAAAACTCTGTAAAAGTATGATTATTTTGATTATTTCACTTAGTATTATTTTAAATTAATTTATTCAGTCTCTAAAAAATAAGAGTGGCTATAAGAGTTATTGATTGGTTGGTGCTATACCTTTAATTTTTTTGCTTTATAAAATAGACGGTAGATTTTATTGTTTTAGTTTTGATTGTTTTGCTATAGATTTATTTTCAAAGTACTAAATAAAAGCTGAAGAAAATTTGATTTCAAAAGTTAAAACTTTTCATTTTCTAAGTTTTTTGTTGTAACTTTAATTTTCAAAGGTAAAACTTGTTTGTTTTAGAAAAATATTCTAGAAATAAAAAATGGCTGTCCAAAGTATCTACATCACTTATCAATCAACCTCTATATCATACGAAAAAATTCATCTCTCCTCTCTCGTTTCTATATCTGTATAATTACTTTTATTTTTTTTCATTTTTATCAATTGTTTTGTGGTGAGAATCTTGAAAAAACTCCCACTAATTGTGTGAGAATGCTAGACCTTAAATCAGTTATATCAAATTTTAATTAGTTCTTAAATCCAAGAAGTTATGGAAGGGATCAAAGCAGGGACGTTATATTCATTTCCTTGTATCACGTCTATAGATACTTAATTTGGCTATATATTTTGGGTTTCATTATAGACGTGTTCAAAAGATTCAGAGGGGAACATGATGGAAAGTTCAGGGAAGATCTTGTTGGAGATGTTCGAGGAATTTTGCAGTTGTATCAAGCGTCATTTCTCAAAACAAAAGATGAGGATATAATGGAGGAAGCGCAAAGTTTCACTAGGAATTACTTGGAGGCGGTGACTACTAGTACTCATCCACATCTCTCTAAGTATATACAAAACACATTGTACATACCTCGATATCATTGCACGGAAATAGTAATTGCAAGGGAATACATCTCATTTTACGAACAAGAAGAAGACCACGAGGAGAAGCTGCTTAAGTTTGCCAAACTTAATTTAAGATATTGCCAGCTGCATTACGCAAAAGAGCTCAAAGCTCTCACTAAGTAACACATCATTGTAGCCATTTCTCAATTTTTTTTGTTATATCTGGATCATGATCAAGATTTCATGTGATTTTTTTTTTTTTTTTTGCTTATTGTAGATGGTGGAAGGAGCTGGATCTTGCATCTAAACTACCTTTTAGTTTTCGGGACAGAACTGTGGAGATGTATTTTGGGATGATGGGTATATATTTCGAGCCAAGATATTCCCTTGCAAGAATTAGAGGCACTAAAATTTCCATGATCATGTCGGTTGTTGATGACATATATGATGCTTATGGCACACTTCCGGAAGTTATAAGTTTCACTGATGCTTTGCAAAGGTATACGATTATTCGCATTGGTGAATCTCTCATAAAAATTTCTCACCAATTATATTAATATTTAATTAGGAAATTAACTCATGTGAATGACAGAATCTAGCATTAGTTTCTCAATTTTTTTTAAGAGATTCATAAATTTAGATATTGATATAAATTGGTAAAAGACTATAGTGAGAAACTCACCAATGCAGATGCCCTAATCATTTTTACGGTTATCTTAAGCTCTCTCTAGATAGTCATAGAGTCTTATATAGAGCTAATGGTTGGGTAAGAATTAAGAAACGGTTTTTAATTTTTCTTAGTTAAAGTTAAAAAACGATTCTTGTATTATGTTAATAACCTCCTCTTAAGAACATTGCAATAAACATGGCCTAAGGTGGGATATTGGAGACATTGAAGATCTACCAAGCTATATGCAAATTATCTTCCGTAATTTGTGGGAAACTATGAAAGACATCGAACATGAAATGAGTTCGCTAGGAAGACTTGGCGGTGTGCAACCGACTATAGATGAGGTACGTAAGTGATATTAATTAAAGAAAACAGTATGGTACGGTGTGTATAATCTACGTTGCATGGAAACTCCGTTCAAAGTCCGTTTTCTGTTTCAGAAACGTTTCGGAATCGGAATCTTTTGGAAATTCGAGGAAACTCTTTGAAAACACGTTTCTTGAA
The DNA here is from genome assembly GCA_932364175.1 of Eruca vesicaria subsp. sativa. Classification (NCBI taxonomy): domain Eukaryota; kingdom Viridiplantae; phylum Streptophyta; class Magnoliopsida; order Brassicales; family Brassicaceae; genus Eruca; species Eruca vesicaria. Next base: position 75,354 of record CAKOAT010382932.1, read on the forward strand.
AATTTCATTTTGGAAACACAATGGAAACTTGTGTTTCTGATTTGGAAACTCGCGATTCTAATTTGGAAACTCACGATTCTAATTAGAAACGCAAAAAATAACTATTTGACATTTGATGTTAATGATTACATGTTTATTATTTTATATTTTAATATTATCTATTGATATTTATTATCATTTTAGTATAATGATTTGATTTGGAATGAAGTCGCTCCATAATTATATCAAATGATAACATGTGTTACTTTTCTAGTTATTGATTATAATTTTAANCGATTCTAATTAGAAACGCAAAAAATAACTATTTGACATTTGATGTTAATGATTACATGTTTATTATTTTATATTTTAATATTATCTATTGATATTTATTATCATTTTAGTATAATGATTTGATTTGGAATGAAGTCGCTCCATAATTATATCAAATGATAACATGTGTTACTTTTCTAGTTATTGATTATAATTTTAATAAAATGTACGAAAAAATACTTATATTACTTAAATTTTTCTCTTAGATAAATCAAACAAAAAAAGCTTACATGTTAATTAATCATACATATATACACACACACACACACACACACATATATATATATATATATATATTATAGACATTTCTAAAACGTTTCCATTTCTAATTTTTTTGAAAATCATGTTTCCGCGTTTCGAAACGTTTTGTTTTCACGTATCCGTTTCCGATTCCATGCAACCTAGTGTATAATATATAAAAACAGTATTGTGTATTTAAATTGGAAAAAAAAAACATAGATAAAGAGTCTCACCAAGGAAGGGTATCTAGAGATAGCAAAATGGGCACGCGCAGGTCACGTGCCAAGCTTTGAGGAGTACATGGATGTTGGAATCGTCTCAGGCGCAATGGATGACGTGGTAGTCTACAGCTTTCTAGGGATGGAAGATAATTGTGATGAGAAGATAATGTACGAGTGGTTTGCCTCTAGACCAAAAGTCATTTTATCTTTCAATGTTGTGTTTCGTCTGGTTAACGACATAGCTACGTTTGAAGAAGAGTTGGAGAGAGGAGAGGTGGCAAATGGAGTCAACTGTTACATGAAGCAGCATGGTGTCAGTCAAGAAGAAGCGGTTACAGTATTGAAGAAGATGATTAAGGATCAACATGAGATAATGATGGAAGAGTTCTTTAAAGAAGCATCATCCTCTAGTGTACCACGTCAGATTCTAGTGCGAGTCTTCAATACTGCACGTGTGATCAAATTGTTCTACAAGGAGGGTGATGGATTTGGCCATCCTAATGAAAACCTCAAAGCCTACTTTACTTCTTTGTTTTTATAAAGTTCGCATACACGTAATCTTTTGATTATCATGGATCTTGTGTTGTGATCATCTCTCTATATTTTCAAGTTGCGTGTTTAGTTATGCGTGTTTGAATGCTATTTTTACAAAACTAGACTTTTTGATGTTATCAGTGATAAGTTTGTATGTTTGAAAAAATATATATAAAGATGAAGATAAAGATGAAGGACCACTGAAGAGGAGTCAGATTCTTCTTGGCACATAGTTCCAAATAACTATAAGAACCGATACTAATCATGGTGAAAAGGTTTCACCTGTTGTGACAAATGCAGTAATGATCTAGTTCACTTAATTTTTTTTTTTAAAAAGGTTTCTATATGAAGAGATGATGCTACTGCAGCCAACAGAGAATAACAGCAGCTTCTAAAAAGGGTAACAGATTTATGTGTGGTTCCCATTACTTGTGTTGGTAATAAAAACAGAGAATAGATTTTGACAAATAAAAAAATAGGCAAATAATGGAGATGCGGGGTATCGATCCCCGTACCTCTCGCATGCTAAGCGAGCGCTCTACCATCTGAGCTACATCCCCATTTGAAACAAGTGAAAGTAGATAAATATTTAATTATTTATAATAGCTCACCCCCCAAAACCCTAATGGCCAGTCTTTATCTCTGAATATAAAAGGATGACACCCCTGATACTCTGTTTCTTCATCTTAGTTTCTTTTCTTTCTGGTTTCAAATTCTATTAGGGATGAGTACCTTATTTCTAGGCTTATTTGTCAAATCAAATAATTTACTCTCTCTTGAGTGAAGACTCCTTCTCTGACNAATAGCTCACCCCCCAAAACCCTAATGGCCAGTCTTTATCTCTGAATATAAAAGGATGACACCCCTGATACTCTGTTTCTTCATCTTAGTTTCTTTTCTTTCTGGTTTCAAATTCTATTAGGGATGAGTACCTTATTTCTAGGCTTATTTGTCAAATCAAATAATTTACTCTCTCTTGAGTGAAGACTCCTTCTCTGACTCTTGCGTACTCTTGCGTGTCGACCAAATTATCATTAAAGCCATTATTAGATCGGTCTATCCTCACGTCAAAGCTACCAAATCTGAAGTATGAGCATTGCGCATCTTGATCTATGGATTTGTTCATACTTGAGGTTTGGTAGATTTGACATGAGGATAGGATCATGCCGAGCTATTAATGGTTTTAATGATAATTTGGTTGACATGCAAGAGATAGAGAAGTAGTCATCGTTCTTTTATAAGATTTTTAAGAGGAGAAAAAATGTGATTTTGGTTATTTAGTGAATTTGTGTTTTTTTTATGGTTAATAGGGGTAAATTTCCCTTATTTATAAACAGGTTTTTTTGTTCTCAAATTTTTTTTTTTGTTTACTGGGTTTGTGTTTTTCAAGTGACGATTAAAGTCTATGTTTGTGTTTACACAGGTTTGTGTTTTTTTGGTTTACTGGGTTTGTGTTTTTGCAAATGACGATTAAACAGACAGGGACATCAGAAATCATCTGTGTTGACTAAAGTCTATAATGGGAATCTCTCTGATGCTTAAACAATCACTCTTACCTTTCAGTTTTCAAAAAAAAAAACTTTTGTTGAAACAAATATTTTTTTCTGAATTTTTTGATTGCATGCTTTAGGCTTTACCAATGATGGAATTCTAATAATCATCAGATCTGATGTGTAACAACATATGTGATTACAATCTTGATGCTGAGGTAAAGCCTTTTAATTATTCATAATATTGAACCTTGCTCTTGATAGAGTTTGGAACTTAATCCAATACCCAGATAGCATATTAGAAACATGTTCTTAATAAGTTTGAGATAATACTGTAATTTTGAAGACCAAGATTATCAAATTATAAGTCTATGTACAGTTTGATTCGATATATAGGTTAATTGAAATTGGCATTGCTAGTATCGTGAAATTAAAATAACAAACACTAAGAAGATTCTAATCAATAATCATCTCTACAAATTTATAAGAAACTGACGCTAAGGCCATGAGTTACTTATTGTCTAAAGCCTTTGCGTGTCCCGAGACTGCATCTTTTGTGATATGCATATCCAATGTTTTCTTGAACTTTTTGATCATCTGATTTTGCTTACAGTAGCAATGGTGCAGCTTAAACTACATAGTTTACCCTCTTCCCCTCTATAGAACTTAAAGAAGGAAGCACATGAACGTTTAGCCATGGCAACATCGTCCTAATTAAGCTCTTCTTGATTCACTTTGAGAAACATGACAGTTTATATTCACAATATGTAGCTCAATATTAGATAATAGTGTAATAGGCCCAATAGTTGTAGCCATATATGCGATTAGTATTATTAAATTGTATATGATTGTTGTTTATCCAAAAAATAAAAGAAATAATATTGTACATACATAACTGAGTGGTTTATATTTATAATGTAAATTTTTTTTTACATGATACGGGTGATATATTATTCAAGTTTTAGGTAATCTCAAAACTAAATTGGAATGGAACAACTAATATAATTATAGTTATTAGCTTATTCAAAACTAGGATTTAAGTGTTAAACTAGATTTTGATCAACGTTTTAAAAGTGTAGGTATATTTTTATCATTTGATAAAATTTATTTAAATAATTATTTAAACACAAAAAGTTTAAAATTTGTTCTATTAACATTTAAAATGTTCTATTATAATGTTGATTTTCACGTAGTATTTTTATATTTGACCAAATTCTATAATTAAACCGATTCATTCCATAAAGAAAGTTTTATTACTTAAAAATTGGATAAAAGCCTGTAAATCCTAAAACTCAATATTAATCTGCAATATGATATTCTTTGATCCGCTTAAAATCCCATAAGACTGATAATATATTTTTTATTTAAAAAAATAATAATTCATACTTTTAATATTAAAGAAAATTGTTTTTGTAATTTTTTAATGCAAATTTTCTTGTCATTTGAAAAAAAAGAAATAATGGTAATAGAAAAAAAAATCTATTCAAACAATATTAGTTTCTTTTCGTTATTAGTTACCTACGATAAGTTTATATTTTATTTATTTTATATCTCAAAATTATTTATAAAAAAATAAATTGACATATCAATATTATGGATAAATTGACATAGTAAATAATAATTTTTAATTTTTGATCGCTAAATAATATTATGCACGAAAATATGATATTAAAACAAAATGAAAAGTTTGATTTTGATAAAAAGAATTATTATTAATCACAAAATAGAAAAAAATGATCAGTTACCATAAATATAGAAAATATTTAGCTATTTAATTAATTAAAATATATATAAATAAAGAGTGCTATTAAAATTCTAAAAATAAAGCCTGGTATTATCTTATAAATATGATAAAAACCCAAGGCAAAATCCAAAATTTTATTATGATTTAATAGTATAGATAAACTTATATACATATATTATTGAATTTAGTTTTTTTTTTTGCTTTGAACGTGCAGTGTATGCATTGGTCACCCTGAGTTTTGGTGTAATAAAGAAAAACATTATATATCTAATTTCTTAAAAAAGATAAACTTCATATATATAGAAATGAAGAATAGTATATTTTACCAAAAAATACGACTATATTTTACGAAAAAAATAATACGAGTATATATACTTTATTAAGAAAGGAAAGATGGAAAGACTAGAGAACCACATGAATCTTTACTATAGAGTACCCCCACTGCTCCACCTTCCATCATTTCATGCTTTTCATTTTTTGTTTTTATTTAAAAAGGAGATCTTGATGGTATGGTGTTTAGCCAAGCCAAATTCACTAATTGTGTATACATTATTGACACCGCATCATTTTTCGTCTGAATGAACCAACAGATCGATGACTATGTCCTTGTGTAACTGATATAATCTTCATATGGTACCATTATCAGGGGATTCCAAAAACTAGTGATAAATTTTGTTTTGGTTTTATTTAAATCAAAATATTGGTGAAAATAATTATGGGCACATCAAAAATTTAACCTCCGATGATTAATATAAACTATAATAAAATACATTTTAATTGGAGTATTTATAATACTTATTTTATATTATTTGATATTTAAAAATATAATACCTAACATGCGCATGGCATAGCCTAAGACACTATTTTGTCCAAATTAGGAATGGGTGTTCGGATACCCATTCGAATTCGGTTTGATCTATTTATATTTTAGATTTTTGGGATTCAAGATTTCAGTTCTATTGAAGTATTTATAAATTTTGATTTGGATTTGGTTCAGATCTTTACGGGTTATGTTCGGGTTCAGATAACCCACTTAAATTATTTCTAAAAGTTTAAAATTCCTATAAACTTTAAATTTCTTAAATTTAGAAATAAAAATGATATAACATATAATTTGAGTAATGTATGCCAAAATACCTAAATTTAATATAAAATTGGTTTGACTTGAATACTTGGATGGATGATCAATAGATATTTGAAGTATTTTTAACATTTTGAGTATTGTTTAATTATTTTAGATATTACTTTTGTCTATTTGTATATAATTTTGAATATTTTGGATAATTTCAAAATATCTTATACATTTTAGATATTTTTGGATATTAGATCTAAAAAATAGTTAATATATTCGAGAATATAAATTTGATTCGGATATATTTGGATACCCAAAATATTTTGGTTCGGATCGAATTCATTTTTGGTTTTCTAGATATCAAAATTTGATACCCGTTCAGATATTTAACAAATTTTGATTCAAATTCAGTATTACCTTTTTAGGTCGGGTGTGGTTCCATTTTTCAGGGTCAGATTTTTTCCCATCCCTAATCCAAATTATTGAAAGCAAATAGAATTGTAACAGTGTAACCACAATTGACAGGGCAACCGAAACAAGTGATCTTTGGTCATTATTTTTCGAAATAAAAATATAAGTTATACCATTCTTATTTTCTATATTTTTTTTGTAACATACCTTTCTTATTTATAAATAAAATAATTATTTAGAAAAAAAAGCTGATTGTATAAAGGTAAAATCTAAAAGAAAAACTTCTTTAGTTTTATTTGTTTGGATGAGTTAGTTGTGTTGTTTCTCACGTCTTGGCTTTCGCTACGTGGTGCCATGGTCCCAAAAAAAAGGCTAGAAGTCTATATGATGATCTCAACTTATGGATTAAAATCATTTTCTTTTAATATTATTATTTCATTCTAATTGACACAGTTACCAATCGACCAAGATCTAAACATATCAAAGAATCTGTTTAATTATATTTCAATAGACTTACTAATTTCCCTACCAATATTAATACAATTATAATAAGTACCAGCCTGTTTGAAAAAAATAAAAAAATAACAAATACCAGCCAATATTGAGAAGTGTAGGGTTTGAGTGTATATGTATATTCATACACAGAGTAGAAATGTATTCATAACGTTACTGAGTTCAAAATTTACGTCAATCAATAGTGGAGAGAACGAAACTTTTTTTTTTTTTTTTTTGAAAAAGGGCATAGAACAAAACTATAGTCTATAGCTAGTATTTGGCGTGAAGAATTGTTTAATCACGATATAAAGGTAAGCGAAAGAAGTTCAAGTTCGTGTGATGTGGTGATTAATATAACAAAAATATGTTCGTATAAGAATTTTCAACCGTAACAAAACAAGAGTAACATCATGAAGTATGATAACAATATGAACTATGAATAAACAAGTAAAATTGTCGAAAATGGTAGAGACATAGAACTGAGAAATTTAGTGGATGACAGCAAACGAATCCCCAAAAAGCAACACGTCCAAGAAGATAGGAATAAGCAACTTCACTAAAAAATTTCACGATAAAAAGATCATAATACTAAAATGTAGTGGACATGTTTCGGCCGAGGAGATTGAATGTTGAACAGCTCGGTTGTTTTTATTTTGTTGCTTCCAAGTATATTTAATAGATTGTTCATAGTGATCGTCAGCATATGTTATTGTGTAAAGTTTAGAAAAACATTTGGAAAAACGATGCGCATCAAATGATTTTGGGACATGGGACATTGAACTAATAGATGGAACCAAGACTAAGATCATCCCCATCAGTAAACTTGATGAGGGGTTCACAACCTTTTTTTTTATTTTGTTTTTTTATTTTTTGTTTGACTTTTTAAAAAAAAAAAAAATATTAAGTGGATCAATTGTGGGCCGTTATATGGTGTGAGGTCCGCAAAAAAATTGTGATACAGGTTCACTACCAAGAGCTTTTGCGAGACAATATCACATCTGGGTCAATTATTTTAATCAATTCCGCTAAACAGTATCACATCTGAGTCAATTATTTTAATTAATTCACCTATGTTTCTGTGCAATAAACCACTCATAAATCTCTAATGGGCATACCCTCATAAATCTCTAATGGGCATACCCTAAGTGAAGAATATTGTGGGATCATCTTAAGTTGGTTGACATATTGAATCATATATAATGAGTATCGCAATCCAAACTGGTCCTTACTAGATTGGAGGTGTGCAGCTTTTTTTCTTCCAACGATATGGTGTTGTTTATTTAAGAAATGTTTCTTGTTTTGGTTTTGTTGTTGTTCTATTATTGTTCGTCTCATATCTTTTTTTTTCCCAAAAAAATAAATAAGAAAGTGGCAAACAAAAAAATAAATAGAACAGCAACAAAAGTGGCAAACAGCTTAACATTTTACCAAAACAAAAAAAAGGTGGCAAACAAATAGGGACCTACGTGGAAAATAACGAGTGGTGGTACAGTATCCCTTCAATTCTCAGTGACCAACAATAATGTCTATCACTTTCCCGTTTCACTATTTCTGCAGTATCCATGACAAAACTGTTTTTTTTTTTTTTTTTGGCGTTTATAAAATTAGATTTAAATTCGAAATGCTTCATATATCTAGTTATTATACTTTATAAAACTGAATATTTATACATAGCATAAATATTGCAAGTCAGTAATGGTAAATGATATCCCTCTTTTTGTGTTAGAACACTTTCTGAGGATTTTGACTTTATAAGTAAATAGTAAATACTAAATTATGAATGTTATAATGAAATATTCCTAAACAGGTATGGATTTCCTTTTACCTTAGAAATGTTATTGATACTAGGGGTGGGCACAATTACTTGATATTCGGCTTGTACTCGCTACTTGATTCGTACTTGGCTCGGCTTGTACTCGCTACTTGATTCGTACTTGACTCTTAAAGTCGAGTACTCGTTTTGTTCAACTCGAGTATCAAGTCGTTAATTTCAACTACTTGCAAGTACAAGACAAGTACTAAAATAAAAATAACTACTTGGTGTTATTGGCTTGTTACTCATGACTTATTACTTGATTTATTACCCGTTTTTTACTTTTAGACCAAAAAAATCTCTAAATTATAATCAAATTACTTGTTTTTAAAATAAATAAACTAAAAATGATATATTACAGAGAATATTTTAGAGTTTTATTTTAATTTTATATTTATCATATATCGATTTAGAACATACAAAAAGTAAATAAATATTTTTTATTTAAAATTGTTTAAATTATAGTTATAATTAACTTTTTTTCTTAAAATCATATTCAATATTTAAATAGCTAAAATTAATAAACTATTATTAAATAATTTATAAATAATTATATAATAATTTATAAATTAGTTTAAAAGCAACAAGTAGTAAAACAGAGCAAGTACTTGCAAGTATACCATTTTTTAGCAAGTACTTGAAAGTATAAGTACTCGTTTTTAATAAACCAAATACAAGTCCAAATTTTTATTACTCGAACAAGCCAAGCCAAGTACCAAGTACGCCAAAAATGGCAAGTATTTGGCTTGCGCCCATCCCTAATTGATACTTTAAGCTCATCTCCTCCGATCCTCCACATTGGATCATTTTTTTCCCTCGATCTCTTTTTTTTGCTAAAATTTGGTCACTCAATCCCAAGAACAAAATTTTCACGATATATATAAATACAATTCTCCTAAAACGCATCCACATGGGATTATTTAGGTCGTTCCGTTCAGTTATAGATTAATAATCAAATTTTAGTTTTAACGTTATAGTCAAACCAACTCCAGTTTGTTTTGTCCTAAGATAATGAATATGCAAGAATCTAGTAAATTTATCTTTAGGTTTTTTTTTTTAATCAAAACTAGGTTATATAATTTTTTATACATTTCTTTTAGTACCAAAACGCAGTTCCCTAACCAAAATATAAAATAAATTGTATACCCACCGATTTGTAAACATTCTTCATCAAATAATTTCGAGCAAGTTTAAACAAACTGATCTATTTAAATAATAAATAATTCACTTTCCAAAATATCTATAATAATTAACATGAGTATGTACCTTTCTCAAAAAAAAAAACATGAGTATGTACCTGTATATATATAGAGGAATATAGCTAGCTAGTAAGCGCACCACCATATATCACACAGCTCACTGCTCTTCTTCACAAGCTTCTTTAGTCTGATCTTATAGTGTTATAAAAGTATAGTATTCCATGGATATGTAGAAAGAAAAATTCAAAGTCTACTTTCAAAAAACATGAAAACACCTAGCAGCTCTGTGGGTAAGACCCAAGAAGGCTTCTCAATTAGTCTCATATTCAGATGTATCAGAGTTCTCATCACCAGATCTATTTCTTTCTTACCATTTTAGAAAGTTTCCTTTCAGATTTAAGTTTCCGAAAGTATAATATTCTCTTCATAGATTTCCTTTGGTGTTGTTTGAGAAGTCATAAACTTTTACACATTAGTGTTTGTATATATATCCGAGAAAATGTCAAGAAAACCATGTTGTGTCGGAGAAGGGCTGAAGAAAGGGGCATGGACCACGGAGGAAGACAAGAAACTCATCTCTTACATCTACGAACATGGAGAAGGTGGCTGGCGCGACATTCCCCAAAAAGCTGGTTAGTATATATATATAGTATATACATGTATATTTAATATTTGTTTGTATAATTTTTGATGAGAATATGGTGTTTAATTAGGGTTGAAAAGGTGTGGAAAGAGTTGTAGACTGCGATGGACTAACTACCTAAAACCTGAGATCAAAAGAGGCGAGTTTAGTTCAGAGGAGGAACAGATTATCATCATGCTCCATGCTGCTCGTGGCAATAAGTACGTTTAACTATTTTAAATTAAAAAAAAATAACTTTTATTTTTAACAAAAATTAAGGACGTTTATATGTTTTATTGTTTGTGTATGGATCCTCCAGTGATCATCATTGTAGTTTTTTTACACTAACGGCAAACAAATTTCACTAATAAAAATTTAATACTACAAAGTTTTTTTTTTACAAATTTAATACTACAAAGTTGATATTCATAACTTCACGAACAATAAAATTCTGAATATTGACTTTGTATATATACTTATCATTTATTGAAAAAGTATAATATAAGTGAGTTTGAAGATGTTTTGTGAAGTAAATTTTTCCTCGTTAGAAAAAAACAAACAATTATTTTATTTTCATGTATTTTACATTTATCTGATGCAAAATATATACTATTAACTTTAGGCTAAAACTCGCAATAACACACCGCATTTTTGTTCCTCTATTCCATGAAAATAACTTAAAAATAAATTATACTATTACCTTTGGTCTTCCATCTTACCTCTTTCACTATTCTTGTCTTTAGGTGGTCTGTCATAGCGAGACATTTACCTAGAAGAACAGACAACGAGATAAAGAATTACTGGAACACTCATCTCAAGAAACGTCTGATCGAACAGGGTATTGATCCCGTGACTCACAAGCCACTAGGTTCTAATACCAACCCTACTGCCACCACACAGCCTGAGAAGTTGCATTCCCTAGATGCACCTACTTCCACGTCTCTTCCTCTTTCCTCCGGCTTCAACACAGTTTCCAAGATCACTAGAAATGATGTGGCACCAGTTCATGGTGGTTCCTTGAGTTGCAAGAAAGGTATTAAGAAGTCAAGTTCTACATCAAGGCTTTTAAACAAAGTTGCGGCTAAGGCAACTTCCATCAAAGATATCTTGAGTGCTACTACACTATCATATGAACCCAATGGCTTCCCTACTCGCAATGAAGAAGATAGTTCCAATGCTCTCACTGACTTCGATCCCTTTTCACAATCATTATTGCACGAGGTTCATGCTACTTCTGATTTTGATATGGATCATGACGGTTACGATTTCTCATATTTTCTTGAGAAACTGGAGAGAGATGACCACAACAAAGAGCCCTATATGAATGTTGAGTATGGTCATGATCTTCTTATATCCGATGTGTCCCAAGAAGTCTCATCAACTAGCGTTGATGATCAAGACAATATGATTGGTAACTTCGAGGATTGGTCAAATTATCTTCTTGACCATGGTGGTTTGATATATGAATCTCCATATCAAAACTGAACGGTTTCAAACTGTTTGAAACTTGCCTGAACGAGAAAGTTATCTATATGTATTTGTTATTTGGATTTTTTAGTATATGTCCGAGGTCTCTTGTTTATTAATCCCTAGGGTTTTATATGATGTTAAATAATTAGGGTTAATGTTACACTGAGAACCACCGTGCATGGTACCTTGCGGATCAATTGGTAATTGATTTGCGTGAGTCACAATGTTTCATAATATTTATTATAATAAAGGTTGTTTTATTATATTATCATTGTTATTTTGTTGAAAGTTAAAGGCCATTCTGTAATCATCAGTCATGCTCTTCTTTATGATTTTATATCAGAGTGTTTTTCCAACTTTCCATGGCGTGAAATTGGTGGTATCTTTGGTTGGATTGGAACCGACCACACGAAAAAGACGTTTCAATATAAATGTATCTGTGGTCCATAAACAATTAGATAAAAGCTCAAAAATCAATGTGAAACAGATAACTGGAATCCGGAAAATCTTGTCTAATTATAAAACACCAATAGGAGTAAATTTTTTGTAACTTTTTAAAAATATAATATAAAGTATTTATGTGAAAAAACTGAAGACTGCTATTATTATACAACAAAATCACCCCTAGTTTTGTTTTTTTTCCTAAAAACACCTCATTAGCTATGATTCTTCAATTCATAGTATTCTTTTTTCTTATATGATTTTACATCTCATTGTTTCAGAATATAGAACTATTTCATATATATTATTACACTTGTATTTACATGAAAACGTACACCTTAACTCTTAGGAACAGGACTTGATATCTTAATTCACTTACTATCAGAATAAAGAAGAAGGCAATAAGTTTTTTTCTCAGTGTTTCTGTGAAGTCTTACTCTCCTTTCGTAAATGGCCTCTTGACCCACTCACATTCATCCCTCAATGATTTTTTTTAATGATTCATAAAAGATGCCCCTAGGATCTTACAAAGAGGCACGAAACAATACCACTTATTACAAGACTAAAATCATCACACTCGACCCCATTCGAACTGATGTGTCGCTTGCGTTGACGATCGCCTCTTAATTTCAGTGATCTCTAGTTTTTCTTTTATGCAAATCATAAAAAAAAAATTTGTCCAATGATTAGTTTGTTACTGCAAATCATAAAACAATTTTTTGTACTGGTTTTTGTTTATAATTTTCATATCCAGTTTTATATGTCACCATAACCTTCTACCTTCTCTAATTTTCATCCCTATCGGTATGAATAATTAGTTTATAGTTACATGTACACACGAAGGAAAACAAGTAAAACTTCATGCATAGTGTGACATACTAAATTATGAGTTATATTTAGCATGCGTCACTAATAATGTAAATTAATAACTTGTTTCAGTCCCAATTATCTTAACTCTATTTTTCTAATCGTTTTTCTTTTCTTTTTGTTTTCTTAAAAAAAGGGTATTCAATCTAAAAGTATAATCGGTTACAAATAAGACACACAAAAAAAACTTATAGTGAGATAAAGTCGTGTTTACATGAATTTTTTTTTATGATATTTGAAACTCTTGGCCTACAAAAAAACTTAGGAAAAAATTTAACAACCAAACAATGAAATGATTGGTTTTGTTGATATATTTTGAATATTATTTTGAATTGCTAGCATTGGTTAGCTGGAGATCCCGTCCTGTGTTGTTCAACTTATCTTTTGGTCTAAACATGTGTGTTCAATAGCATCTCTTAAGTTTTAAAATATGGAAATTCTTATATCATTTTCAACTTCCAAATGAATATGATCTCTCTTCACATATGAATGCATCCAGTTGATTAATCATAAATCATGTTAAATACATTATACATATGTCGTTTACTTGATCACATTTCTTCATCGCATTACCATCCAAAAAAATTCTAACATCATGAATCATTTATCAATGGGCTCTAAAATAGCCCATATAAGCCCAATAGGCCCATACTAAAGGGATTTACTTGATTATATATTTTTACAGTTTTACCATGAGTGTCAGTGTTATCAAATCAAAATCATACTTCGGAATATTCGAATGAATATACAAGTCAGCAATACAGAGCCAACCGTTTTGGGATAAAACTCAACTGGATCAGAATTCAGAAGATGAAGAAGGCGTTGTCCACGAGACCGTAATCACACGTGGCCAAACATTATAAAATTATCAGATTTTCCCCCTTTTGAAAAAGATTCAATTTTTATTGGTGGGTTTGAGAGAAGAAGAAGAGGAAGAGTCAAAAGAAATATATAAAGATTTGGTGTGGTGTTTCTCTCACTACTAATAACCTTAAAACCCACCAACTCTTGTCTGAAAGAAAACATGTCGAGCTCATCCTCTGTTTCGTTGTGTTGTTCATCAACAACCCAAGTAAGTGGGTTCGGTCTTAGGCCTCAAAGATCACTCCTTTACCAACCCACTTCCTTTTCTTTCTCCAGGTAATGCTTCATTATAGATTACAATTCAAAAAAAAACTTCATTATAGAATTTGGTTATTTAAATGGAGTGTCTTTCATGTGTTTGTGGATATGATTGAGAGAGTAAAGATTATCAGTTTCTTGCACTAGTGTTGTTGATCACTCAAGAGCTTATGTTTTGTCAGAAGGAGAAGTCATGGTGTTGTGAAGGCCTCAGCTCGGGTTGATAAGTTTTCGAAAAGTGATATCATTGTGTCTCCTTCGATTCTCTCTGCCAATTTCGCCAAACTAGGCGAGCAGGTTTTGTCCACTCTCTCCTTCTCAATGTTACATGTTCTAAAAATCGGTTTACGCGGCAACTCCCTCCTAACCGAATCTGATTAATGCAACTCAAATCGGTTTAAACTGTTCTAAAATCGGTTAAAATCGATCTAAATTAGTCTAAATCTGTGAAAATAAGCCAAAATATTAGTATAAATTCATAAAACTTTCTAATTTCTTTTGTGTTTTATATATATACAACTTTGATAATTCATGATAATAATTTTATAATTAATCAATAATTCGATAACACCTAAGCTTAGCCCCAAATAATTTTTATAAAGCTACTAGTTATACAATTTCTTGAACATTGCTTCCAATGACCTCTTGTTTTGATCAAATTCTCACTCATTTGTTTGCTTTTTTTTCCCAGGTGAAAGCAGTAGAGTTAGCAGGTTGTGATTGGATCCATGTTGATGTAATGGACGGTCGTTTTGTTCCAAACATCACAATTGGACCTCTTGTGGTTGATGCTCTACGCCCTGTGACTGATCTTCCCTTGGATGTTCATCTTGTAAACCTCTCTCTCCTTATTGGTTTCTTGATGTTCCAAGGCACTTTGTGATTTTTTATTTTTTTTTTACTATAACACAGATGATAGTGGAGCCGGATCAGAGAGTACCAGACTTTATCAAAGCCGGTGCAGATATAGTCAGTGTACATTGTGAGCAGTCATCAACCATCCATTTACATCGCACTGTTAATCAAGTAACTGATATTATTCTTTCTTTTTTACTTTTGGTGGAATATTATTCATACAGTTAATCTTATACCTTGTGTGGTTGTTTAGATAAAGAGCTTAGGTGCTAAAGCTGGAGTTGTACTAAACCCTGGAACCCCATTGACTGCAATAGAATATATATTGGATGGTAAGTTCTTTAAACACTGCACTTGCTTTTTTTCTGTCTCACTTGCTTTGGTGAGGGATTAGTCTTATGAGAGTATCATTTTGTTTATGTAATCAGTGGTGGATCTTGTGTTGATCATGTCGGTTAACCCCGGATTTGGTGGACAGAGCTTTATAGAAAGCCAAGTAAAGAAAATCTCGGATTTGAGAAGAATGTGTGTTGAAAAGGTAATTGATATAGTAAGTAACTTCTGCTCTAGTGAAAGCTTTTTATATTGTTTTTAAAAAAAGGTTGTTGTGTATGTTTTAGGGAGTAAACCCATGGATTGAAGTTGATGGTGGTGTTACTCCAAAGAATGCATACAAGGTGAAGCTCTAAAACTCATTCAAGTCTCTTCCTGTAGCCATAGAGATCTCTGGATTATGAATCTTTTTGTGAGTGTTAATAGGTTATTGAGGCTGGAGCAAATGCTTTAGTAGCTGGATCAGCTGTATTTGGAGCTAAAGACTACGCAGAAGGTACTATAAGACTTTGAAAGTTGTTTATTAGTTGCTGAGCTTATGTGTCAGTAATCTAACTTTTCTTTGTTTTGAAACATATGCAGCTATAAAAGGAATCAAGACCAGTAAGAAGCCAGAAGCTGTGGCTGTGTAATATGAAGAACCAAGCTAAAACAAATACTCTGTTAAGCTTAGGTCAGTGATCTTTAATACTTGGCTTGCGGTACACATGTTTGAATCTTGAAAACGAAAATTCAATGGGTCTTGATCTATACTTCTTTGATCTGAGTTGCTTTGACTGTTATTTCAGGATAAATAAGAGTTGGTCTACAGTTTCAAAAATAGTTCATATATATACTTGTGTGTACCATTGTCTTGTAGACTGGGGGATCTGCAGATTCCATACACTGTGCAATGAAACACTGTAATAAGAAATAAACTGTTATGAAAGATGTAATATGAAAGAAGAGCTTAGTCGACAACAGAGATTACTCATTTAGTTCATGAAAGACCAACACAGAACTGCTGTTCTTGACAGTAGAAAATAGCTGGTTCTGTTTTTAGTTTCAAATCAGTTGGAATTCAGATTTATTTTCTTCATATGAACATGGTTTTCTATTCAGTAACAAGATTTGCATTTGCAATCTTGTGTGTTGTGTCCATCAGAGCAAAAAGAGAAGCTTTAGGTTATGGAACACAAGTCTCTTTTTACCTTTCCATGGAGGGTAATTATACATATTGGTTTATTTTATTCACCTAACCATAGTGTATTAGATGTTAGGTTGTACTAAACACAGCAAACACCCAAACTTTTTTGGTGACATTTTACCATATTTAAAAGTACAGTATACTGATACCTCTAATATCAGACATTTTGAGATTTCTTTCTCCATGAACTATATGTAGACTTATACATAAGACAATGCTTAACCCTTCAACCAGTTAGAAGTGAAAAACAAATATGCAAATTCAATGAGTATTTTTCTTTTAATTTAATTGTTCTAATGGAACTCAATAATGTTGGATCATGCCTCAACTATTAGTATCTTCCATTTATTAAAAAAAATTGTTAGTGGAGGATAAGAATAGAGAATCACAACCAAGAAAAAAAAATCAGACAATCAATGGAGAACTCCCCCTACTAACCACCAAGTCCAAGTCATTGAGTCTGCACACCAAATGCATGCCAGAAGGCAGAAGATGTCACCTTTTGATAATCAGTATTGGGAAACTAGCATGTGTAACCGTAAAAAAAAATTATAATTTAAGAACCATATAGTTAGAATTTACAATACATTATTTATTTAATATTACTACTAACAATCTCAACTTTAATTTGATTCTCTTTTTTTCCTCTTCTTTTTCCTCTTCTTTTTCTCTCTCATTTTATTTGAAAGCGAAACCTTCAAATTCCTCAAATATATTATTATTATGCTCTCAATTGAATACTACATAGAATCATCCTCCCACAGTTTAATTTGTAGATATGCATTTATGCAATTGGGATTATGGTAAGCACCAAAATCCAATTACAACACTAAGCATATCACACAAGCAAAAGAATGTATCAGAAGATCATAACAACATTACTTAAGAGACAATTATACATTATTCCCAGTCAAATCTAACAAGAAAATATTATGTATAATTTATAATTGTATCCTACTCACAAAAACATTGCTTTTTGTGGCTTTTACAAGAAATATACAAATTTATTTTATTAATTTGTTTAAAATCAATTCTTATCACCAGGAAAAATCGGTTGGCCTATCTTTATTGCCTTCTTTAACAATCCAAACCACAATTAATTTACAAAAACAATAACAAATTATATGGTATTATATAAGGACCTTATTTGAGAAACCTCATTGGTGGATCCTTCAAGAACACACATTCTTCAACTTCTTGAAAGAAAAAGATAGCAAAACTAAAATGAAAAAGACAATGGAAGATCCAAGCAAGATCATGAGAAGATCAATCCACACTTTCCTCCAAAACTACCACCATGCCACCACCGCAGCCGCCATTGTCCTCCCTTTCTCAGCCGCCCTCCTCCTCTCTCAAGCCTTCTTCTCCTCTTCCTCTTCCTTTCACTTGAGGCTAAGCACTCTCTTCCACAGAGAGGGTTTCTCCTCTTCTCTTGATTTCTTCAACCTTAAACTCTCACAAACACTCTCTTCCTCTCTACTCACTCTCCCTTTCTCCCTCACTTTCTTCCTCTTCTCCAAAGCTTACATCATCAAACTCCTTTCAAACAACCATGACTCTATGTCTGTTTATTACCTTAGTCTTCTCAGAACTTACATTTGTAACTCTCTCTTCCTCCTCTCAGTAAACGCCTCTGCTTTTGCTCTGTTCTTAATAGCTTCAAGAAACTTCTACACTCTATTCTCCTTAGCCTCAGCGCTTATCTACTCCATCCTCCTAACAAACGCCTACGTCATCTCAAACTTAGCCTTGGTTTCATCAACGTCCTCTTCCTCCTCAGGAGGATACACAACAACGATTCTCAAGGCGTGTCTTCTGCTTCGTGGAAGAACTTCAACAGCATTGGCTCTTTCTCTGCCTACTAATCTTGGCCTATCAGGAGTTGAAGCCTTGTTTCAATACAGAGTGATGAGGTCTTATTACAAAGGAGATAGAGATATCATCTTGGTAGCTATAGAAGGAACNCCTCTTCCTCCTCAGGAGGATACACAACAACGATTCTCAAGGCGTGTCTTCTGCTTCGTGGAAGAACTTCAACAGCATTGGCTCTTTCTCTGCCTACTAATCTTGGCCTATCAGGAGTTGAAGCCTTGTTTCAATACAGAGTGATGAGGTCTTATTACAAAGGAGATAGAGATATCATCTTGGTAGCTATAGAAGGAACGTTCATAGCTTACTTATATGCTCTCTTCTTGGTTCTTGACACCATAGTCATTTTCTTCTTTTACCAAAGCTGCCTCAAGAGTGATGAGGATCAAAAGATTGGTAGGGAAGATAACACCAAGATATGCATCAGAGGTGCAAAATGTTTTCAAGAAATCGTGTGATCGTGACATAATTTTTTAGAAGTTATTGATTCTTTAAAGACAATAATAGAAAGAGAAGAAGAACATGTCTCACATTTATATTGAAACAGACAGGGTAATATAAGTTTTTGTTTTCTCTCGTTGATATTATTTTGGTAATGATCCTGTTTACACGAAATAGGACAAAAGCTAGTGATGAGAGGTCTTTATCACTAATCTCTCTACTTGAAGTTGTGAAAGCAAAATTCTCTAAGACAAACATATGTAGTGTTCTTGTAATGGAGAGAATCTGAACAAACCAATTATACCTTTTTATGAGTTAAAAAAGATTTAGAATGGAATTTTTAGAAAAGGTTTTAGAGATTTATAACTCGAGTTTATAAATGCCGTTGCTCATTATTCACGATGAAACAGAATGATTGGTTCTTAGCAATTTGGATTAATAAATTTGGGCCAATGAAACACGAAGGTATAAAGAGCTAACACAGTAACACCCTTGGTCTCTATTAATGTTGCTCATCTCTGCTTATGTGTCCTTGCTAAGGCCATTTCTTTGGCTTTTAACATTTGTTTTGCTCTCTACATTCAACTGAGGCTTCCTGTTATGTCCTATAGTTACACTTACAACTAAACATCATTGAGTTCAGTGAACATATAACTTACTCAACTAGAATAAGTCCATTTTGCCAAATGTTTCCACTCAGAATGTGAAACTAATATGAGTAAAAGTAAGCCAGAGAAACTATAATTCAGCTAAACAAGAACCGTCTCTTTTACATTCCTCACCCCTTTCTTTTCTAAGTTCCAAAATACAAGAAAATCCCACAAAATTAAATCAAAAACAAGATAAAAAAATAATTTCAAACATCTCGAAAACATTCTTTTTCCTTTGTCATTCTAAAAAACCACTTTTCTAATTGTCACGTCTCGGTTGCCTTTTGCGAGGAGCAGCGGTTTCTTCCTTCTTCTCTGTCTCATCTTCACTCTTTGAGCTCTCTCCTACTTCTGGTTTCTTCTTCTTCTCCACAGTTGCCGTTGGCGTCACCTGTTAACAAACCATTTTCATTTCTTTTAGCTTTTTTTTTTCACTTACTTCCATATTAAAATGCCATGAAAATTACCTTTTTGCCACCGAAGATAAGCTTGATGAATAGCGAGAAGAATACTACGACAATGGAGACGAGTACACCAATGGTTAAGTTTGGTTGTTCCTCTGCTTTCTCGATCAGTTCCTACAAACACAACACCATTTTCAAAATCCCTTTAGGTCGAATCATCATCATCATCATCATCATCATCATCATCATCATCATCATCATCATCATCATAACATGCAACAACATGGATTAAACGAGGGAGGAGAAACTTACCGTGATCTTAGACTTGTATGCACTTAAGAAAGAAAGGTCTGCAACCTTGTTCAAGAGGTCAAACACAACCTTCTGCAAACAGCATAATGCACATATCTGTAAGTATTATATATGTATAGTTTTATAAATAAAAGGTTAAGTTCTGCTGGAAATTGTTTTTACCTGGTAGCTCTTGAGACCGTCTGCAGAGGCAGCAGCTTCCTCTTCTGCCTTTTGTTTCTCTTTCTCAACATCGAACTTCGGTTTCCATGTTGTCTGTCTGTAACTCTCAGCGACCTTCTCGTCTTTAGCTATCAACATGTTGTCAAACAAGATACCGTCTTGCATCGTCCAGATCTCAATACCGATGGCTGCAATGGGTTCGTAATCAGGTCTGTCTAGCTCAAAGTAGTCAGGGTTAGGGATGTCTCTGGGCTTCCAGATTCCCTTGTAAGCAGGGTTGTCTATCATAGGCGCACTCCATTTGCCCTTGTAAGCAGGGTTCCTCTTCATGGGTCTCTTCCATTCACCGCATCCTGGTGCTGCTTCACACTTGGGGTTGTCAATCTTTGGAGCCTCCCACATACCATCTTCCTCATCATCCCAATCTTCAGGTTTGGTTGCTTCTGGGTCGTCGACTTCCTCAGGCTCATCATCTAACCATCCTTCGGGTTTCTCAGCTTCCTCATCTTCGATCTCCATGGGTGCATTCTCGTCCCAGTCCTCAGGCTTCACGGCGTTAGGATCAGGGATCTTGGCTCTCTCATCCCAGTCCTCTGGTTTCTTGTCTTCAGGGTCAGGGATGGTCTTGGGAGGGATCAACGCAGGCTCAAAGTCTTCCCCAGAGAGTAAGTTAGCCTTCTTCTTCTCCTCTCCATCAACCAAAATTCTAACCTCGTTGTCTGGCTTCAAGATAGCAGTGTAGACGTGTGAAAGCTTGTCAGAAGGAACAGAGGGAGGAAACTTAAGATGATGCTCAACGTACTCGCCACTCTTGGGATTCTTGTGTTTCAAAATGAAATGAACTTTGTTTGTGGCTCCACACTTGTCAGGCCCAAACATGATAGAGTAAGGAGATTCATTATCAAAACCCTCAGGTGTCCATCCAGCTTCTTGAGGACGGAGGTATTTCAAGTAAGCACCGCCACACTCAAGCCCTTCCTGGAAACGAACCTCGTACTGAAGAACAATCGTTCCGTCCTTGAGGTTTAGAGGCTCGTCAAGCTCTTTCACTATAGCGTACTTACGAGCCTTCTCGCTTACGAGAAGTCCGTAATCATCATGTCCCTCACTCTTAGCATGCTTCCACACACCTGAAAACAGATAAAACAGTCTTAACAAAGAAGCTTCTATACATTATAAAACGAACCACTCAACATCATCATGACGTGAGGTGACGAATCTATACTACCACTAAGTAAGATTTTAATTTACAAGCACCAATACACATTCGCAATTTTGGTACTATTAGCATGTAGAGATATTCATATACATGCATATAATAGTTGATTTAATACTCTGGAATGTCCAGTTTATTATCTTAGTGATAAAATAAACCATTTGGTTATCTCTGGTTTAGTTTGTTATAAGCCTTCTTAACAAAGAAGCTTCTAGACATTATAAGACCAACCACTCAACAACATTATCACGTGAGCTGACAAATTCATACAACTACTAAGTCAGATTTGATTCAAACATTCTTGATTTGATACTATTAGCATGTACATATTCATATACTTGAATATAATAGTTGTTTCAAGACTCTGGAATATCCGGTTTATCATCTTAAATACGATGTAAACCATTTGGATATTTCCGGTTAAGTTTGTTAAACACAGTATATCAGATTTGTAACAAACTTTGACACCATTAATGAATCAACAGAGTCCTTAACCTACTATTATTATGCAAGTATATGAATATGAACGTGCCTGAAACAGATAAGCGGTCATAGTAAAGAAGCTTCTATACATTATAAAACGAACCACTCAACATCATGACGTGATGTGACGAATCTATACTACCACTAAGTCAGATTTTAATTTACAAGCATCAATACACATTCGCAATTTTGGTACTATCAGCTTGTAGAGATATTCATATACATGCATATAATAGTTGATTTAATACTCTAGAGTCCGGTTTATTATCTCAATAAAACCATTCGGTTATCTTTTAGTTTGTTATAAGCTCTGTAACAAACTTTTGAGATCATTAATGAATCAAAATTCTTCTTTGAACATTCCAGAGTCCTTAACTAACTATTACTATGCAAGTATATGAAATACGAACATGCTAATAGATTCCTCGCATCACATAACAACTTCACTTTCAATAACTCAAAACTCTAAATCATCACAATCCACGCAGATCAGAATCATATACTAACTACAACGCGTTTCAGGTTAGTTTCGAAACGATACCTCCGTAATCACCATTCTTCGAAACGATCCAACGGCCATCAAAATCCTCATCGAACGATTCATACAACACCTGAACATATAAAACAAACGAAATCAGATCTAAAATCTTCGGATCTATACGATTAACATTCCAAAAATTCAAAAAAAAAAAAAACCGAGAAAATCGAAATTCACCGTTTGATCGTCGCAGTAGCAGAGGTTCTGGAGGGAGACGAGAGCTAAGGTAAGCAGAAGGCCGGAGAGTACTTGCCGGTGTCTCATCATCGGAATCGTAGATCGGAGAAATGTATTTTTCTTTTTTTTCCTGAAGCTTTTTAGTTTTCTCTGAGTGATTATATAATTTAAATCCCGTAGACTCGGGCGAGTGTGTCAATTTTGTTGTTTCCACCAATCAAATGATTCGCCACGTGGTTCTAACCAATCGTAAGACGCCACGTCGATTAAAAGAGAGCTCGCTTACGTGTACAGTTTGTTATATTGCTATTTATGTGCATATTTACGGCTAGTCGAACGTAGTTATTGGGCTGGGCCTACTAATTAATGTGAAAGTCTCTAATAGAAGGAGAGTCTTCCAGAACTTGCAACTCTCCACATACCATTGCCTATTGTGTGTGTGATGTAAGATAAAATGTGGACTTTGAAGAATTGTGAAACTCCAAACATACTATATAACGGGCACAGAGTAGACATGGGTCATCAGTTTATTTCATTCTTGTGAGGCCGAGTAATTGTATAATTAATTCATTTTTTTTTCCTTTTCCTTTATTTGTAGCTTAGGCAAATTAAAATTTCATAGCACTTTTTAGCTTTATATTAAGTCGTTTATGAAATTTTAAAAGAGAAATTCCACCCTAAAAAGTTAAGTTTTATCACAAATATAGCATTCAAGAATCAAAATGATCAGAATGTTTAGTTAAAGAAGTACATATATATGTTGTCAAAAAAAAAAAAAAAAAAAGAAGTACATATATATATATATATGCTAATTTAGATTTAAGGTTTTCCTTTTGGAAGATAGAGTCTAAGATTTTTTTTTAAATAAATATTAAAAAATTTGAAACTAAAACTTTAAAAAAAAACAACAACAAGAACTATCGGTGAAAAAAATATTAAAAATTATAAATTAAGAAAAAAAACCAAATTTAAAAGAGAAATTCTTCCAAGTGACGTTAAACTATATTTTTTCACTAAAAGAGCCCACAAAAAAAGTTTCAAGGTAAAAGACTTTTTGATCCTTACTTTATCGATGTTTAAATATACATAATTATTTAAATAAAATATAAAATTTGAACATTTGAAAAAAATAAAAAAATATATATTTTTTTTATTTTTCAATAGTACGTTTTGAAGTTAAGATTTTTCTTTTTTTCAAAAAATGTTTTTTTATTTAAAAAAAAAAATCATTTTGAAATCCGAAAATCTTACTGAAACTATTTTTTTATTATATAGTAGTTATTTATATATTTTAAAAAATTCTAAACCCCACCCACCCTCTCCAAATTCCACAATTCAAATCTAAACACTAAGTATAGATTAGTTAATCTTATGGTTATTAATGTATATTTAACTCTTTAAAGGAAATTATTTTGTCATTTTAATTCTTGAATATTTCTGATAAGAATATTTTACGTTTATCCTAGGAAGTTTCTCAATTTAAAATGTATTATTCGAAAGTAATTTAAAAACAGATTTTTTAAAATAACTTTGTAAATTTAAATATCTATTAAGTAAGGGCATAACAATAATTTACCTTTTTAATAAACTTTATTTTAGTTAGTTTTCTCTTTGAATATTGTTTTGGTGAAAAAACATATTTTAAGCTCATTTGAGAAAATTGTTCAATATTGTTTTGGTGAAAAAAACATATTTTAAGCTCATTTGAGAAAATTGTTCTTTTAAAATAGCAAACATAATATTGGAAAATAGGGTAGTAATAGGGCTTTAGAACACATTATTCACCTTTTGAGGATTCTAAAACTCCAATAGTTAAATAACAGTGGTAAGAACAGTACTAGAGTTGCAAGTCTAAATGATGAACATGATGCTATATCAAAATAATAAGAATACATATATAATATAGTACTAATGTTGCAGATTAACAACTAAAGTTGAAGAGTATATTAATATCTTTATTATTATGTTGTCTAGGAAATTAAAATTTCAAATCAATTAAAATTTTAGCTATATATAAAGTCATTTTCAATTTTTATAGATTAACCGACTATAATATTGGAAAATACGGTAGTAATAGGGCTTTAGAACACACTGTTCAATATGACAGTTAAATAACAGGGTAAAAACAGTATTAGAGTCGCATGTCGCAATGATGAACATCATGATGCTACAAATTTATAAGAAACAATACATAATAATGTAGTAATGCTACAAATTAACAAAAAACTGATATGAAAATGAAAGAGAAGACAAAGAAAAGGCAAGAGGAAACTGAGGGGACTGAGAAGGAGAGAAGAGGCTAGGGCTGTGAGAGAGACAGTCAAATAAAATAGACTGAGCTTTAAAGTGGCAGACTCTCAGAACTCCGACTCGACCTGTCGTTTCCTCATTGGCTACCTCTCCACACTATAGTTTTTCTTATCAGCTCAAACGGCTTTGTTTTGTTGTGATCACTGTTTATTGACAAGGCTTACTTAACTAGGATTGTTCACTCCAGTTTCTGGTTTTAATGTAATTCAACGTTTTCATTTTTTAGAGTCACAAAGATTCTTTTTTCTTTGGCACCGGATCTAAAATTTAAGAAACTATAAACATTTTACTTAATTTTAATATTTGCTTATCCCTTCATTTTAAATTTTTTAGGGACACACGAAGAACACTTATGTTTTGGAGTGTGAGCTATCCAACACTTATCCAACACTACGAAATAAAAATTGGTAAAGCAGTGAAACAAGAAGTTAGATGTTTGGTTATATTGCATTAAGTGATTTAATCACTTTAAGAAACCATTAAAATAGTTTTTCTGCTATTATAAACCTAAAACGACGAAATCATATAGTATGTTTTAGGACATAGGTGCAGTAATAAACCAGGGAGATGACAACACGTAATGATCATATAAGGGATTAGACCCAAAAGTTTGTGGGATTAGATAGACTGAAACACTCCTGACTCCTCTTTTTTTGAAGTTTGTACTTTGCATTTGTTAATTTTTGTTTCCTAAAATGCAAATTATTTCCTTGTAAATAAATACTCAGATTTTATTACTGCATTGCAGGAAAACAAATAAAGTTCCTCTTTGCTATAAATTAACAATCTCATTTAATGTTAACGAGATTTACGTTCAGACAGTGCTGATATTTCTTATGATAGTATATATTTTTTTGTCAGCATATTTCTGATGATATAAATGTTCTTTTTTCATTATAAATTTATTACAAACCAGAACTTCCTATATAATTAATTGAGTAATGTGCAAGACATTGCATGTATATATAATTTTACATTTAGTATTTGCACCAAAAATATTTAAATTTGCATACATTTCTCGCGCTGCCGCAAAGAGTTTGATACGTACTTTTGCAAATTACAAATTGCAACGATATACACAATATTGCCAAATTTCAAAGAGACAAAAGTAAGATTTCTAGATAATGTAAGAACATCTGCATTGGGGATTTTTCAAATATAGTCTTTACAAAGCATGAACACAAGCTATATAAATCTCATTTAATGTTAACGAGATTTGCGTTCCGACAGTGCTGATATTTCTTATGATATAAAATTTATTTTGTCATTATAAATTTATTACAATACCAGAACTTCCTATATAATTATTTTGAGTAATGTGAATGACACTGCATGCAACTATAATTGATTTACAATATCAGAACTTGCGACATCTCTATAATATTATTTGAGAAGTTAGTTTCCTACGTGTCGCGCCCACATTAACTCTTGTGATGGTTGATTACATAGATACCCTTAATGAACTGTTAGATTTTAAGATTATTAATTTTTATTTAATTTATTTTTTATTTTTTTCCAAATAACATATATAACAAAAAAGAAATATTTCTAAAATTTTAAAACAAATTTAGAAACGAAATATATGTATATAATATGACTTTATTAAAAATGAAAGTTCACAAAATAGTAATACCCACATTAATATATATTTTTAAATAACATAAAATATATTTTCAAAATAATAAAAATATATATGTTTATGAACATCCAAAAATTTATCAGTTACACTTTATTTTCTAATATTTTTTAGAAACCAAGATATAGTTTGATAAATATTATGAAAATACATGTATATTTAAGCGATAAATAAAACTAATTTGGTTTGACTTAACTAAAATAAGGAGTAAATAAATATGATGAAAATATTTGAATATTTAAGTGATAAAATAACTAACTTGATTTGACTTAACTAAAA
This sequence comes from Eruca vesicaria subsp. sativa, assembly GCA_932364175.1. Classification (NCBI taxonomy): domain Eukaryota; kingdom Viridiplantae; phylum Streptophyta; class Magnoliopsida; order Brassicales; family Brassicaceae; genus Eruca; species Eruca vesicaria. The sequence goes on from CAKOAT010382932.1 coordinate 102,258, forward strand.
TAAAATAAACTTCGATTTTAATTTAAAAATATATTTAACCCAATATACTCACAACATGAATGATTCGACTAATCTAATTTATATCCAAAATTAAAAATCTAACTACAATAAGAACATATAATTTTATAATAATAAGAAGAAGAATAATAATAATAATAATAATAATTATAATAATCTATTTAATTTTATACATATAAATTGGAGGTTGACTCAAAGCATATTAAAAAGAAAAAGAAGATATTAACCAATTACAATTTAATTCTTATTGTACAATTTATATATATGCATGAGAGTTCAAAATATTATCATTATATTCATTTATGTAATTTTGAACCAAACACTTCATCTTATTATTTATTTCATTTTAAGCACAATATATATTAAGTTATACATAATTAAACTATAATATATTTACATATCTAAAAATATATTCACATATCTGAGACAATAACCAACCGAAATGCAAATAAGAAAATTTATAAAAGTTTTATTATATTTAGAATAAAAAAATATTATAGCTAAATTCGAAAAATAGATATTATCCAATATACCAAATTGATAATCAAACAGACTATTGATCCAAAAAAATTAAACCGACAATAATATATCCAAAGTCATATGTATATTAGAATAATACAATACTTACTAATATAAATTATACATATAAATTGATTCAAAACTAAAACTAAATATCAATCAATTATTTTAAAATTTTAATTTTATGAATATTCATACCCGAAGTAAGTTTCCTACATGTTGCGTTCACGTTAACTCTCGCGATGGTTAATTACATAGATACCCTTAATGAATTGTTATATTTTAAGATTATTTTTTTATGTAATTTCTTTTTTACTTTTTTCAAATAACATATATAATAAAAAGAAAATATACCGACTATTGATCCAAAAATAATTAAACCGACAATAATATATCCAAAGTCATATGTAGAATTATAATAATATAATATTTATTAATATAAATTATACATATAAATTGATTCAAAACTAAAACTAATATCAAACAATTATTATAAAATTTTATTTTTATGAATATTAATACCCGTGCATGAGCACGGGAAAATCACCTAGTAATTTGAATATTACGAATGACACTGCATAGAAATATACTCTCACATATATTTCTCTTTCATAACAAAAAAAAAAAGGTTTTAGAAGAATAAACTATAAGAGAGGGATCATCACATTCACAGTAAAAAACCCTAATCATTTTATAATCTAACGTGTCACCAAATGACAAACTGTCCTAATCGGAGTAGATAAAAAAGAATGTCGATGAAAGAAAAAGCTTGACTTGTTTAGTCACAACTGTCAATTTTCCAGCAAGACACATATCTTCTTTATCTATTACTTTACATATACATATATATAAAATAGGAATATTTTTAAAACTTGTATTTATTTCCTAAATTCTTTACTGTTGTGTATATATAGAAGCTGCTTCGAGTGGTCACTTTAACAATAAAACATTCTCCTCAAAAAAAAAAGTAAAGAAAACAGAATATGGATCCTGAAGGTTTCACGAGTGGCTTATTCCGATGGAACCCAACGAGAACAATGATTCAACAACCACAACCACCTCAGCTTCCTCCTCCTCCTCCGCAGCAGCAACAACCACCGGTAACACCTCAAACGGCAGCGTTTGGAATGAGACTAGGTGGGTTAGAAGGTTTGTTCGGTCCTTACGGTGTACGTTTTTACACGACCGCAAAGATAGCCGAGTTAGGTTTTACCGCGAGCACTCTTGTCGGCATGAAGGACGAGGAGCTTGAGGATATGATGAATAGCCTCTCTCATATCTTTCGTTGGGAGCTTCTCGTAGGTGAACGGTACGGTGTCAAAGCTGCCGTAAGAGCTGAACGGAGACGGTTGCAAGAAGAGGAAGAGGAGGAATATTCTAGACGCCGTCATTTGTTACTCTCCGCCGCAGGTGATTCCGGTACTCATCATGCTCTTGATGCTCTATCCCAAGAAGGTTGGTACTATAACAACATATTAATGATATTTGCAGTTTAGCAAAAAATAATGTACATTGAATATACTCTATCCATTTCATATTAAGTGTCGTTTTAGAAAAAAAAATTTGTTACAAAATAAATGTTCATAAACCTAAAACAACATTTATAATGAAATGACATTTATAATGAAATGACATTTATAATGAACTAGAGAGAGTATAACATTTCTCACGTCCCGCGTTTATATGTGTATAATAAAGTTGTGAGCCACATAATTTTATAACTACGATTTCACATAATTTTATATCTATGATTTCACATAATTTTATAATTATGATTTCGTTTAAACTATCAATATCAATTGTTTGGAGGCTCTCCAATGTAACTTCAAAGTCTAAAATTCTATATAAGCTAATCACATATACTTGTATAGGGACGAATCTAAAAATTTAAGGAATATGATTAATTATTATTATTTTTTGTGGTTATCAATATAATTATTTTTACTTCCAACTTTAATTTTTTTTTTGCCAATTTATAGATCCTTTGAATTGACTTATGTATAATAATCTCTAAAATTTAGGTAAGTGAGAATGTTTTATCCGGTTCTGTTCAAAATGGTCTGTAGACTAGAGAGTATAGTAGAACTGTAGAACTATTATGTATACAGTATGCAATGGTGGTCTGGTTTTTAACTATTAGACCTATTGCAAGAAGTACGAGGATTAGAATTAGTTAACATGTAAATATAAATACTGTGATTGTGAAAAGTGTGTATATATATATATATATAGATGATTGGACAGGGTTATCAGAAGAGCCCGTGCAGCAGCATACCGATGCGGCGGGTAACAACGGCGTCGGAGGCTATTGGGAAGCAGGTCAGGGAAAGATGAAGAAGCCACAACAAAGACGCAGAAAGAAACAGATGGTGACGTCAGTGGAAACCGATGATGACATGAACGAAGGTGATGATGACGATGACGGTAACGGAGGTGCTGTGTTGGGGATTGAGAGACAAAGGGAGCATCCGTTTATCGTAACTGAGCCTGGGGAAGTGGCACGTGGCAAAAAGAACGGTTTGGATTATCTTTTCCACTTGTACGAACAGTGTCGTGAGTTTCTTGTTCAGGTTCAGACCATTGCTAAAGACCGTGGCGAAAAATGTCCCACCAAGGTATCTTTCAAGATTAACTTTATATTAAAAAAATTACTATATAGTTTTTTTTTTTTGGAAAAAGGACATAAATATTTGTACTATATAGTTCTGTCGGAATTTATGAGGTATGGTAGGGAAACCATAGCTATTATCATGGACAGCTGTTTTAAAGTAAGTTTGACAAGTCACGAGGTCAGGTTTTTCCAGTATTATTTTTGTTATTTTCTTTTTAGTTTTTGCTATGTCTGGCAAAGATTTATATAGGTTCTGATTTTATATTTTCTTTTTGTTTTCAGTAACGAATATAGTTAGATTTCAATTTAAAGTTTGACAGAATCACCGTACGACAACGTGTCGAGTTAGGGAAAAGACACAGTCGTTTTGTTTTTATGCTAAAAACGACATTAGACTGAATTTCTGCATGCATGTGTGTAACTAAATATACATAGATATTATACTTTTTGATAATAAGGATATTTTTTGTGTGTATATATTTAGAAATAATATTTAGATACATGATATTGCTCAGTGGGTAATATAATGAGTGATGAAAGTACAGAATCCATGAGCTCTGTGCAATTGCTTGTACAGATGCACGTTATTAAAATCTGAGTTTTACAGAAAATTCTCTTTCGTAATTTCATTTAAATTATTATATTTTAACATATAGTTAGGTACTTTTCTATAGTTTATTAAATTTGAGTCTTACATAAAATTAAGTTAATAAAAATGTCTAATTTGCTTTCTCAATTTTTTTATTTAAACTATTGATATTCTAACATATATTTAGGTACCTCTCTATACTATATCCTTTTCAGAACAAAAAAGAATTTTTTTTTAAATCATTAATTAAATTCTGATATTTTTTTTTATGTTCTCGCAAAATATGTAAATAGGTGACGAACCAGGTATTCAGGTACGCTAAAAAATCAGGAGCGAGTTACATAAACAAACCCAAAATGCGACACTACGTTCACTGCTACGCACTCCACTGCCTTGACGAAGAAGCTTCAAACGCTCTAAGAAGAGCGTTTAAAGAACGCGGCGAGAACGTTGGCTCGTGGCGTCAGGCATGTTACAAGCCACTTGTGAACATCGCTTGTGGTCATGGATGGGATATAGACGCTGTTTTCAACGCTCATCCTCGTCTCTCTATTTGGTATGTTCCCACTAAGTTGCGTCAGCTGTGCCATTTGGAGCGGAACAATGCGGTTGCTGCGGCTTCGGTTATTGTTGGGAATGGTATTAGTTGCACGGGTTCGTCTGCGTCTGGCGGTATGGGGTTTAATTAGTTGGGTTTATTGTTGGTTTAGTTACTTGTTTGTTGTCTTAATTAGATTGTTAGCCTTTTAATTTACTCGTTTTTGTTGGGCTTGTTTATTTATCATAAAATTTTACTGATGTTTAACATTAATGGGCCGGGCCTTTTTGATCCAGTAGCTTGTTTAGAAGCTCTACGTGTACTCTTTTGGTGATGATTATTTTGTTAGTTTTTAGAAATTGTTTTTTTTTTTGAGTTTTTAGTTTTTAGTTTTTAGTTTTTGATTCTTTAGTAGATTTTAGTTTTTTTGAAAAACATGAATGTTGGTTTAGATTATAGTTTTTAGTTTTTGGTTTTTGCTTTTGAAATTAATAAGATGAAGAATATATAAAAAAAGAATTTGAAAAATAAAAATATAAAATACCATCATCAAAAACACAAATAAACTTATTTAATAAAATTAGCCTAAACTAATAGAGAAAATGACTAGAATAGATCTAAAAAAGTTTTTATCACAAATATAGACCTTAACAATTAAAATGACCAAAATAGCACTTAAATGTTTTATTAAATATACATTTATACTCTTGGGTTAACTAATCCTAGATTTTTTTGTTTAGAGTTAAAGAGTGAGGTTTTGGGGATAAGTTTTCAGATTTTTTAAAAAAATTAAAAAAAACTTAAAATTTCAAAATAAAAAGTGCTATTTTGGTCATTTTAATTTTTGTGATAAAAACTAAAAATGGCTATTTAAGAGAATTACCCAAACTAATAACTGCAAATACAAAATAAAACTACTGTAAATCTCATATGGATATAAAAATTTGATCTCGAATGCCTTTCATATAGTGCCATAAAATTTATCAATAATATATATGGATATATATTATTTTTTGTAATGACTAACTTAAAATTATTTATTTATCTATTGATAAATTTAAAATTTTATATGAGTTATTTATTTGTAGTTTACACCATTTTATTAGTAGATAATAATAACATTAAAGTATTATAACTATTTTTTTAGTATAATAAAACTTTGTTTTGATTGCATAGATGTAAAAAACTTACTAGGCTGATTAGTGATATGAAAAATGCCTTAGCTATATGTGCTCATAGAATCAATTGATATGTGTGTTGGTTAGTTGCAAAAACTTACGTAGGTTGGATCATGATTTTATTCTTTGAATAAAAATAAATGTAAAATCTTTTGATAAGTAAAAAAGTAAGAAAAAGTTGGTTTTTGGTTTTTGCTTAGAAATACAGTTTTTTTTAAAAAAAAATTAGTTTTCCTAGATTTTAGAAAAACCATTGTGCAGTTGCTCAAAAAAAAAAAAAAAAACCATTGTGCAAAAAAACTTNTTAGTTTTCCTAGATTTTAGAAAAACCATTGTGCAGTTGCTCAAAAAAAAAAAAAAAAACCATTGTGCAAAAAAACTTAATTGAAAGAAAAATGGTTTTTGAAAAAAAAAAGAAACCAATCCAAAAACCCAAAACAATCAACCTCAAACGTGTCATCATTACTTACTTTGGGTGTCTCTTAAAAAGATTAAGTTGAACATGATTCTAAGTACATTGCATCAAACCAAATGATCAAATTTCAGAACCAAATTGTCTTCTCCATGTTGATAAACTTGTTAGTCCATCATGGACGGTGCAGCTTCGTAAAACAGAATCTCTGGCCGAATCTTCCTTTCTCCACAGAGTCTAACCACACTCTTCCAGCTACCAACAACCTATTCCATTACCACACATATGTAATCCCAACACATATGCCATTCAACAAAATGAAGACAAAATCATCTGTTTATGTCATACCTCTCCTGCTAAAGACTCACGTCTCAGATTGACCCACCGGTTCTTTTCATAAGCCATGCAGATGTGTTCTCCTTCTTCTTCACTATAACCAACCTGCATCACATCCCATATTTTCAGAGACTTGAACAGACAAATACAGAAAAACAATTAGGACAAGTTTTTTTTGTTTACCATTGACACAAGCCGGTAGTTTGTGTTTTGTTCTAAGCCTTTGTACAGTCTGCTGATATCTATCTCCCACTCCAAAGCCTTTGTTGTTTCTGTTATCTCTTTTTCAGTTTCACTCTTCTCCCATTCCAACACTAATTGTTGCAAACCCCCACAACACACCAATGTTATTTTATAACAAATGAAATGAGTACATGAGAACACAAACATGGTTCTCAAAAACATACCGATTATGAAGATAGGTGGGCATTTACTTATAACATGATGAACAACATTTGTCGTTCCACAGCCTCCAGTTTTAATGTCACATAACATTTTGTATCCCATGCGGATCGCCTTAAGGATATCCACAAACTTTATATCCCCAAAAGCACACTGCATATATATATATATATATATATATATATATATACATATAAGCACATAACATCTTCACAAAAGTACCAGTTTTTCTAGTAAAGATAAAGAGCGAAATAAATGAAACACACCTTCACGTTTCTGATTGAATCTGCAGCTATAACAATGCCATAAGAGCTCTGGTCTGGATAATTTGGCTGCCTTCTGCATTTTCTACAATTCATTCTTTCATTTTCCTCCAACGTGAAAAGGCGATTCACCAAGCTTTCTCCTTCTGAATTTTTCCAGCAATGCCAAGACTCAAGGATGGTAACAAGTATCTCAGCAGAATCACTCGACTGAAAAGAATGAAAAATACAATACCTTTGATTAAGCTTATTATGCAAAAAAAAATATATAAATGATGAAAGGTTAGAAGCTTATATTATTCACACGAACCATGGAATTAACGTCTTCCAGGGACACGAGTAAGTATCTCAGGACGAGACTGTAGACTCCCTCAGTTTTTATTTCCTCTGACACAACAGCAGTAAATAAACTCTGTAGCGCTTCTTCCTGGTTGTCCTTAAATGGTTGCTTATTGTTTTTTATATCTTGTTTAAGAACGTTTATGCTCACAAGGGCCTGCAAAAAGAATAATAAGGTAAAGAGATGGAATGAGCTGAATCAGAAGACAACGGCTTAGGAGTTGCTTTTACCTTCAGGGTCATGTCAAGAGCTGAGTTGTATCTGGCTGCAGCTCCTCCAAGTACGGACTCCATATTTCCAGAGACTGAATCTTCTACATGCATGTTTTGCATATCTTTAAGATGGTGAATGAATATAATAAGAAGGATGAATCTTAAAACAAGACAAAATTTTCAAATTATTCATCAGTTGAGAAGCTCCTTTTTACCACCACTGTTAACTTTAGTAGCTTCCTCTTGAATGTCATTGGTGGATGAAATTTCCAGTGGACTCTTTTCAGTTGTAAGAGTAACTTCTGGTTCCATCGTTTCTGGTGATTGAGATGTACCTCCCGGTTTAAGGTCGACAGAAGGTTTGCTGGACATGTAAGAAAAAGTTTTGCTCAGAGTAAAACCCTAAAACAAATACGCAAAAAAGGACTCTTGAGGTTTTAGCAATTGAATCTTTTCTTTTAGTTACTTCTTTTACCTTTAGCGTCATGTCAAGAGATGAATTGTATCTGGCTGCATTTCCTTCAACTGTAGTAGCTTCCACTTGAATGTCAGTGTTGGATGAAGTTTCCAATCGACCTCTTTCAGGTTCCTTAGAACCTTCTTTCGGTTCAAGTTTGACAGAAGGTTTTCTGTACATGTACGAACGAGTTTTGCTCAGAGNGTTACTTCTTTTACCTTTAGCGTCATGTCAAGAGATGAATTGTATCTGGCTGCATTTCCTTCAACTGTAGTAGCTTCCACTTGAATGTCAGTGTTGGATGAAGTTTCCAATCGACCTCTTTCAGGTTCCTTAGAACCTTCTTTCGGTTCAAGTTTGACAGAAGGTTTTCTGTACATGTACGAACGAGTTTTGCTCAGAGAAAACCAGAAAACAATTTAACAACACGCAAAAAAAAAAAGACTCTTGAGGTACTTACTGTTCAACTGTCTTATAAACAAGACTAGTCTTGCTCGTTGAAGTTATCTGTTAAGCCCATTCATTATTAGAACTGATTAACCGAAAAGCCAGAGAAGCAAATAGAGATTTTAGAACTTCAAGTACCTTAATGCTTTTATCTTTTTTTGTCTTTTTTGCCTGGGACTTCTTCTCCCCTTTGAGTGACTTCTTCCCCTCTTTGGATTTCACAATTACAACTTCATTCTAGATGAAAAGAGACAAAAAAATATATAAGAAACAATTCAAATACCAAATCAGCCGGCAAATGAAAGCTCTCTGTGTTATAAAGAAAGGTTTCAGTGTTTAGGTACTGAATCTTGTTCCTTTTTCGTTTGGTTACTGCTTTACCTTTATCGTCATGTCAGGAGCTGAGTTGTATCTAGTTGCAGCTCCTTCAAGTGCTGACTCCAAATGTCCGGACAATGAATCTTGAAGATGGTGAATGAATATAATAAGGATGATTAAACCAAAAAAAGTTCAAATTATTCGTCAACTGAGAAGCTCTTCTTCTGTCGTTTTTGGTGATTGAGACGTACCTCCCGGTTTAAGGTCGATATACGGTTTTCTGTACGTGTAAGAACATATTTTCCTCAGAGAAAACCCAAAAACAATTCATCAAACACGCAACAAAAGGTACTTACTGTTCAACAAGCTTATCAACGGGAGTGGAAATGCTCGTTGAAGTTCTCTGTTGCGCCATGAAGACCATTCATTCTTAGATTAGATTAACCTAAAAGTCAGAAAAGCGAATAGAGAAGTTAAAACTTCAAAGACCTTAATGCTTTTCGTCTTCTTCTTTTTTGCCTGTGACATCTTCTCCTCTTCGAGTAAAAGATCTGCTTCTGCTGCATCTGACTTGGCTTTGGATTCCATATTTACAATCTCATTCTACATGAGAAGAGAAAAAAACCATATAAGAAACATCTCAAATACCAAATCAAACGAAAAAATGAGAGCTCTCTGTATATAACCAAAGTTTTAAACCAACCAGCAAGAAAGGTTTTAGCAGTGGAAGCATATAAGAGCGGTTATCAAAAGCAGAAAGCCTTGTGAGCTTCTCTAACAATCTAATCCTTGAGTTATCAATCAGCAATATCTTTGCATCGATCAGCAGAACCTGCAAGTCACCATTTAGATAGTTTTAGATGGACAATTCTAACAATCTAATCCTTGGATATATTCAAAGCATGCATGAACCTCTTGGGTGACCATTGATTTCAGAAGTTCTATGGACTTTAACACTACGCCATCACTGAGACATTTACTCTCACGGATAAGACTCATGCAATCTTCTAAGTCAGAGAAATCAAATGTCACATCCCATGCTCCGTTTAAAACATCTCGTACTGCACACAAGAATAGCTTTGCAGTGAGGGAATTTTCAGGGAATCTCTCTTCGGCTCTCTTGCACAGAAGAGATGCATAGCAGTTCCACTGATCTTCATGAACAATCTTTCTTCTATTATCTTCAACCATACACAAGTTCTCCACGAAAGTAAGAGCTGCTTCGTATTCTAAAACCTGCTCTTTCTTTGCATATTTGGATCTCAAAGCTCTACATGTGTACTGAACAGCTCTCAGAACAGCCACCCAAATTTCAAGATTGTGTTCCCTGATAGGTTTTGGAAAGCTTTTATCCACTGAAGAGGAGTTACCTAACCATGATATGATATCATCTCCCTGAGCATGTGCCTTGGCGTAGTGAACATCAGGTTTTCCAATGAAATGGATCTTCCCATCATCACCATCAAATGAAGCATTATTGCTTTTCAATAGTCTTTTATCCAGAAGCAGCAAGGAAAACTGCTCGTCAAATTCAATAGTTTCTTTAACTCGAATACTATCCAACACACTGTCCACTGCTCTGCAAACTTGTTCTGTACCATCATGCCTTTCACACTTGATGGATTTCAGAAAGGCTCTGATTTGACTCAGCTCATAACATTCCAGAAAACATAAACTCTGTGGTGTTTCCACTATGTGACAATCGAAAATACTCTGCTCTGAAACTTCAAGTTTTTCAAGACACTTAACCGGAAAATACATCAACCAATCTCGAATGCTACAAGAGAGAATCTGATGCTCACAGAGCGACACAAGGAGTAGTTTAACTTCCTTGAGTAAACTACTCCTCTTTTCATCCGCAGCTAAAGGCCATTGGTTTGACCATCCCTTCTTCCTAGATTTACTTGTAAACTCTTTCACAACTTCTATCTGAGTGTTGATCATATCAACGGCAGCTACTGTATCCAGTGGCTCCCAAGGCCCAACCTGTATCTTATGAACCCATTTTCCCCCTATCCTAGTGACAATATCCGAAGAAGGTTTAAACTCTGCAGCATGATTCTGTTCAAGATGAGCCTTACATTCTTCAGCACTAGAGAAATCAGCTAAACATATAGTCCGACACACCCAAGTTGTCCATTTTTTGTGTTCCCTGGCATAAGCTAGAACTTTCTCCAAAGCCTCTACTCCCTCACTGTTATTTACAAAACCTCTAAGCTTCTCAATGCTTACTTTCATCAACTCTCTTTTGATCTTAACATCCAAACCCATCCAAAACAACCTAAGCCCTTTATTAACCTCATCCTTAACCGTTTCCAGACTTCTCTTCATCTCCAAAAACTTTCCCTCATCGTTTCTGATAGATTCCTTCTTAGAAAGAGAGATCACAAACTCTGACTCTTTGATCAGAAACTCCAACCTCTTCCTCCTTTTCTCTTCTAGGTTACAAACATATAAACCTCTCTTCGCTACGCGAACACACTCCTTGTAATACAACACTGATCCAAGCCGTTGAGCTAATCCATAGAGTCCTTCTGCACAACGTCCCGAGAGCCTCACGTCTTTTACAAAACATGACACTGAAGCTAAAATATACGTGAACATCAAGTTAGGGTTGTTGTTCTCTGCTGCTTCTTCTCGTGATAGCTTCGAGAAGATTCTCCCTTCTTCGTTGTGGAGAAGCGATGAGCCTTCTTCTTTTGCGTAGACTAGTAACAGATCTTCGAGTATCTCCAAGGCCTTGGCGTGATCTCCTTCGGCGATTAGGTCTTTAGCGTCACAGAAGAGCTTTGCGCCTTCTTCATCGTCGTTGAAAAGAGAAGACTTCTTCATAGTCAATGATTCTCAAAGTTTTCCTTAGGTTTCTTCGTCTCCAAGTTTTGTTTTTTTTTTTTGGTTCTTCAGAGAGAAAGTTTGTTAAGAATAGTGGCGGGAAAGTCAACGAACATAACAGCAAGGAAGAGAAGACGTTGGCTTTTATCACGTGAGAGGCACGTGGCAATTTGGGGGAAAAAATAACGTTTTGAGGGTTGTCATTGGGGAATTGTATCGAACACCTTGTGCGCATTATCCATTTGTGATAAATAAATTCAAAAACTAGTGTGAAGCTTTGAATAATTGTCGTCTTCATGTTTGTAATGAACAACAAATACAAAACCAAGCAACACGCGTCTATTCATAATCACTCGCTCCCTCTATTTTTTAAGAAGAATCGGGTCTAATGACCATTAATTGAAAACTGAAAGATATGGGGCAAAAAAGAATTACTTGAAACATTGGGGGCTGTTCCTGAATAACCATACTAAAATAGTGGGCCTACAATAAGCTAGTTTTGGGCCTAGATGTTTGAAGATAATTAAAGGGAGAGATTCATAATCGCACTTAGTCATGATCATTTGGGTTTTCGGTTAGGATCGGTTCGGTTTATTCGGATTTTAGATTATTTCGGTTGGGATGCTTAGGAACTGGACATATTTCAGATCGGTTCGATTCGGAAATTGTCGGGTTCAGGTCAGTTTCTATTTTTTTTATAAAATCCGACATAGAACCGTATTACAAATAATTTGGGTTTGGTTCGGGTTTAAAGCTCAATAAACCGAAAAATCGCGAAAACCCGAGTTAAACCCTAAACCCGAAAAAATATTCAGGTTCTTCGGGTAGTTCGAACTTTTAAGATATTTTATTTATAAATTATATTTCAAATATATTAAATTTAAAAATAATTAATATATAATAAATCCAAAATATTCGAGTATCCATTTGTTTTTCGGTTCGGTTTTGATTCGTTCTCGGTTTGATTTTACTTTTTCAGATTTAGAAATATAGGAATCATTTGAGTTTTTGTAATTTTTGGACCGGTTTCGATCTCGGTTTTTTTGGTTCTATTTCGGTTTTGCGATTTCGAATAATATGCTCAGGACTAATCACAATCTAACTCTATTATTGGAGAAGAATCGAGTCAACAGACCATTAATTAAAAAATGAAAGATATGGGGGCAATAGAAGGATTACTTGAAACATTGGGGGATGTACTTGAATAACCATATTAAAGTAGTGGGCTTACAACAAGACGGTTTTGGGCCTAAGAAGTTTGATTGGAAGGGAGAGATGTTGTACGGCCGCAATGGTTGAAGTGAGACAAGGTTGGTAAGGCCGGCGGGTTCGCACAGTCACCGACTCACCGGCCCTTGTAAAAAGTCTAAACCTGTTTTTATTTTATTATATATTGACTTTTCTACTTTTTAGGTATACTCGTTGAATTCTAGTCTGTCGACTTGAAATTATATGGTGAGATTTCAAACTGTCTATTTCATTTTTATTACAAACCAAAATCGCACGCAGAAGATAAGACATTTCAGTTTCTTATGTTTTGTCTTGTTAATTCTTTTTGTATTATTCACAACTTGTGATGTGATGAAGTAGACAATTCAAAAAGGAAGCGGTGTGATGCCATATTCTTTTATAATAGATTAAATTTTATATCGGAAGTTTGATTTCTTTTTTTTTCAAAATAATACATAATAAAATAAAATAATATATTTTATATCAAAACATTTGTTTGAAATCATGGAATGCATCATTCAAAAAAATATTTTTGTTGTTGTATCATAATATTCTTATAATTAACAAACAGTCATTCCGATTATTACTTCCTATAGTTGGTTCAGTATATTGAATTTAGAACCAACATATTTATATATCTAATTCTAAATTGGAATGAAATCAATATAATACAACAAAGATAATAAATTCTAAATTGCAATAAAACCAATATAATACAACAAAGATAACAAATATTCAAACTGCGATAAAGATTTTAAGTTTGCAGGAAGTATTATCATAGTTTTAATTATTATTTATTTTTCCTGTTATTGTATATATTTATGTAATTTGTTTACAATATAATTAATAAATAAATTTCAGTTGTTAAAATAATAATAATAATAACAATAATAATAATAATGATAATAATAATAATAATAATAATAATATATGTATTAAGAAGTAATTTTAAATTGAAAATTCATCTGATATCAGAATTCGATCAATGTGATTTTAATCCATCTAACCCAAAACTGGTGATCGTTTCCCAAACAATTTAAAATTAAAATAATATATAAAAATATAATTGATTTATTATCAATTAGTTTTAGTTCGGTTTGATATTGTTATCAGTCTCAGAACCATATGTGAAATTTTCATCTCATTGTTTTCTATTTTCGTCACAAGATTCAAACACACACGTCACTATAATATTTTTTAACTTTATATAGATAGTCAATTTGATAGAGATCCATTAGTGAACCAAGTGGTGTAAGACTTTTAACTCCAGATCCAAGTGGATTTCATCATAAGACATTTCGTTGAGGGTCTAGACCGTCCAGCAAAGCTGTGACGGTGCCTATCACGCGTCTTAAGCCGATCATTGTGAAAACTAACACAACCGAACAAAAATAAAAGACAATCATTTTTAGTAGTTTGAAGTTTGCATGATGTCTTTGAAGCTCACATGCATGTTGGACACCGAATCTTGTAGTTCACACGACAAATTAGTTGGTTAATTTTGAATTACTATTTCATGTCAACTCATCATATTGGTATTTTTGCACTTAGCTTTGTTAATTTTGTTATTTTTATGTTATTTTATACGGTATTGGGTGTTAGACCTTGTGCTCAACCCAGGTAAAACCTTCCCGATTCCATTGCCTGACCGGACAAAGGAGAATTATCCACGTTATAAGTGGAGAATCCCTAGATTATCAAAAAAAAAAAAAAAGTCAGAGTTGAAACGTGCTTATACATACGTTAACGGAACATACATTTATCAATATATGATCAGATGTCATCTAACTGCACCATACAAGTGACACTAGCTCACTAGTTTGTGTATGCATGCCTCTCATGTAATATGAAATTTATTTGATTAGAACCTGTGAGCTTTGTGTTGTGTCAGGACAAAAAGTGTTGATAGGAAACTAATTATATAATTTAAAATCAAATAAAATCTTACACTTTCATGAAACCTTAACGAACAAAAATAAAAATACCAAAACATTCAAGAATCATAACACATCTCTTCATCGCAAGTAACACAAATCTCTTATTATCATCTCAATAACCCGAATGAGGAGAGGAAGAAGAATCTCCAAACCGCCAAAATCTAGCATAATCTTGCTCTTCTTGTTGCCTAGAAGAGCCACCAGAAGACGAAGAAGTTGTTGCAGCAGTAGTAATAGTTGATAAACTATGATCATGAGACATTGAAACACCATTACCACTACCATAACCACCTCCCAAATTAAAACTTAGCATATCACTATTACTCCCATCTTGATAATACTGGTTATAGTGTGGAACATTTCGCGTTTCGGTTTGATTTGAGGAGTAACAAGTAGAGTTAGAGAGCTGATTGTTAATAACATTGGTTCCTAGCTGAACCCTTTCAGGGAAATTGAGTTTGGCTTTGCTTCCTTTGAACTTAAGAGCTGCTTCATCATAAGCTAAGGCTGCGGACTCAGCTGTTTCAAATGTCCCTAGCCACACACGTGCTGCTTTTTTCGGATCTCGAATCTCAGCTGCCCATTTCCCCCATGGCCTTTGCCTTACTCCTCTATAGTGTCTCCTCCTCACATTCCCTTAATATCAATCACAAATATTAATATTGCTATTACATATGTTATAATGTATGCATTGTATATATATATGCTTAGTGTAAGTATTTAAATGCATATCATCACATATTGGTGCTGACTAATTGAACCATATACTAATAATGTCATTCTATAACTATCTTAGAGAACAATCTATATCCAAATTAGTAAATCACATTTAATAATACCATACTTTTAAGTTATAAACTGGATCTCCTATAGAAATATGAGATCTACATCTGCTAGACATGACATTCACACAAAATTTTCAAGTAATTTAACATAGACACGAGCATGTATATATCTACCTTGATCTTGATGAGTAGGAGCAACTTGTTGACTAGATTCTTGTGGATTATACACAGAAGGACTATCGTCAGAGTTGCTGTTTTGGTTTCCAATTACTTGAGACAAAGCTGAGACCATTACACGCATGTCATGTTGAGATCTAGCCGAGTAGACTGGGAATAAGTTCTCATTTTCCTCGGCTTCTTCATTTTCCTCGCCTCCAAAGGGCATATTCCCATAATATCGAGGATCCATTTTGCTAGATTTTATTTAGAATCCGAGATATGATAAGAGTTTAGGGTTTGTTCTGCTCTTCTTTGGACATCAAGAACAAGAAGGCGATATGGAGAAGAAACTAGGTTAAAATGAAAGAAGAAAGAGAGAGAGAGAGTAAAGTCTTCTTTTCTGAATGCAATATTCTGAGTTTTTTTATAGAGGAAATCAGGTTTACGTGTGAACATATGACCTTCAAAAAATATCCGTTTGAGTTTGGTTCTCTCTTTTTTTTTTTTTGGTTTTTTAGTTATTTATTTTATTGTACTTAGTGTTATTATTGTATAGTAATAAAAACATGTTTGCATGTACGATTAGTACGAATCAATATTGGGGCCTTAAAATGACGAGATGTATAATATGAGAATGTTTGTTAAACATTTCCTAATACGGAAAGTGCATGTGTATTTTTAAATATCAGACGAAAGGGGGATACAACACGAGTTGGAACTTAGAGAAGATGCATGCATGTTCACGTTTTGTATGATATTATTGTAATTGTAAAAGTGTTAACACACTCATGGACATGAGGAAAAGAAATATTATTATTTTCTGAATAATAATATAAAAATAAAAAAAGAACTCGTGCTCTCGCAAGGATTTAGTTGTAAGTTTAATGTTAACCGACAATTTCATTTTCGTCAAATATCGACATATATTCTCTAAAAAGATGAAAGATGTTTAAAAAAAAAAAAAAAAGAAGTGTATATGTTTCCTTTGTGGATGGAACGCGATAAGAAAAAAAATGGCAATATGAGTTTGCGTACGTGTGAAGTGAATCTAGTTTTTAATTAGGGTTTGACTAAAAGTTTGCAACACAAAAAAAGTTTTAGAACCTCTGAATCCAATAAATGTGTACACACTCCAATCGACATAAACAAAGCGACGCGGACGCCTATAAGTTTGGCAGCAATGCAGAATCCTTACTGAAAATTTAACATTATCACAAGATGTTGTATTAATTTTTATATGTATACTCTACACTACACTCACTTTTTAGATAATTGTATCGAAAATAATTGTTAGAAACAATGCTTTTAGACACTTTTCACACTTTTCTGTTATTAAATTAATATCTAAAGATGGCTTGCTGGTAAGCAATTAAAACGATAAAAGCAATTAAGAAAATCAGCTAATAGGATAATCAGGTTACTTTTCGGACAGAATTAATCGATCATGATGTGGATCTGATACCATGATAATTTTTTTAGATTTCCAGTTTAAAACTAATTGGCAATTAGTGAATTGGTTCAAATCTCTTATATATTATTACCATTCACATTTCCAATATAAAATTTTTATCTCAATATCCTCCCTCGAGATAATGGTGCATATAACCATTAATTTATCAAAATCTATCATATCACTCTAAGATAGTGTTTTTTTCTAAATATCTCAAAGAAATTAAATCTTCTTTGAACCATTAATTTGTGGGATGATCAGGCCACTATCTGAACTAGATTAATGAGTCAGGGTATGAGGCAGTTCTGATACCATGATGAGTTTTTTTAAATTTTCAACTTAAAACTAATTGGTAAAATGGATTAGCCCAAATCTCTTATATATTATTCATGTTCGATTCATATTTCAAATGTTGGAACTTTATCCCAATAAATCAGTTTAAATTTTTGTCCTATAAACCTTAATAAAAAATATTTAAATCATGATTGTTTACTTAATGATACATTATTTAATTTATGTAATAAGAGGATATTTCCGAATAAATATTTCTAAATAAGCTGTATGATGAACAAAAAGCTAAACTGTTAAATTGTATCATTCTGGTGTGAGGGGTAGGGGGTTTGTGTACACGTTTCAGCTTTCTAATGGAAAATTTTATACAGTGTACATTATAAGACTGCCTATCTTTTATATATATTGTTGGCCTTTATCTAAAAAGTTCCATATTTGAGTAACTAATAAGTATTGGCAAAAATGTCAACAGCTAAGTAAGTTGACAGGTAAAAAGAGCAATGTGTCATGTGGGATTATAGTGTAAGACTTGTAAGTTGTAAATGCAATACAGCCACTTTGACTCGCAAAGATGTGTCTTTGTGCATTGTGTCTGTTTGTAGGTAGTGTAGGTGTTAGGTTCAACAACCATTTCCCTAACCGACGGTTTATGTTACGTTTATTGATCACATTTTAACAAAATTAATAGGTCATTATTGTTGAATGTCTTTAATTAAGTCTCACTCTCCCTGCATTTATAAACTTATGACTTTTTAGACAAATAATCTCTTTTTTTTTCTTCTATAAACATATTCATGACAATTCTGCAAATCAAACTGATAATTTTGTATCCACATGAACGACAAAGGACAGTTGTTTTTTGACACTTCATGCAAGACTGTCTGTTTGTAAATTTTGCGTTCGCGATATATGGATAAGCTCCGAACTGTAGAAACTTCTCTTTAATATCTTGATGTTTTCTAGATAACCTGTAAAGACTGATAGTTTTTCTAGTTCCGAAACCATCTTTACCAGTTGCGAACAATTCGTTACAAAAGTAACTAAAATTGACGTAAATTCCTCATGCACTCCATTGTCTTTATGAGTGCTTCAACTTCCGAGTGAATGAGTGAAATACTTGTATGTGTTCCCTCGCTTCCACTAATCCATCAAAATCTTCTAATGTGCTATACCAGTTTTGACCCGAATAAATATCATATCTTTCCCAAATAATCTCTCTCTTTCACAAAAAAATTTCATTTTATAATTTTTTTAAAAAATTTGTTTCACAAATACTATCATTTTGCATTTTCACTGCAAATTTATAAACAATATTCTAATTTTAATTTATTATTAAATTTATTAATTGGAGATATATATTTTTTATTAATTTATTAATGATAGATAAAAAGAAGTTTAATAAAAATGAGAATTTCATTTGTGTGAAATGTCAAAATAAGAATTTTTTTTAGTTTATGTTAGTAACTTCACAAAAAATTTCATTTTATATTTTTTTAAAAAAGAATTCTGTTTCACAAATACTATCATTTTGCATTTTCACTGCAAATTTATAAACAATATTCTAATTTTAATTGGATATATATATATATTTATTAATGTATTAGTGATAGATAAAAAAGAAGTTAATAAAAAATTTCATTTGTGCAAGCCAGTTACAAAAAAAAAAAAAAAAATTCATTTGTGTGAAAATGTCAAAATGAGATTTTTTTTTTTTTAGTTTATGTTAATAATTTCCAGAGCTGGTAAGATTTATTTAGCTGTGTTACTATAATGAAAGATGCACACATGAGTTGAATAACCACTTGCTTCATTTTAAAACTTTTATACATCCAAGATTCCGAAAAAAAAGAAAACACAAAAACATGAAGAAAGAAAAAAGCCAATGTACAAAGTATATATATTTCTATGTACACTTTTCTTTGGCAAAACAATTACACAAAATCCATCTTTCACAGAGGAATTGGCTTCATATTACGGATTCTCATATACGTCAAAAACTGTGAAGGCAATTCAGCAAGTAGCGCTTGTACTAGAGATATCTCTCCATCTGCAACACAACACAATACACTCATTAAACCCCACCAACTCAAGAACTAACAAACCTTCTCAAGAATCAAACATAAACTCACGTTGCACATCTCGTAGTGCCACAAACTGAACAATATCTCGTGAAGCTAATCGCCCTGTCGAGCTCTCCAACCTGTCTCCTCTATCCGCATCAAGTATCTAAAAGACCCAACCAAAAACACAAACACAGTTTACATAAAAGATCATATATAGTTGTAAGAATCTTTAAGTATCTTTTTTGTACCTCCATCTCTTTAAAATCAGCTCCTCCAACTCCTACAATAAGAATTGATAACGGCAAATCAGATGCACTGACCAACGCATCTTTTGTTTCTTGAAGATCTGTTATAACACCATCCTGAAACAATGTTTTGATTTTGTTATATTATTGCTATTTGATGTTGTGTTTTATATTTTTATATATATATACTCACTGTGATGATTAATAAGACGTAGTATCTACGTGAGCCTTGAGCTAGAGACTGGCTAGCTATCATAGCAGCAGCGTTTATCACCGGACCAAAAAGAGTAGGTCCTGCCAAAGAGACGTTGAAAAGCGCACTTGTGTATGAAGTCAAGATTCCTTGAATCCCATCCACCTGAGAGAGAAAGAAAACAAATGATTTGTGAATCCTAAAACATCAAAGTTCTCATATTAAAGCAATGTCCAAGAAATAGCTAAGCGGCATTAGGCGCTTTATAAGATTATTCACTATAAAGGAGCTTAGATCAATTTTTTACACTGTATTAAAGAGATCCTGTTGAGTTTGTTTTACCTCACAGTAAGAACTGCTGCTTCCATTGAGGTTAAAGCAATGTGAAACTGGACCGTCTATAGGACGAGCTCCAAATCCCCAGGCAGGGAAGCGTTTATCTGAGTCATAAAACTGCAACACTTCTCCAAGATCCACTATTGCCTGAGTAAAAAAAGGAAGAGAACATGATCAGTTTTTAGTCACAGTCACTGTTAATTTAAAAAAAAATGGAATAACACACTGAATGCTCACTCTCTGGTAGGCATTTAATCGTCCTGAAGGATCAACATAGTGCAAAGAATCAGGGAGGCGTGGGTTTCCGTTTGAAGCTGAAGGACAATAGAAAAAAAGTTTAGGTTACAAAACTAACAACAACATTACATATTCATTCAAAAAGTTTTTTTGATTTCTACCTGTGAAATCAATTGCAACCATGAAGCTTAATTCAAACCCTGATGCCAAGTATTCAAGGAATGTGTGCTGGACTGTCTCTGTAAACTTCTCCACAAAAAGCTGGCTCTTTAATACCTAAGTATAAAGAGGAATGTAAGCAGATATAATTTAAATGAACATGTTGTACTATTTAGTAGTTCATACCTTGTTTTGTCCAGCACCTGTAGGCAAAGATAAATTGATTCCTTGGCCAGCTAAGTGAAGTTTCTCCAAGTCTGCAAGCGACTTTTGAACTTTTCTGTTTCACACAAAATAGATGTCAGCTAACAGATTTGTTTTTATAATTCACTCCAAAATTTAGCTCTAAGATTGCAGTTTTACCCTATCAGACTGTGTTTGCCATTGGAATTGAAGTCTGAGCATTCTATTATCAGTGGACTGTCCTGCAAGATTATAGAAGAACATTTGAGACATCTCAGAGAGAGACAGAAACTTTATATTCATTCAGTACCTTACTACCGACTTGTTGAACACTTAGGGAGAGTGGTTTCCAAATAGGGTTAAGATTGTTCTTCAGGACTTCAGTTTTAGACACTGGGATTGGAGTTCCGTGCTCCACAATCTTTGATACNAGTGGACTGTCCTGCAAGATTATAGAAGAACATTTGAGACATCTCAGAGAGAGACAGAAACTTTATATTCATTCAGTACCTTACTACCGACTTGTTGAACACTTAGGGAGAGTGGTTTCCAAATAGGGTTAAGATTGTTCTTCAGGACTTCAGTTTTAGACACTGGGATTGGAGTTCCGTGCTCCACAATCTTTGATACTACCAAAAATGGATCCTAAGGATGAACAAAAGGAAAAAAAAAGTTATGTTTATGTAAAAAGGCAAAGAGAATGAATCAACAAAACTTACACTTTTTGAGAAAAGATCCTTAGATTCCAAACTTGAACATCTGAATACTATCTCTGTTGAAATCTTAGAAGCAAGGCACTCCTCAGCATGGACAATAAGCTTTCCATGGTGAGGCTGAGTCTGTGAGCGCTTTAGCTCTAATGTAATAGTCCTAGTTGATTTTGTTACTATCTGCGTGGGTTGAAAAGTAAATATAAAATATTCTCCTCATATATAGCACATGCCAACATAATCATTCAAGCAGTTGATGATACCTCAGACAATGCACATGTAGCTTCACCGAGAAACTGCTGATCCTCAAGCTTAAGCATCTGAAAAGGGTAAAATCTTCAGTAGTAAGCACACATGGCATAATAAATAGTAGGTTGAGAGTTAAGACACAAGCATGTGGGTGATGGTGCCCACTTTTAATTAACATTTTAGATAAAAGAGTCTATCACATCAAAATGTAAATAGATTAGCAGGGGTTACCTCCTCTCTTGAGTTTTGATACTTAGTGTCAACATCATACACACGAAACCTGTGTATACAAGGAGTCATATACTTTCAGGTAAAGGTATTTAAAAGAAGTCTTTCCTCAGTGACATATAAGAAGACTGTTTAGAAGAAGCTTACAAGAATGTCTGCACAGTCTCGAAATGATAAGCGAGTGTGAATTTCTGAATCCATTTTGGAGCTAAAGAGTTCAAAACAACTTCTGTGCGGAACACTTCGGTAAGTGTCTCATCTTTTTCCTTCTTATACACAACCACCATAGGATCACTCTGAAAAAATAAAGAAAGGTCATAAATTTCAGAAGAATCTAGGCAAAAGATCCAATTTTGAAATGAAAACAAACCTTGGAGAGCACGTCACGGTCTCGTAAATTTGAAGCAGAAAACGATAACTGCCAAAAAAAACATTATCAAACCCTACAACCCTTCTCACAAGATACAAAGATAAAAGTGATGAAGAAGAAGAAGAGAGGTAACCTCGATCTGAGAGAAGAGACCGTTGAAGCCACGAGACTTAAGATAGTAATCAACAGCATCGTTAGTAGTGGTTAGAGCCGTGGAGGAGGAAGCAGCTCCACTAACACTGGCTCTAGCGCCAGGACCAGAGGAGACATCTTCAGAGAAGCAGTTTCCCATAGAGATAATCTAGTTACGGAGACAAAGAAACTGTGTGTTGAATGTTGATTGATGATGATCAGAAGCTATAACCTGAATCGAACAAAAAGAGAAATGTTTTTTTTGTTAGGACAAAAGGAAGGAAGAAGAGATGGTAGTAAATGGGACCCACTTGTCCAGCTAGACTTTTCTATTGATTGACTGGCTTGTTATACCCCTTTTTATAGGCTTTTTTAAAAAGAAAATTAAACTGACTTTTTTCATTTAATTATTATTTTGACTTTATTCACGAAATACCCAAGAAACTTTCCTCAGTTTTCTTAGAAAATTCTTTGTAACAAAAATCTTTTAGTACGCGTTTATTAGTCAAATTTATATTAATGGAAAAGATTACTTTTAGTTTTAGCCAGAAAATTAAATACTATGAGCTGACAAAAAAAATTAAAATACTATGAGACAAAATATATATTTATTAGAGAGCATTTATAATACTCCCTCTAATAAA
Source organism: Eruca vesicaria subsp. sativa (assembly GCA_932364175.1). NCBI lineage: Eukaryota > Viridiplantae > Streptophyta > Magnoliopsida > Brassicales > Brassicaceae > Eruca > Eruca vesicaria. The sequence continues at coordinate 125,331 of CAKOAT010382932.1, forward strand.
ATTTTCGTTTCAAAATAAATATTGTTTTATAATTTCAATGTCAAATTTATTAATTTTATTTGATATATTATTTTTTCATTAGTTGAAATGTGGTTAAGTGTATAGTTAATAGTATTTTTCAATGTTCTAAAAATCGCTAGGCGGAAACTAGGCGTTCTATAGAGGATTAGCGCCTAGACGGATTATTCGGGGCCTAGGCGGGAATTAGGCGTTAACAAATTATTGATTTATTTTATATATATTTTACATTTATATAAGCGATTTAAGTTTTTTGGTTTAATTATAATTTTATTTTAATAAATTATCAAAATCTGATATACAAAATAAAATAAATTACACAAATTTGTTATTATTTTCTAAATTATTACTTAATTTAAAAAATTTATACTAATTTAAACTAATTATAACTGTTTTAGAGCAATTTAAACCGATTTAACATGGTTTAAACAGACTTGAATTGTATAAATCAGATTTTAAGAAAATCGTTTCGGTGAGAGGGGATTTGTCGCCTAGGCGGACGCCTAGTCGGCGCCTAGACCGATTTTTAGAACATTGGTATTTTTATCTAGAGAATAGGCAAAATTAACTATTTTCAAAAATTCAAAACGATAATTAATTTAAAATGAAGAGAGTATTAGTTAATCCGTAAAGTTATTGTTTTAAAAATGGACTAGTTTATATCCTTTATTTTAAGAAAATGGATTAGTTTAGAAGCTGCCAATGACATGGCCCATGTTATTAGGTTTGATAATTAAGATCTGATTGTTAATTCCTAGTTGATATATAACGATGCTTCTTTAGTCATTTGTTGGCAATACAATATTGTTACGAACATTCGTTTTTTCTTAAATAAAGAAGCATATTGTTATCTGTTTTGTGTTTACACCAATCGAATCATTGTTAATATGACTTGTGAGTACTTATTATCATAGACTGGTCAATAAACATATCAAGTAGAAGTGATTTCCATATTAAATGTTTTATATAATGGTAACAATTTTTATTAATATTGAGTTAATAACTATAGTTAAACTATTTATAATTTTTCTTTTTACTAACAGGATTTATCATTCTTCTATCGAAAAATTGTAATTCATAGAAAAAATTGAGAAATTTTCAGACTACATTAAAGCTGTTGCTTTGGAGAAATATTAAGACTACATTAAAGACAAATTGCAATTAAAGTGAAGGTATAAGGAAATAGAGAAAGACTTTCATGTGAGAATATTTTACACTGGATTATCATATTTTACTATGATTTTACCTCAAGTCCCAACGTTCACACAATTCAGAAATTTTGTGGAAACAATTCCCTGATTTACATATTTTATTTTGTCAAAATTTTACTTAAATTGTCACGTTATTTCGGGACAATTTAGAGAGGAGGATATGAATTTGTACTTTCTTTCTTTTCCAGTTTCAGTTATTTATTTATTTATTCATCTTTGTAAGAAAAATAACATTATAATCCTTGACACAACCACCACCATCCACAAAGCAGCTGTAAACTGACAGGACCATTGACACACAGACCAAAAAAAGCAGGACCAGAACCTAAGTGAACTCAGTAGCTAACTAAGGTAAATACAAATAGGGGAGGAGAGGAAGAAAGAGAGCTTGAAGGAAAATCTTTTTAAATTTGGAGAAATAAGACAAAAGGAAAAAGCTTCTTTAAAATTAAAAAAGAGAGGACAGGACAAACAGAAAAACCAAAGAAGATGTGAATTACAATGCAAATGCTCAATCATTCATAGTGGGAGACTTATGACCTGCCCCAGAGAAAACTTAAAACCAAAGCAAAGTCTTTTTGTCTAGCAATAGGTTTCACCTTAGAGTTAATAATCATATTCTTGGTCTCAGTATTGCGTTTAGAGTTAAACTTTGAATGTTATGCTTAATAGCAGATCCCAAGTATTAAACACATACTTAAACAAGTGTTTTAGGAAAGCTTGTAATAAAAGAGTTCTAATATGGTTTATTAATTTCATATCCCAATCAGAGTTGCCTTTCAAATTGCACTTCTGATTAGGGATCTGAAGAAAGTTTTGATGTTTTAGAGGAATTTTGACATACTTAGAAGAAAATAAAAACCTTATACTATAGCTTTTTTTGCTAACATAGAGGAAACGAGCTGGAGACTCTACCTTTTATATCTTTGTCCTTTTTTTTTCCAGTGTATGCACCAGCTTGCTTCCATGCTTCTCCACCACTCACAAGTTTTCTAGATCCTGCAAAGAGGTTTTCATCATCATATCATCGTCATCATAATCAAACTGTTTCTCACCTGAACCAAAACCATGTTTTAGTACGTACACGAGAGTTAACAGAGAGTCCTCTCAGTTTTAAGATGTTTGATTATAGGATGTGGTTGTATCCGCTGTGTGATGGTAATAAGACTGATTCGCCGCATTCCAGTCTCCTGTTGCAGAATATGCCCTGCTTGCAGCATTCCAATCAGTTGTCGTCTGAGCCCCTGGAATAGAACCTTGCGTCACAGCTTGTTGACTATATGCACCAGCTTGAGCACCATATTGAGGCGCATATCCACTAGGATAAGCATGTTGTTGTGTTGTGTATTGAGGCGTGTATCCAACAGCTTGAGCACCATACTGCGTTGTGTATCCAGGAGCTTGAGTATGTGGTTGTGTTGTGTATCCAGGAGCTTGACCATATGGTTGCTGAGCGTACCCAGCTGCTGCATCTAGGGTCTGCTGAGCGTATCCAGCTGCTGCTTCATGGAGTTGCTGAGCGTACAGAGCTGCTGCATCTTGGGGTTGCTGAGCGTATCCAGTTGCTGCTTCTTGGGGTTGCTGAGCGTATCCCGTTGATGCAGCGTGGTTTCCCTGAGCGTACCCAGTTGCTGTAGAATAGGTTTGCTGAGCATACGCAGTTTCATGGGGTTGTTGAGTATATCCAGGTCCACCAGCATAGAGCTGAGTCGTTTGCCCCGTAACTGCATAATGTTGCTGTGGTGGATAACTAACTGCTCCAGCATATGATTCTGCTGCACTTTCTCCCACACTCCCAGGCTGTAAATGACTGGTTTGAGGTTGGTATGCGTAATCAGTTGCTCCAGCAGCTAGTTGTGGGGTTTCACCATGTGCCTGTGTAGGATAGCCAGCTGTCGCAGTATGAGATTGAGCAACGCTATTTGCCTGCATGGACATTGTAGATGCTTCTGGGTGATAATAGGTCCCAGCAAGGATCTCATGCTGCTGACTAGCTTCCCCTTCCTTTTGTGATGCTGACGTATACAACTCACCTCTATATACACTCCCGTTAGCTGCAGATACAGAGGAATGCTCATTCCCAGGTAATGTCGAAAGGTAATACTTCTTATCAGAATAAGGTGAAGCAAATTGATCTTTCTCAGACGGTGTTGCCGGATGATATTCATTTTCTGAGGCCAAGGGCTCTGGAGCAGATCCATATCTGTCACAGACAAAAAAAAAACACTAATGATTACACATTCACATATAAGTAACTTCAAAGCCAAAAACCACTACAACCATAGTTACCTCCGGATATTAGATAAAATGGTTAGATATTTGAGCTGAGGGTCTTGTATAGATGAGCGTGAAGGGTCTACTAACAACCGTTGTTGCCGACTTTCAGCAGGAAGATAAGACAGTTCCAAATTTGAGTGACTTGGAGTTTCTCTCGCTGGGGTTGTGTAGCCATCTTGTCTGGAGTAACTATGTTGAAGCAGATGATGTGAGCGAGCAGACAGAGGATCTAAAACTGACGAAGCTTTTTTAAGTTGTGTAGCAGCAATGAACCGTTCCTCAAAAGATAGCTCCCTGGATGCTGAAGCTCTAGAGGCGAATCTATGAGGTAATGCATCGAGTTGTGGAGCAGCAAATGAACGAAACAATGATAACAGAGACCCAACCTGCAAATCCATGATCATTTTTGTTCAGCAACTTTGTAATTGCAATACAATAAGAAAGTCTACCACTTTTAAAGATGTGTTGTAATATCAATGTTCTAAAAATCGGTTCTGCCTATTCAGCAAATCGGACCTAAACTTAACAATCCAAAAAAAAAACTGTCTAGTCTCTTAAAAAGTCGCTTTTAGATCCTCTGTTGGCATAAAAAACGCTCAAATAATCCTATATAAAAAGCCTACTAGAGCCTAACGATTTCTTGAACATTGGTAAATATCAAGGAAGTGTGTATATTACTTGGTGAGGAGCAAGCTCTTGCTTAAACTTGCCTCCTTTGTAATTCTCATAGATAGCACTCTTGAAAGTGGTTTCAGGCAAAGGATAACAATTCTCAACAATCCTAAACCCAACCTGCAAAGATCAAGATAGTAAAAAACACTAATCCCACAAAAAAAACAAAATCAAACTTGTATTCATTCTCTATTTACCTGAGCAGGATACTTCCTTTCAAAAGCATCAGGTTCAATATCCAACCTCCCACCAACAGTAGCTTCATACACACCATAAAGAAGCCTCTTCTCAAAATCATACAGAAACAGCTTCATCCCTGGTCTGATACTCTCAACAACTGCTTTCCCACCCCTCGGAATCCCGAAAACACGGTAACGGAAGCAATCAGGTTTGGTTCTTCCGTTACACATAAAGATGTAACCAGGCAGCAGCATCTGTTCATGATGATGTTGTTTCTCTAATCCAAGGGATGAGTTCCCATAAAGAGCAACAAGAGAAGCTCTGTTGTTATTATTATTAGCATTGGTTTGTTGTTCACCATCTGAGAAGTCCATCTCTGTCTCCATAGCCTCTGCCATTGTCTATTCACTGTCACAAAGAGTATAAAAGAGACACTAAAGGAGACATAGCCAAAAAATGAACCTCTAGCCAAAAAAAATATATATTAGCTCTAAAAAATTAGCCAAAAGTGACTATAAATTATAAAAATGAATCTATAGCTAAAACAAATTAGAGAAAAACATATTAGCTCTATAAAAATAGATTTTCTAGGGAAATAAATCACAGCAACAAATCACTAAAGGAGACAACTTTAGAGCTTTAAACCCATTTTTTTGTAAACCAATTTTATAAATTTCAAAAATGAATCTATAGCCAACATAAAATTTAGAAAAAAATATATATATATTAGCTCTAAAAAATTAATTTTTTCTAGGGAAATAAATCACAGTAACAAAATCACTAAAGGAGACAACTTTAGAGCTTTAAACCATTTTTTTATAAACCCATTTTATAAATTTCAAAAATGAATCTATAGCCAGCAAAAAAATATATATTAGCTCTAAAAAAATTAGATTTTCTAGGGGAATAAATCACATAAAGGAGACAACTTTAGAGGTTTAAGAGGTTGATGTAAGATCAAATCTTAATGGGTATAAATGAATAACGCAGAAACGAATGTGAGATTGAGAAAAAAATGAGTTTTTTTTTTTTTTTGGTAATACAATCGAGAAAAGAAGATTATAAAGGTTGAAAATTTACGGTGTGGAGATTTTGACGTACCGGAGAAGATATGATAAAGGATATAGAAACCCTAGGAGGAGGAGAAATTGAATTCGGATCCGATTTTAACTTCTTCCAAGTGCGAATCTGTAGAAGAAGGGTTTGTTTGTTCATGAATGATGATGATGAGTGATGACTCGATTAATGGGCCGGGCCAATACCTAATGGGCCAATTAGTTTTTTTTTTAGTTTAATTATAAAATTAGAAATCGCTATATCCAACTTTCTAGACGATATTTGTAGTCTAGGCAGAGCTTATACGCTTAACTTAGGCTTGGAATGGATAACACAGTTCAAAATATGCAGATCAACACATAATGCAGATCAAGCAGAACAAATGCAGATCATGCAGATCAAATGTAGATCTAACTGGTTAAACTAATTTATCGAATTCTCGCATATGACTGAATACTAAAAAATATATAAGTTAAATATCCAAACAAAATACAAATTCTTATATATAAAAAACATCTATTTTTATGTTAATAAATACAAAGAAAATTTAATAATTATTAAAAAAATCAATAAGCTATAATAAGAAATATTAAGTATTAAATAATGAATATTCTCAATATTTTATTATCTAAAGATATTAAATGATAATTAAAATAACTATTTAAAATTTTAAATATGTGCAATCAATATATGATTATGTGAGTTATTAATAACATGCATGAATTCATTAACTGGTTTATAAAAAAAATATAATATAACTTTTAACTTTAGTACCCAACTATTAATTATATTTATTTATGTTAAATATCATCAGTAATAAAATAAAATATAATGAATATGTTTTTTATAAATTTTGAACATTATATGTGATTATTTAGTAAAGTTATAGATTTTATATTTATAATTAATTTTTGATATATATATATATATATATGATTTTTTATTGATCCCATATTTTAAAAGAATATACAATAACATGTATAAAAGACTGCAACTAAATTATGAAAGTTGATGAATATACAAACTAAATATATCTATTATTTTGTATAATTATATTTATAAAATAATACATATATATATATATATATTACACATTATTTCTTTAAGTAAATTCGTTTTATTGTTACATAAGTATGAGAAATGAAAATGTTAAATTATAATTTTAACATGGTTAAAGTTTGGTTTAAAAGTGAATGATAGAAAAAAAAACCTATACAATTAATAATGAAAGAAATAAGTTGTGTGTAGTGTAGTATAAAAGAAAAGCTAGAAAAAAAAAAAAAAATTGTTCATTGGACATATGTGTCTCTACCGTCCTTTTCTCTTCCTCTCACGCAGTACAATTATTTTAACACATAAAATGATCTGGAAGCAGTTCATTAATTTTTGAATTTTTTTTCTGGATATGCATATTAATGGGTGAATGGACAATATATACAAATGGAACTGCATCAGTTTTGGTTCTGTTTTTCTTCTGCTTTCCTTCTGCGTTGCATTCAAACCCTTATTCACCCAATAAATAGCTTTTAGACCACAAACTGAACTTTCTAGCTTCTACCCTCAGAAGCTAATACCCTCATAACTTAATCATTACTTCTACCCTTCTAGCTTCTAGCTTCATTACAGCTTTGTACCTTTCACCGAAACCTCTGAACTCGACATATCTCAACCTCAGATCTGCTTCATCTAGTGGTCAAAGAAAACGAAATCAAACTCGATTCAGAGATTAATAACAACTCCTTGTCCTCTTCCTCCTCTACTCTCTTATGGTTCTTATCGGAGTCAGAGTTCGTCAACGACGAGTCAGCTTCTCTCTCTCGTTTCTCTCTCTCTCTCTCTCTCTCTCTCTCTCTCTCTCTCTCTCTCTTTGTTCTTCTTCACTCTCTCGTTTCTCTCTCTCTCTCTCTTCTTCATCTCTCTCTCTCCTCTTCCTCTTCCTCCTCTACTCTCTTATGGTTCTTATCGGAGTCAGAGTTCGTCAACGACGAGTCATACTTTAAAACAAAATTTATATATTTCTAAATAAAAACATTTTTACATATGTCTATAACTATGTTCCAAGGTCGATTTCTGTAGACCTTCACATAGATTACATTTCCTCCTAGTAATCAATAAAGCAGTCGTTATACACAAAAAAAAAACTTAATCATGCCGAAGGCGGAGCAGACACGGCGAAGGAACTCCCCGCCGTCCCAATCTCCGACCACTTCCAATGCCCTTGTCTGAAGCAAAAACTATACGTTTATAATTTAGTATAACGACATAAAATTAAGCAGGTTGACACTACGGCTGTGCCTCGACGTCGTCTGACGGTGCAGCCGGTGCTGATGAGGAAGGAGCAACCGGAGTGGAGAAGGCCCAGACAAATTTACCTCCCTGTCGGATGCATCTTCTGCAAAAGTGGAAGACGAGGACCAGTGTGAGACAAAGGAAGAACCCTAAGGCGAAGTCTTCCCACCTTTGCCCGCTATTCGAGGATTGTTCAGCAGGGGGCGGACGGTATAGTTTGTGCAAATCTTTTGTGTGTAAAAAAGAGAAATTGTAGATTGAAAGAATTACATTGTGGAGGTTTCTTATATCGACACTTCTTGCTCTCGACACACTTCTCTTAACAACAAAATGACTTAACTGCCCTTGCTTTTTAATTAAATTGGTACAACAAAAAAGTATGATAACGACACGAAGATGAAATCGTCACTATAACTATGTTCCAAGGTCGATTTCTGTAGACCTTCACATAGATTACATTTCCTCCTAGTAATCAATAAAGCAGTCGTTATAAAAAAAAAAAAAACATAATCATGCCGAAGGCGGAGCAGACATGGCGAAGGAACTCCCCGCCGTCCCGATCTCCTATAAGAGCAACATTATTGGGAGTTTTTATACTTGGAGTTCTAAAAATATGTATGTGTGTATGTATATATTATATATGTGTATGTAATTGTGGGTTTCTAGTTTTATGGGAATGAAAGGGGAATTAGTTCTGATTTTTGATATGGAGAGATGTGTATATGTTCTACATTTAGCTGTTTCATTAACATGGAAGGTGTTATTTTTTTATCATGTAGCCTTAACAGTTTTCTTTTGAAAATAAAACGAAAAGAAAATCTTTTATATCATTCTGGTTGGTATTCTTCAAGTCTTCACATCTGGTCATAGTGANGAATGAAAGGGGAATTAGTTCTGATTTTTGATATGGAGAGATGTGTATATGTTCTACATTTAGCTGTTTCATTAACATGGAAGGTGTTATTTTTTTATCATGTAGCCTTAACAGTTTTCTTTTGAAAATAAAACGAAAAGAAAATCTTTTATATCATTCTGGTTGGTATTCTTCAAGTCTTCACATCTGGTCATAGTGACTTATCATCTTATAAGTTCGCTTTGTCAACTAGTCATTACTTCAAATCTTCACATCTGCTTTCTTTAGTTATCATTTCATATATTATTCTTACATTTTACTCAAAAAATTCTTATATTTTGCTTAAGTTTTTTTTGTGTGTAAAAATATGCAAAAGTAATGAATTTAGATGTTTTTATATCTCTTTTTTTGTGATATATAACTTCTTATCGGAAATATTCCTTATTTTCATTTTGAATAACTAAATATTTTAATAATCTATTTTAAATAAATAATTCATTAGTTTTTTTTTTGTAGTAAACAACTTCTTTTATTCGTAACCAAGAGGTATTTCACAAAGAAATCAAAGATAGTAAAAGAATTAATGTAAGAATACTTTTAGACCACGGAGGTGTTTTATTAAACTATATGTTATTTTAGGTTTGATTTGAGGAGCTTGTCTTATAATTAGTCAAATGATGGGTAGAAGTATTCTTCAGAACTTAAAATTATTATAATAATTATTTTGTTAATATTTTAAAAGTATAAGAACGAAAAAACCACTCTAATATAAAAATGCAATAATTCATAACACTGTAGAAATTAATGTGTTGTGTATATGAGAAAAGACCTAAATTAATATATTCCACACTACATGGACATTTAAAATAAAAACAAAAGACGAGAGGGATAATTCATATATAATTTTGATATTATAAAAAGAATATTATCCCTTTAAAATTTTTTTTTAACAATCCAAATTTATACTTTTAAAGTATTAGAAATATTTTTTATATAATTATCTAATTTTTTAGATGATTAAGTAAATAAATAATATAAAATGAAATATGTTTAAGTGACTAAAATAGTTTTATAATTAGTATTATTGAAATGTTTTATTTTTTCGTATATTTAGTTGACTATAATATCTTTCAATTACAGCAAAAAATATCTGTAAATTATATTTTACTTATGTAATATGATTTTCAAATACAATCACAACTTTTTACTGCTTATTTTTAAGATATTAAAAATAAAATAAATTTTAACAATAAACATCTTTTGATCAAATAATTATAAAATATTATAACAATATTTTCTATGTGGAGTTTAATATAACCATAATCAAAATACCAAAGCAAATATGAATTCTCATTTTTTAAGATTATTTAATATAAAATTCAGTTTACCTCAATAAATTTTAGGCATACATTATTTAGAATTTATAAAATATTTTAATTATTTTAATTATTGTAAATATTGATATGTGTTCATGAGCTTTCAAAAATATATTAGTTTCTTATGTATGTAATTTCTTATTGATAAATATTATTAACATTTAAGCGATAAATAAAATTAATTTGATATTATTTAATTATAATAAAAATAATTACACTTTAGTTGGAATTTGAAAGAATATATGTAACTTAATATACTTACAACATGAATGACTCTACTAATCCAACTTATATTTAAAATCAAAGATTTAACTATAAGAATAATATATAGTTTTATAATAATAATAATTAATTTTATAAATGAATTATAAGACAACTCAAAACATATTAAAAATGAAAATAAAATATTAACCGACTGTTGAAATTTAGTTCTTCTGATAAATTTATATATATGCATGAGACTTGTGAATAATTTTTTTATATTAATTTATTTATTCTAGAGTCAATCACTTTAGTTTATTTTTATTTCATTCGAAGCACATTATATATTAAATTATATGTAATCTTCCGAAAACATATTGATATATATAACATAACAACCAACCTAAATGCAAATAAGAAAATTAATTAACATTTAAATAGATTTAGCATTAAAAATATTATAGTTGAATTCAGAGAATTATAAGTAATCCAACAAACTCAAATAATAACTAAATCAACTGTAAAAACAATAAAACCGACTAGATATAACATATCTAAAATAATATGTTTATTTAAAGTAATATAATATTACTAGTATATATTATGCATACAAATTATAAATTAATTAAAATTAAAGAAAATAGTAATCAAATATAATACTCCCTCTGTTTACGAGCCATTTTCTAGAAAAAAATATATGTTTCAAAAAGATAATTTTTTTACACTTTTAATGTAATAATTAATGATAAATTGTTAAATACAAAAAGTTGCATTGGTAATCAAAATTTCATATGTTTTTTTAATATATGTAAAAAAGTTAAAATATCTAATTTTTTTGAAAGAGAGAGGGAGTAGTATATTTACGTTCTGAAAATATCTAATACATAGGATGAGATAGTATATAGGATGGGCTAAAATATCTAATATATAGGATGAGATAGTATATAGGATGGGCCTAAGAAACGAGAGAGAAAGCCCATTAAAAAATATATTAGTTACTTGTGTATGTAATTTCGTTGTACTTGACACACTTGTTCGACCCCACACATGAAGACGATTTTCCGTTCAAGTCTTCTGCGTCGTCTCTTTCAAATCCAAAAACATTTCTCCAAGATGAAGACGATTCTGCATATAAATCAAACTCAAAGATGCACACGTGTTTTGTGTGTTTCTTATTGTTTGGTTTATCCGGTATTCGAAGCGTGGTTGCGTGTATACCAATCTAGAAAAAAACAAAAACATGCACACAAGGTGTTCGACAAAATGCCCCAATGGGTCAATATTGGACCTCAGCTGTTTTTTTTTTCATCACGTGGCAGTCACGTGATGAAAGCCAGCTTCTGCTTGTTTTATGTGTTTCGTATCGTTTGGTTTATCCCTAGAGTCGAACCGTGGTTGTGTGTGTACCAATCTAAAAAAAAAAAACATGCACACAAGGTGTTCGACACAATTCCCCAATGGGCCAATATTGGGCCTCAGCTATTTATTTTTTCTCATCACGTGCCACTCACGTGATAAAACCCAGCCTCCTGAGACTCCGTTGCTGTTAATATTCTGTTTTTTTTTCTCATCACGTGGCACTCACGTGATAAAAGCTGTTACATTCTGTTATCTTTCGCGCTTCTTCTTCTCTTCTCAAGAAGAAGAAAAACAAAAAACTCTCCAAGAAAGTTGCAAGAACCTTGAGAGAGAGAGAGTCGTCTTCAATGGATGCAAAGGAGGTGTTACTCTTAGCCAAGGCTAAAGCTCTCCAAGAAAAGGAAGACTACAGGCAGGCCTTGGAGATAGTTCACGGTATCATCTCACTCCACAGTGAAGAAGACAAGCACAACATAGTGCGTCTTTTACTCGAAGAAGCCACTATATTCTCGGGTCTAGCGATGAAAAAATCAGAGACCAAGGACGTGGAGGTCACCTACTTCTTGGGTGCTTTAGGATGCTCTACACAAGATGATGAGAGGACAACGATGCAAAGTACATGCGTCCTTCGCCTATTGGGTAACTCTCTTGGATCAGTGCTCTATCTCAAGAAATGCATTCGCAGTGGTGAAAAGGTTTTAGCTGCTTCTCACTCACTCGAGGCCAAAGATAAGGAGAAGTTTGAGAGAATCGTCAAAGAGGCTGAGTGGAGGGTCAAGTTATCCGGGTCTAATCGGACTATAGTAAACTACTACAAGCCGAGACCTATTGAGTCGGAGGAGGGTCAAGAGCCGCCGCGGGTTGAGGGTAGGGTTGGTGTGTTGAGGTCGTTTTGGAAGGGGTTAGATGTTAATGTCAAGAGAGGTTTTATGAAAGTAAGCATCGAGAAGCTTAGAGGTTTTGTTAAGGGTGTGCATAAAAAAGAGAGACTAGATGTTTTTGAAGAAGTTCTCGGTATTGCGAGGGAGCACAAGTCATGGATAGTTTGGGTGTGTCGAACTAAATGTGATAAGGTGTGTTTTAGTGTTGAGGATTGCAAGACTCATCTTGAAGAGAAACATGATGTAGATTTTAAAACTTCTTTGGATATGGTCAAGAGGGTAGGGAGAAACTGGGTTGATAAGGTACAGAACGGGCCTTGGAAACCTCTGGATACAGTAGCTTCCGTTGGAATGATCAACACTCAGCTCGCAGATGTAAAAGCTTTTACAACTAGATCTAGGAAGAAGGGATGGTCAGACCAATGGCCTTTAGCTGAAGATGAAGAGCGGAGTGGTTTACTCAAGGAAATAAAGTTACTCCTTGTGTTGCTCTGTCAGCATCAGATTCTCTCTTTCAGCATTCGAGACTGGGTGATGAGTTTTCCGGTTAAGCAACTTCGGGAACTTGAAGTTTCAGAAGAGAGTATTAAGGAGTGTCACCTAGTGGAAACGCCACAGAGCATCTGTTTTCTGGAACGTGATGAGCTCAGTCACATCAGAGACTTTCTAAAGAAGATCAAGTGTGAAAGGCATGATGGTACAGATCATGTTTGCAAGGCAGTGGACAGTCTGTTGGAACGTATTGGAATTAAAGAAAGTCTCGAATTTGACGAGGAGTTTTCATTGCTGCTTTTGGATAAAAGACTGTTGAAAAGAAATAATGCTCCATCTGATGCCAACGCACAGGCTCAGGGAGATGGTATGATATCCTGGTTAGTTGACTACTCTTCAGCGGATAAGAGCTTTCCAAAACCTATCAGGGAACACAATCTCGATATATGGGTGGCTGTTCTGAGGGCTCTTCAGTACACATGTAGAGCTTTGGTAACCAAATATGAAAAGAAAAAGCAGGTGTTAGATTACGAAGCAGCTCTTACTGACGTGGAGACCTTGTGTATGCATGAAGATCAAAGGAACAGCTATGAATCTCTTCTCCGCAAGAGATCCGAAGAGAGAGCCACTGAAAGTTTAGTCACTTCAGCACTATTCTTGTGTGCAGTACGAGATGTTTTACACGAAGATGGAGCAGCTATGCATTCGACATATGATCTTCCCTTCTTACTAGTTTGCATGAATCTTATACGCAAGCCTAAAAGTCTCAGCAATGATACAGTGTTGAAGTCCATTGACGTTCTGAAATCAATGGTCACCGAAAAGGTTCGTTCATGATTTTAATATATTCTTTAACAGCATCATATAAACAGAAAATAGTCTATCTAAAATTATCTACATGACTTGTAGGTTCTGCTAATCGATGCAAAGATATTGCTAATTGATAATTCAAGGATTAGTCTGCTAAACAACCTCACAAGGCTTTCTGCTTTTGACAACCGCTCTTATATGTTTCATTTTCTGAAACCTTTCTTGCTGGTAGGTTTGAAACTTTCTTTATACACAGAGAGCTTTGATTTGCCGGCTAATTTGGTATTTGAATTGTCTCTTATCATGTAGGGTGAGATTGTAGATATGGAATCCAAAGTCAAGTCAGATGCAGCAGAAGCAGAGCTTTTGCTCAAAGAGGGGAAGAAGTCACTCAAAGGGGAGAAGAAGTCACTGGCCGAAAAGACGCAAAAAGAGAAAAGCATTAAGGTTTTTTGAAGTTCTAAATTATCTATTTGCTTCTGTGACTCTTCGGTTAATCAGTTCTAAGAATGAATGGGCTTAACAGACAACTTCAAAGAGCATGGCTAAGCCTGTTGATAAGACTGCTAAACAGTAAGTAGCTCAATAGTCTTTTGCGTGTTGTTAAATTGTTTTCTGGTTTTCTCTGAACAAAACTTGTTCGTACATGTACAGAAAAACTTCTGTCAGACTTGAACCGCAAGAAGATTTTAAGGAACCAGAAAGAGGTCGATTGGAAACTTCATCCAACACTGACATTCAAGTGGAAGCTACTACAGTTGAAGGAGCTGGAGCCAGATACAACTCATCTCTTGACATGACGCTAAAGGTAAAGCAGTAACCAAAAGAAAAGATTCAATTGCTAAAACCTTTTCTTGCTGGTTGGTTTAAAACTTTTTACTGAGAGCTCTCATTTGAGCGGTTTCTCATATGTTTTCATGTCGTTATGTCATCTAGAATGAGATTGTAAATACGGAATCCAAAGTCAAGTCAGATGTAGCAGAAGAAGATCTTTTACTCAAAGAAGAGAAGAAGTCACAGGCAAAAAACAAGAAGAAGACAAGTAAAAGCATTAAGGTCTTTGAAGTTTTAAACTCTATATTTGCTTCTCTGATTTTTCTGCAAATCGGTTATAAGAATGAATGGTCTTCATGGCGCAACAGATAACTTCAACGAGCATGGCTAGTCCCCTTGAACCGTAAGTGATAGATATTCTCGTAACAGTTCTGCTATTTAAAAGGGAAATAAGTTTACTTACATGGTACCTTAAGAGTCCTTTTTGGCGTATTTGTTTTAGGGTTTTACACTGAGCGAAACGTATTCTTACATGTACAGAAAACCTTCTACCGAGCCGGCAGGTACATCTCAATCACCAAAACAGGTGGAAGAAGATTCCATGGAGCCAAAAGATACTCTAGGAAGTGAAAAGGGTCCATTGNGGGAAATAAGTTTACTTACATGGTACCTTAAGAGTCCTTTTTGGCGTATTTGTTTTAGGGTTTTACACTGAGCGAAACGTATTCTTACATGTACAGAAAACCTTCTACCGAGCCGGCAGGTACATCTCAATCACCAAAACAGGTGGAAGAAGATTCCATGGAGCCAAAAGATACTCTAGGAAGTGAAAAGGGTCCATTGGACATTCAAGGAGCTACTAAAGTTAACAGTGATGGTAAAAAGAGCTTCTCAATTGACGAATAGTTTGAACTTTTATTGTTTTGAGATTCATCGTTCTTACTATATTCATTCACCATCTTTAAGATATCCACAACATGCCTGGAGAAGATATGGAGTCAACAGTTGGAGGAGCTGCAACCAGATACAACTCAGCTCTTGACATGACGCTAAAGGTAAAGCAGTACCTAAACTGTCATCTTCTGATTTATCTCATTCCATATCTCTTTAAATTATTGCAGGCCCTCGTGAACATAAACGTTCTTAAAGAAGATCTAAAGCACAATAAGCAAACGTTTCATGACGACTTAGAAGAACCAGTTCTCCCTGCGCTACAAAATTTATTTACAGCTGTTGTGTCAGAGGAAATAAAAACTGAAGAAGTCTACAGTTTCATCTTGAGAGACTTACTCGTGTCCATGGAAGAAGTGAATTCTATGGTTCGTGTGAATAATATAAGCTTCTAAGCATCATATTATTAGTATTATTACTTTTTTGTTACTAAGAGTATTGTATTTTTTCATTCTTTTCAGTTGAGTGGTGCTGCTGAGTCACTTGTAACCATCCTTGAGTCTTGGCATTGCTGGAAAAATGCAGAAAGAGAAAGCTTGGTGACTCGCCTTTTTACATTAGAGGAAAATGAAAGAATGAGTTGTAGAAAATGCAGAAGGGAGCCAAATTACCCAGAGCAGAGTTCTTATGGCATTGTTATGGCCGCAGATTCAGTCAGAGACTTGAAGGTATGTTTAATTTATGTCGTTCTCTGTCTTTCCTAGAGAAACTGTTATGTGCTTATATATATACATATTATGCAGTGTATTTTTAGGAATATGAAGTTTGTGGATATCCTTAAGGTGATGCGCATGGAATACAAAATGTTATGTGACATTAAAAGTGGAGGCTGTGGAACGGCAAATGTTGTTCATCATGTTATAAGTAGATACCCACCAATCTTCATAATCGGTAAGTTTTGAACAGTATGAATGTGATATCGTATACTCATTTCATTTATTACAAATATCATTGGTGTGTTGTGGGGTTTGCAACAATTAGTGTTGGAATGGGAGAAGAGTGAAACTGAAGAAGAAATTTCTGAAACAACAAAGGCTTTGGAGTGGGAGATAGATATCAGCAGGCTCTACGAAGGCTTAGAACAAAACACTAACTACCGGCTTGTGTCAATGGTAAAAAAAAAAAAAAAGTGAAACAGTGTCACAAATGCTTGTTCTATTTCTTTCTCCTGTATCTCTCTGTTACATGCTGAGAATATTGGGATGTGAATGCAGGTTGGATTTGGTGAAGAAGGAGAACACATCTGCATGGCGTATGAAAAGAACCGGTGGGTCAATCTCGGACGTGAGTCTTTAGCAGGAAAGGTATGACAAAAACAGATGAGTTTGATAGATAAAAAGGCTGACATTGTTAACATTTGTGTGGTGGTGATGCCAAATAGGTTGTTGGCAACAGTTGGAAGAATGTGGTGAAATTCTGTGGAGAAAGGAAAGTTCGACCAGTGATTCTGCTTTATGAAGCTGCCTGATATCCATGAAGGCCTAACAAGTGTGAAAACACAAGCATTGATGTATATAACAATGACATGTTTCAATTGAAAAGAAGTTATTTTTCTGTTCCATAGTTATGGTCAATGAGGAAAACACATGGAATGATATTTCAAAACCGATCAATGAAATAAATATAATGTTTCTTGTTTTATTGATATGTTTCTCAGGTCGAAGGAAATCAGATTGCTCTAAAAGTGGCAAAAACAAAACTTAATTGACTATAATAATGTTACTTCATAAACATTATTAGCTGAAAAAGGAAATCAGACGAAGATTTGTAAAAGTTTAGAACTTTTCGACAAGCTTATGGCTTATGTTGGGCCGAAGAAACGAGAGAGAAAGCCCATTAATGGCTTATGTTGGGCCCAAGAAACGAGAGAGAAAGCCCATTAAGAAAGAACACGTTAACATCACGTACTACTTGGTTTATTCCGGGAAATGAAGCGTGGCTGTGTGTGTCTACTAAAATCTCAAACGGTAAAAAAATGCACACAAAGTGTTCGACACAATTCCCCAGTGGGGTCAATATTTGGGCTTGGTTGTTTTTTTATCTCATCACGTGGCATTCACGTGATAAAAGCTGTTACAATCTGTTATCTTCCCGCTTCTTCTCACAAGAAGAAAAAAAAAAAGACTCTTGAGAGCACTTCAAGAAAGCTCCAAGAATCTTGAAAATCCTGTTCAATGGCGCCTACTTTCCTCAACGATGCTAAGGTCATGAAACTCTACGAAAAGGTCAAACGTCTCCGCCACAACGGAGACCACAGCAAGGCCCTGGAGATACTCGACGACATGATATCAGTCCACGGAGAAGACGAGAACTTATGGTTTCTTCGTAAAAAACAGAATATTATATTCAGAGATTTAGTGGAAGAAGCCCGTGACGCTGACATGGAGGTCGTCTACTATTTGGGGTCTCTAGGATGCGTTACTGAAGACGTTATGTTATCCTTATCATCGTTTTGTACACGTGTACTCCTCACACTAGGTGAACGCCTTGGTTCAGTATTGTATTACAAGGAATGTGTTAGATATGGTAGACAGGGGTTATCTGGTTCTTCCTTAGAAGTCTCGGATCCTGCTGCTGCTCCAGTTTGGGTATCAGAACTGCTAGAATTCGGTGCCAGAGATAAGAAAGAGCTTGAGGATTCAGTTAAAGAGGCAGAGTTGAGGATTGGTGAACTCAACACTATGTGTGTAGAAATCCGCGTGCCGCGGGAAGTTTGTGATTCAGAGAAGAGGAGTGTGGATAGGGTTGGTGAGTTGAGGTCGTATTGGATGGGTTTAGATGTTAAGGTGAAGAGGGATTTTATGAAAGTAAGCATTGAGAAGCTTAGAAGTTTTGTCAAGGGAGTAGATAAAGGAAAGGGAGTAGATGTTTTGGAACACGTTCTCGCTATTGCCAGGGAACACAAGAGTTGGAGAGTTTGGGTGTGTCGAAGTAAATGTGATAAGGTGTGCTTTAGTGCTGAAGAGTGCAGGACTCATCTTGAGCAGAAACATACTGCAGATTTGGAAAAGGATATGGTGATGAGGATAGGGAGAAACTGGGCTAATAAGATACAGGATGGGGGATGGGAGCCAGTGGATACAGTAGCTGCCGTTGATATGATCAACACTCAGGTAAAAGTTGTGAAAGAGTTTACAAGTAAATCTAGGAAGAAGGGATGGTCAGACCAATGGCCTTTGGCTGTGGATGAAGAGCGGAGTGGTTTACTTAAGGAAGTCAAGTTACTCCTTGTGTCGCTCTGTGAGCATCAGATTCTCTCTTGCAGCATTCGAGACTGGGTGATGCGTTTTGCTGTTAAGCATCTTAGAAAACTTGATGTCTCAGAACAGAGTATAAAGGATTGTCACATTCTGGAAACACCACAAAGCATTTGTTTTCTGGAACGTGATGAAATAATACAAATCCGAGGTTTTCTAAAAATGATCAAGTGTGAAAGGCATGATGGCACAGATGTGGTTAGCAGAGCAGTGGACAGTCTGTTGGATCGCATTCGAATTAAAGAAAACATCGACTTTGACGAACAGTTTTCCTTGCTGCTTCTGGACAAGAGGCTGTTGAAAAGAAATATTGCTTCATTTGATGATGATCATAATGGGAAAATCCATTTCATTGAGAACCCTGATGTTCACTACGCCAATGCACAAGCTCAGGGAGATGATATGATATCCTGGTTAGGTGACCACTCTTCAGGAGATAAGAGCTTCCCAAAACCTATCAGGGAACACAATCTTGCAGTCTCGGTGACTGTTCTGAGATTTCTTCACTACACATGTAGAGCTTTGAGATCCAAATATGCAAAGAAAAAGCAGGTCTTAGATTACGAAGCAGCTCTTACTGTCGTGGAGAACTTGTGTATGCTTGAAGATGAAAGAAGAAAGATTGTTCAAGAGGATCAAAGGAACAGCTATGCTTCTCTTCTCTGCAAGAGATCCGAAGAGAGACTCCCTGAAAATTCCCTCACTGCAAAGCTATTCTTGTGTACAGTACGAGATGTTTTAAACGGAGCATGGGATCTGACATTTGATTTCTCTGACTTAGAAGAGTGCATGAGTCTTATACGTGAGGGTAAATGTCTCAGCAATGATACAGTGTTGAAGTCCATAGGGCTTCTGAAATCATTGGTCACCGAAAAGGTTTATTCATGATTGAATTTATCCATTAACAACAGAATAACATAAAACTTTCCATCTAAAACTATCTACATGACTTGCAGGTTCTGCTGATCGATGCAAAGATATTGCTGATTGATAATTCAAGGATTAAATTGTTAGACAACCTCACAAGGCTTTCTGCTTTTGACAACCGCTCTTATATGCTTCATTTTCTGAAACCTTTCTTGCTGGTAGGTTTGAAACTTCATTTATACACACAGAGAGCGCTTTCATTTGCCGTCTGATTTGGTATTTGAATTGTTTCTTATATTTTTCCACGTCTCTTTTCATCTAGCGTGAAATTAAATTAATGAAATCCAAAGTCAAGTCAGATGCAGCAGAAGCAGATCTTTTACTCAAAGAGGGGAAGAAGTCACTCAAAGAGGAGAAGAAGTCACAGGCCAAAAAGACGAAAAAATATAAAAGCATTAAGGTTTTTGAAGTTCTAAAGTCTCTATGTTCATCTCTGACTTTTCGGTTAATCAGTTCTAAGAATGAATGGGCTTAACAGAGAACTTCAACGAGCATGGATAGTCTTGTTGATAAGACAGTTGAAAAGTAAGTACCTCAGTAGTTTTTTTTTTTAAATTGTTTTCTGGTTTTCTCTGAACAAAACTCGTACATGTACAGAAAACCTTCATCCAACACTGACATTCAAGTGGAAGCTCCTACAGTTGAAGGAGATGCAGCCAGATACAATTCACCTCTTGACATGACGCTAAAGGTAAAGCAGTAAACAAAAGAAAAGATTCAACTGCTATAACCTTTCTTCCTTGTTGGTTTAAAACTTTGGTTATATGCAGAGAGCTCTCATTTTTCGTCTGATTTGGTATTTGAATTGTTTCTTTTATATTTTCATGTCTCTTTTCATGTAGAATGAAATTGTAAGTATGGAAGTAAAAGCCAAGGCAGAAGTAGAAGCAGATCTTTTACTCAAAGAAGAGAAGAAGTCACAGGCAAAAAAGAAGAAGAAGAAGAAGACAAGTAAAAGCATTAAGGTCTTTGAAGTTTTATACTCTCTATTTAGTTCTCTGACTTCTCTGAAAATCGGTCTAAGAATGAATGGTCTTCATGGGCAACAGAGAACTTCAACGAACATGGCTAGTCCCGTTGATAAGCTTGTTGAACAGTGAGTACCTTTTTGGCGTGTTTGATGGACTGTTTTGGGGTTTCTCTGAGCAAAACGTGTTCTTACATGTACAGAAGACCTTCTAAGGACCTTGAACCGGTGGAAGAAGATTCCGTGGAACCAGAAGAAATTTTAGGAAGTGAAAAAGGTCCAGTGGAAATTTCATCCACCAATGACATTCAAGAAGAAGCTAACAGTGGTGGTAAAAAGAGCTTCTAAATTGACCAATAATTTGAACCTTTTGTTTTCTTTTGAAGATAAATCATTCTTATTAATATCCATTTGCCATCTTCAAGATATGCAAGACAAGCCAGGAGAAGATTCACTGTCCGGACATTTGGAGTCAGCACTTGGAGGAGCTGCAACTAAAGACAACTCAGCTCTTGACATGACACTAAAGGTAAAGCAACTCCTAAGCCGCCGTCTTCTGATTTAGTAACCAAACAAAAAAACTAAAAACTGTCGTCTTCTGATTTAGCTCATTTTTATATTAATTCACACTGAAACCTTTCTTGCTGGTTGGTTTGAAACTTCATTTATACACAGAGAGCTTTTATTTGCCTGTTGATTTGTTTCTTTTATATTTTCATGTCTCTTTTCATGTAGAATGAAATTGTAATTGTGAAATCCGAAGTCAAGTCAGATGCAGCAGAAGCAGATCTTATACTCAAAGAAGAGAAGAAGTCACAGGGAAAAAAGAAGAAGAAGACACGTAAAAGAATTAAGGTCTTTGAAGTTTTAAATTCTCTATTTGCTTCTCTGACTTTCTGCAAATCGGTTCTAAGAATGAATGGTCTTCATGGGAAACAGATAACTTCAACGAGGATGGCTAGTCCCCTTGAACAGTAAGTGATAGATACCTCATCCCGATATTCTCGTAACAGTTTTGCTATTTAAGGGAATTACATTTACTTGCATGGTACCTACCTCTAGAGTCCTTTTTGGCGTATTTGTTTTAGGGTTTTACTCTGAGCAAAACGTTTTCTTACATGTCCAGCAAACCTTCTGTCGACCTTGAACCGGGAGGTACATCTCAATCACTAGAAACGATGGAAGAAGGTTCCATGGAACCAGAAGTTACTCTTACAACTGAAAAGGGTCCATTGGAAATTTCATTCACCAATGATATTCAAGGAGCTATTAAAGTTAACAGTGGTGGTAAAAAGGAGCTTCTCAATTGACGAATAATTTGAAAAAAAAAATTGTACTTTTTTGAGTTTGTTTTAAGATTCATCCTTCTTATGACATTCACTCGCCATCTTGTAGATATACTAAACATGCCTGGAGAAGATTCAGTCTCTGGAAATTTGGAGTCAGGACTTGGAGCAACTAGATACAACTCAGCTCTTGACATGACGCTCAAGGTAAAGCAACTCCTAAGCCGTCGTCTTCTGATTCAGCTCATTCCATCTCTTTACCTTATTATTCTTTTGATGTTGCAGGCCCTTCTGAACATAAGCGTTCTTAAAGAACAAGTTCTAAAGTACAATAAGCAACCATGTTATGACAACCTAGAAGAACAAGTTCTTTGTGCACTAGAAAGTTTATTTACCTCTGTTGTGTCAGAGGAAATAAAAACTGAAGGAGTCTACAGTCTCATCATGAGAGACATACTCGTGTCCCTGGATGAAGTTAATTCCATGGTTCGTGTGAATAATATAAGCTTCTAAGCATGGTATTTATATGTTCCTTAATTATTATTTTAAAGCTATTGTACTTTTCATTCTTTTCAGTCACGTGGTGCTGCTGAGGTACTTGTAACCATCCTTGAGTCTTGGCATTGCTGGAAAATTTCAGAAAGAGAAAGCGTGGTGACTCGGCTTTTTACTTTGGAGGAAAATGAAAGAATGAGTTGTAGAAAATGCAGAAGGGAGCCAAATTACACAGAGCAGAGTTCTTATGGCATTGTTATGGCTGCAGATTTAATTAGAAACATGAAGGTATGTTTCATTAGTTTGGCTCATTGTCTTTCCTAGAGAAACTGGTACTTCCCATTATAAAGTTTTACTGTGCTTATATATATATGCAGTGTGCTTTTGAGGATATAAAGTTTGTGGATATCCTTAAGGTGGACCTCATGAATTATAAAATGTTATGTGACATTGAAACTGGAGGCTGTGGAACAACAAATTGTGTTCATCATGTTATTAATAGATGTCCACCTATCTTCACAATCGGTTAGTTTTGAGAACCATGAAAGTAATCTCATATACTCATTTCATTTGTTATAAAATAAGAATGGTGTTTTGTGGGGTTTGCTACATTAGTGTTAGAATGGGAAAAGAGTGAAACTGAAAAAGAAATAGCTGAAACCACAAAGGCTTTGGAGTGGGAGATAGATATTAGCAGGCTCTACAAAGGCTTAGAACCGAACACAAACTACCGGCTTGTGTCAATGGTAACAAAAAAAGTGAAACAGTGTCACAAATGCTGTTTTATTTCTTTTTTCTGTATCTCTCTGCTAGTCTGTTATAGTATCAGAATATATGGGATGAGATGCAGGTTGGTTACAGTGAAGAGGAGGAAGAACACATCTGCATGGCTTATGAAAAGAACCGGTGGGTTAATCTAAGACGTGAGTCTTTAGCAGGAGAGGTACGACATAAACAGTTGATATTGTCTTCCTTGTGTTGAATTCTTGGGATAACATATATGTGTGGTAATGGCATAGGTTGTTGGTAACTGGAAGAGTGTGGTTAGATTCTGTGGAGAAAGGAAGATTCGGCCAGAGATTCTGTTCTACGAAGCTGCACCATCCATGATGACCTAACAAGTTTATCAACATGGAGAAAGACACTGACAAGCGTGTAAACTTGTACATACTTTACTTAACTCCAGGTTACTGTTCTAGCAGAAGGTGACACACCAAGTGGAATCAAAAGCATCATGACCCGCCATTTGAGAACTTAAACCATGTGACCCATTTTGTAGGCACATATATACATGATGACACATTAACGATAATCTCTTAATCAAAAACCAAGACTTTGAGAATAAAATGATGGCATGGTAGAAGAAAAAAACAAATTAGGAAAATTTTAATATTTCATATCCAAAAAGGAAGCATTCAAAAAAAAAATCTCCCAGAGAGTTACAACATGAGATGGCCACAAATAGCCAGCAAAAGAAGATGGAGTGTTAATCCAAGGCTTGTTACATTGATAGCAAGAACCCAAAAACCCTTGAATATAACCCCAAAACAAAACACACACAAAAAGAGGAAGTCTGGAAGATTTGTATGGGGATTTTAATAATACAACAAAACTGGTGAAGCAAGCTGGGGGAATGTTTGTAGTCAGCAAAGTTCATGATCTTTCCAAAAAAATTTCTTCACTGCATTTAACACCCCTGATTTACAGAACTCTAGGGTGTTTAGATGATATAATATATATATTAACCTTTTGTTATCTTTAGCTCTTCTTTTTTTTGCTCATTGGTTAGTTCTCTGTTCCATTAGGAGGTTCTTCTCGGTTATCTGAAATGGAAGCGGTGCTAAAGCTGTTGTAGTTATCAGTGCTACTGCTTCTTGGCTTTCCTGGTCTTGATCGTATGTTGGTGCCCATTGGAAACGGTTCCTGCAAAAAAAAAAAACAAGAAAGGTGAAACTATGAAACAAATCAATCTCTCATTGAGTATGAAACTATTAGATCACAAGAACCCATTTTAAATACGTGCCACAAAGTGAGAGCGAGTTTGAGCCATTAATAACAAAAGGAAACAAAACAGATGAAAACCTAGCAAGATGATGTTATCTGATGTGTTAATAACGTTCACCTGATCACCAGCATTTGGACCATCGGTATGGAAAAGAATAGGTCGGCAACGTTTGTCTTCGTTCATTAAGCTTGAATTCTGAAAATGGGCAATAAGAGCTACTTTTCCTTGGATTCGAGCATATGTAAGTGTTGCCACCTTCTCGCTGTTAAACTTCTCCCACTTTTTGCCATTAAACGCCTGCGAGTGAGTGTATTTACAACCTTTAACTAATGATGTTCCAAATAAAGCGAAACGATGTAGGAAAAGCAGCAACACATAGCTGTACCTTGTAAAACGGGACAATCTTTTCAGGTTCGGTCAGGTTGATGAAAGCATATCCCACATTGCATTTGTTCTGAATGAGAAGGTGAAAATTAGATTACGGAAGCAATATTGCAAAACAAGAAAAAAGCCCAGTTTCTGCATAAGACTTGACGCCTACTTACCTTGAAGTCAATTGGCAAATACAGAAAATCATATGTTCCTTTACAGTGCTCGTCAATGGCAGATAGAAGCATCTTAGAAGTGTACCTAAACCATAGCAGCATAAGGAATAGTTAACAGTTGAAACAGAGTAGGAGACATAAACACTGAGTTCACTTACTTATTAGGAATGTTTTTAACCATCAACGTTGTCCTGCTATCATCCCCACGTAATATACGGTCAACATCAAGCTCATAGAGTTTCTTGTCAGCGTTACTAGAGCTAGACTCGCTTCTACGGTGAGACAGGTTCCTGTATCGTTCATTCGGCGAGTCATATGAGCCTGGCATTGAACCCATTGGGCTCCTCCCAGGGAAGAGATGGGATAACTGTTGAGGAGATCGCAGTACAGCGTTTTGGGAATTTATATCCATGCGATTCCCAACAACATGGGAAAAGGACTTATGAGAGCCAATTTCCATTGGATGTGAGGGTGAGCCAGGAAAACCCATGCTACCATGAGAACCTATGTGGAAGCCAGGCGATTCTAGAGATTCAGCTACATAGGCTTGTCTTCTATCCCAGAAAGGCGAGTTTAATACCGGCGCAGATCCAATGTGGTGGTGCACAGGAGAAGATGCCATATTCACCATAACAGGAGGTGCTCTAGAGAATACAGTAACAGGTGGGCGCTGAGTAGGAATGCTGTTGATGTGAGACGGCGAGTTAGGCCACATCATGCCACTTGACGGATTATGTTGCTGATTGTTAGAGTTGCTCCATAGGTTAGGGTTAGGGCGGCGGGAGCTTTGATTCATGGGAGATCCTACGCCTACAGGTAAAAGAACGCAACAACTAAAAGTGAGTAAAAGCAATATCATGTTCAGTCATTTTACTCTCAATATCTAACTTCTGATTGTGCTTCTAATAGTGTGCTGCCGCAGAGCATTCTTCCTAACTCACAATTGCAACTACATATCATCATTGTTCTTCATAAAATTTATCATGACAGTAGCAATTTAGAGATAGAGCTTACCCCCTCCATTAAAGCCATCTACTCCACGAACATTATGTAACATAAAGCCTTCATTTGCAGTCGAGGATTTATATGGACTACCATTCGAAAAGTTGTCGAGATACTCCGAAAAAGAATGAGGCTGAAGATTTGGCATGCTCTGGATCCCCATATTTGTATTATCAAAAGAATGGCCATGCTCCTGAATTCCGACAGGCTTGCTGGCTGACATGACGTTTGCCGAAGGTTGAAATCCAATAGGAATGCTGACGCTCCGATGACGTTCAATGAAGGAGTTCACAGGTGATCCAACAGAATTAGGATTAACCCGCATAGATCCACCATCAATGGAAGTTGAGGATATTAATCCTGGGAAATGTCTCCCTGAATCAAAGATATTTAACGGTAGTGAGTTGAGTCCAAAGATGACAAATCATTTAAGAAAAATGAATTACAAATGGTTAATGCAAAAGCATACCCATGTTCACAGATGATGTATTGGTAAAAGACGATTTAGGTAGACACCCTTCAGCATCTTGCATGTATCTGTAAAAGAAAAAAAAAAATATGGGTAAATCCCACACACCAACACAGCTGATGTTCTTGTAAAGTCTTTTAATAGCATGTGCATTAGTTCATAGAATATGAAGCAGGACAAAAAGAAGATAAAAAACAATCACCACCTTCTACCCTCTGGACAGGCTGGCGCAAGTTTAAGCTGCTTCCCAGCAACCTCGAGTCCATTTAGTCCACTAAGAGCAGCCTCTGCAGATCGAATGTCAAAAAACTCTATGTATATCTGTGGGTTATCATGCATGCTTCTACGAATCTGCAAATCACAGAAACAACAACATTAGCATATACCTCGAAAAGTAAACGTTAGGAGAACCAAATATATCAACCTCTTTGATTTCTCCATATGATTTGACCATTCGATTGAGCTCTTCATTTGAAATAGAAGAATCAAGATTATTAATTAATATGGCTCCTTTACTGGCGTCTTTTTCTGAAGGATTTTCCTGATAGCACGAAAATTGTAAAATAGATTAAAACACAATACAAGTCACAAGGACAGTCCACATACGTAAGAAAAATCTTCCAGAAGAACAGTTACCGTAGGGATAGAATAACGAATATCAAGCTTCGTTCCTCTTAATAGCTTATTGTGGAGCGCCCTCGCTGCATTTTGAGCAGCCCTTATATCATAGAACGATACCATGATAAAGCCACGATTCTTGCTAGCTGTATGAAAAGCCTGGATGTCTCCAAATTGCTGAAAAAGTAAATGTATCCTCAGTACAAGTAACCAACTCCAGAATAAAGAATCAATGGGAACTAAAAACTCTGCTGAAATAAGGTACCTCAAAAAGGACCTTCAGCTCATAGTCTTCGACATTGCTACTGATATTTCCGGCCAAAATTGTTCTGGATGGAATTTCCCCTCGACGATGTTCGCCAGCAGAGTTATTACTGCCTCTCTGGCCGTTCCTGTGGCCCACGGAAGAAAAAACATCTCCGTCTAGTTCCATGCCACCAACACTGCTGAAGAGGTCAAAATCATCCAGATCATCTCCATTGGCACGAGACTTAATCCCAACCTCACCCATCACTTCTGCAAAGAGATCATCTTCATCTGGCAGAAGATTACCAATAGTTTGCGCCTCAATTTCTTCTAAAGTTGCAGAAGGTTCTTCCTCACGGTGGGTAACAGCTGTGTTTCCAGACATAGGAGATAGCATATCACCTCCCTGTAGGCGCACTGCAAAAACAGAAATTAGGCGACGCACTAAACAGCTGATAAAAACAAAATCGACACACATAAGTCCAAATTTACCAAAGTAAACCAGAAGCTTACGTTTTCTAGTAAATAAATCAGAGAGTGAGCTGGAAAACAAACTGCTTTCCCACTGACTATCACTTGTAGTGTTTCTTGCGTTAGGACTAGCAGAAGGGTGCACCCCAGACAAGCTAGATTGTGGCTTCAGCTGATAACTTTCAGGTGTCAAGAAACTCTTTGGCAAATGGCCACCTTGGTTTTCGAGCATCGTATCTGTTTTCAGAAACCCAAACTGCCTCTGCCGAACCAAAAAAAGAACAGTTTTAGACATCATAGACTATAGTGACAAATATGGTAGGAGCGATTCTAGAACTACACAGTTAAAAAACCCCACGAAACAACAAGAGTTACCTCTGAAGTAAGATGTATATCTTCACGAAAGTGAGAAGGTGTTGATACACCTCCCTGTTCCATCACATCAGACGGCATTATGGAGATGACAACAAAACTCGAAAAATAAAAACCAGAACCAAATTTTTTGTTTTAACTTTTTAGTTCTTTTCAACGGACCATAGCTCTTCCCCCTGGAAAAAAAACAAAGAACAACAAAACAGTGTTACTAAAGCGAAGTAACTCTACAGTCTACAGAAGAAACAAAATCCACTTTTTCAAAAGATCTTGACAAAAAGGTCCAATCACTCACGTATCAGCTACAACATCAACCCAAAATAACACCAAGACAAAGAATTCAAACCTCAAATCCAAAAGAATGAAACAAAGTTAACAACTTTACGCACTATAACAATAAGCTCAACAGGAAAAATATCTTAAATCTCTCCATTTAACCAAAGATTAAGCATCTCAAGAAGCCATATAAGACTACAATTTCACCTAATTCGTGATCCTTTGTTGAGCTCATCATATCCAAACCAGAGAACCAACTCTAATAAGAACCATAAGAGAGACTACAATAACTACCCCCAAATCCAAAAGGATGGAACAAAGTTAACAACTTTACGCACTATAACATTAAGCTCAACATGAAAATTATCTTAAATCTCTCCATTTAAGCAAAGAGACTACAATTTCGCCTAATTCATGATCCTCGTTTAGCTCATTACAAAACAGAGAACTAACTCTAACAAGAACCATAAGAGAGACTACAATAACTACCCCCAAATCCAAAGAGTGAAACAAAAGTTTCCACCTTTAAGCACTCTAATAAGAATCTCAACACAAAAATTATCTTAAATCTCTCCATTTAAACAAAGAGACTACAATTTCGCCTAATTCATGATCCTCGTTTAGCTCATTATATTCAAAACAGAGAACCAACTCTAATAAGAGCCATTAGAGACACTACCTTCAAAATCCAAAGAGTGAAACAAAAGTTTACACCTTTAAGCACTCTAATAAGAATCTCAACACGAAAATTATCTTAAATCTCTCCATTTAACCAAAGATTAATCATCTCAAGAAGCCATAAAAGACTACAATCTCGCCTAGTTCATGATCCTTGCTGAGCTCATTATATTCAAAACAGAGTACTAACTCTAATAAGAACCATAAGAGCCCCCAAATCCAAAGAGTGAAACAAAGGTAACAACTTTACGCACTATAACAACAATCTCAACACGAAAAATCATCTTAAATCTCTCCCTTCAAGCAACCAGGACCACCTGGAAAGAGATACAATTTCGCCTAAAACTCATGATCCTTTGTTAAACTCATTATATCCAAAACAGAGAACCAACTCCTACCTAATTCACACGGAAACTAACTTAATTCCCAAAAAAAAACTAAATTCAGCAAAGAAAAAAAAAAAAAAAAAAAAGCTTCACCTAATTACAAACAAACACAATTACGCTTCCTCACAAACAATACTTTCAAATTAATTATTTTTCAATAAAATAAAATAACGGATCTCGTAAAACTCTTTACCTTACGATCAAACAACACCAATGTTTGACGGAATAATTCTCTTTTTTTTTCTCCTCTTTAATCTTCCTCCTCTGCTTTTTTTGTTTCCTTCTATCCAATCACATCCATCTCAGAATATTTTAATTCACCAAAAAAAAAAAAAAGGTGAAAAATCGGAGTTTAATTTTTTTTTTTAATTTTCTCGAATTTCCCCCTCCTCTCACGACGATGATTACGATGATTCCGGCGAGACTCTGCCGGACGAAGCACGATCCCGGCAGAGATAGAGAGAGAGATTATTTTTTGGTTTTTTTTTTATTTATTTTATTTTACGGTTAGTTGGTTTAGAGAAAAAGAGCGGACAAAAAAAAAAGAATTGAGAGTATGGGAAGAGGAGGACTCTGCTGCTTTTGTATGTACTGTGGACCTAGTGGTTATGTTAAGTGATTTAATCTGGACCGTTGGATCAACATTAATTTGTTTTCTTAATAAAGAGAAAAAAAATAAAATATTACGGAGTTACACGAGAGTCTTGACGGCAGACGACGAGTTCGGCTTATAGCTAACGAGCCGGCTATTAAATACATGTGAACTAATTTGTTTTTTTTTTTTGTTTTTAAGTGTAACCACTTTTAAATCATCTAAAACGGTTAAATTTGAAGTACAAATTTGAAATACCTCTTAATTTCTTCAATAATTAGATTCTTATATCATTGGATTTATCTATTATTTAATTGTAATCTTAATCTATCGAAATTTAAATACTTTGATAAAACCAATTTTCCACATATCTAAGTAATCCATATCTAAAATTATAGTTATGAGAATTTTTTCTCTATATTATAATCCTCGTTGTAAATATTTTAATAAATACAAATCTAAAAATTTAATTGCAATTAACCAAATAAATTAAGCTATAATAATTAAAAAGAATGTTCACTAATAACTTCAAAAATATATATTTCTTATATTTAGAAATATATATAATAAATGTGTTTAAATTTATAATAAAAATATCATCTAATACCTATATATTTATTATTAAAGATTAAAAACATATATTCAACATAAATAATAGATTATTATTATAAAATAAATAATATATAGACAAAAAAATAATTGATAATTCACTTTCATTGTTATATATATATATACATTTCAATTTTAACCCATAAAATATAAATATATATATATATATAACAACTAAAAAGATGATTTAAAAATTAATAAAATTTATGTTTATAAACCATAAAACTATATTAAATATATATAATCAATTATGTATGAAACTGTTTAAAAATAAAAAAAATTAAATCTGCACCGCCGCGTGGATCAGAATCTAATTTAAACTATTTATTAAGATGTACAAATCAAGTTAAGAATCTACATACACATTATCAATACTTGTTTTAGATGATATTTTGACAGGATGAGGGTTTAGTGTGCTAAACGAAGCGATTTTTACAGCATCTTACCGATGATTAGATATTCAATTGTTAAGATATTACTATCTTTTTATTTTACATCATAACATGTACTTAAATGTATACCTACATATCTAACTAATAATGGATAGAAGACAACAAAAAAATACACAGAAAGACATGCACATAAAGATCGGTCTCAATATAAATGATTTATTTTTGTGCCATCAACTTTTGATCGACAAACGAGAGTCAAATACCATGTAAAATTCAGATTTATCATGAACTTCTAGTTTAAAATCAATTAATTGTAAGTAGCTCAAACCTTATTTTTTTTATGTATTAGCTGTTATTTAACACATAGCTTACAATTTCTTTTGCTATAGGCTTTAGAATTCACGATATATATCTTACGTTGCTAAGCAAGCAACCCAACAATAAATCATTATCAAGTCAATATTGTAATCTCCCGATCGAGATAATGTTTGGTTGGTTGGTTCAGTATTACATCTTAAAATTATTTTGGTTCATTACTTCTTTATTTTTTTCTTCTAAAGAGAGACTCATTTCTTTCACTCCCAGTTCATGGTCGTTATCATTTGCGTTTGGATTTTTCTAGTTTGTTGTTTTCTCCTCACCATACCTCAAGTAAAATGTCGCTTTAATACATTTATACAAAATCGTAGTACAACGTAAGGTATGGCATCAAGTAACTTATCATAATCCAAGTGAATTTTGATTGGTTTGATGGACAAAACCCTCCACGTTACCGAAATTTTAGCATTTGTAGGATCGAACTTACAAATGGAAAATGACAAATAAAAGTCATCCACTAAATGTCTTTGTATTTTTATCTTACAACGTAAACTGCAAAATAACCATAACCAAAATATAATAAACACATAAAATGCAGTCACATAGCCAAACGACCGTGAAATGTGGCCGAAGGTGAGTGTCGTGTACGATATATCATCTGAGAATTTATTTTCAAATACTGAACCTATTAGTATAATAAACGTTTCTATTTACGTTTATATAAATGCTTAGCTTAAAGATTCATCAAGTGTTTTGTATAGGGATCTCCGTCGACCATTATTATTTTTTGAATACAAAATACCATTCTAAAAATATCAGATAGAGTATCCCCCCCCCCCCTCCTAACAGATGTACCAGAGTATTCATAAGATAATGGTCCACTATCTTATATATATATATATATATATATATATATATATATATATATGTATGTATTATTATTTCTTAAATGCATACACACATTCATATTTACAGTATGATTTGTCTAGCCTTGTCATGTAAAATTTTATTACGGTTTTGGTTCAATAAATCAGGAACAAGTACCAGAAAGTCCAAAACTGAATGAGAAAATCAGACCTGGTCGAATAATACAAAATGAAAAATATATATTTAAAACCAATTATACAAAATAAAATAAAATAAAATATTGGATTAATCTACTCAACATATATCAGTTAACTATAGTCCCCATTCCCCAATACTATTGGAAACGAAAAGAAATAAAAATGTTAGTATATATATGCCGGCCAACCCGAGCCGAGCCGAGCCGAGCTAGTTGGCTTGAGACTGTGAAGTGGCGTGCGAGAGAGGGTCACTGTCCGTGATTTTAAATGCTGGGCGCTGCGTGAAGGATTAGAAAAGCATCTATTCTTTAGATGCTCTTTCTCAACGCATCCACGTGTCAATCTCTCATTAGTTTACACCTCAAAAAGCTAAACCAGCAAACACGAGCCGTTGGATTCATCTAACCAACCTACAAAATTTACAAATTCGTGTGCAACACTCACGTTAAAGAAGATGCTCAACCAAAACGAACCGGCGTTGAGTTAGTCCATACCAGTACTAAACCGGCCTCTAAATTTTGATTAACAATCGGGATTTAGATTAGAATTAGCAGTGTCACATGCCTACAGCCATCATTAAATATTTGTTTATGTATGATACTTAAGTCAACATCTAAAGATATGCAAAACTTGAGAATGAGATCATTGGTTAAGAGATAAACTATGTTCTTAAACAAATCAAAAGATTAAACTAATACACCATGGAAATAAGATTGTATAAGACTTTCACGTGCTAAATCTTGAAGAACACGATTGGACAGAACAACAAAACAGTAGCAATAACCAATGGACATATGGAACTTCACATAAACTTTATAAGATATCATTGGATAATTAAACAAATTATTATTATAATGATTTTTGAATTATTTGGTTGTTAATATGGTCCACTCCGGTCTCTTCTTCAACCAGATCCCGTTATCTGTATAGATTTCCGTCCGTTTAATTGTCAAATATTTATTGATTTTTTCAATTTAATAATATTCTAGAATTAGAGATATTCAATCTGATAAAACCGAACCGAAATAGAAAAAATAATTAGAATTAAATAGTACCGAATGAATGTTATTCCAAAGTTTATACATATTTATGTTTTAATAAATTTGATTTATAATCTTATAAACTAAAATTTGTTATAAGAAATAAATATAGTCATAGTTTTTGGTATGAAACCGAATAAATTAAAAATCATTAGTATATAATTCAAACCAAATCAAATCAGATATGGATTCAATATGATAATTATTTTTTATAAACCGATATATCCATAAATTTAACCGAAACCGGATCAAAAATCCAGATTGAACATGCATACCTGGAATATTTTGTAATTCCCTTCTATTTTTAATTTCCGCCAGCAATTTATATTCGGAGATATATTTGACCAACTAATTAGAGGGGCCGAAATTATCTACATGTGTTTTTTATGGGCCTCGAGGCCCATTATGGCCATATTAAACTGGACTACACATATCAAACTTTATAGTTCTTTACACATCAGTTACTACTCGTCGTCATCTCTTCGAGCACTCGCTTGTGTTTCGATTCCTCCGCTGCTCAGCGTCACCATCGGAATATTCCATATTCGCCGTGAATCAAGGGGGAACAAGGAGAACGAGAATGGTGAATATTCCATATTCTCGATGAATGGTCAGTTTCATTACGTCATTACTATCTTCGAAAAATTTGTGAATGTGTGTGTGACGTGGCGTTTGGATTTAACAGTTCTGCAGCTGATGAAAACTTCTCAGGTGCAGCGTGGTCTGCGTCGTGGTGACTATACTCGTTATCGGTAATTTTAATATTAAACCCTAAGCTCATTGGCGGGGGAAAAAAAAAAAGAATTAATGTATTAATAATCTTGTTGGTTGTAGGAAGTATTGTTCAGCGGGGTTGAGGAGATTATATAAGTCGTTGAAATTTACTCATGGACGTGGTAAATACACTCGACGAGCTGTTCTTGAATCAACTGTCACTGATGTTAGGTATTTTTATTTTTGTTTGAATTTGAATTTGAATTTGAGATGTGTTGCTTGCGTGTATGTATTTAAGTCGTTGAAATTTACTCATGGCCGTGGTAAATACACTTGCTTTTATAGATACATTCATGGCTTAATTTTTTTTTTTTTTTTTTTTTAATGGCTTAGTTTTGTTTGAGATGTGTTAGGCCTTGTTTGTTCGTTTCCCTCCTCGCAGCTCGTTGTTCCTTGTTGAGATGGAAGGTGATGGTTACTGGAAAAGGAGGAGGTGCGATGATAGATAGGTAGAGAGATGTGGCGAATTTGATGAAGGAGAGCGGAGTTGATGTGATTGAGCATTTTATCGACGATGGTAATCCTAACAAGACTGAAACTATGTTTGCTTCATAACAAGTCTCATTTACTCTTCCTGTTAGGGTTAACTGAAGGGTTTTAAATATAGATTGTAATCTCTTATTAGTTGTGTAAGGGTTAAAATCATAAGATAATATTACAAATCATTACCTCGCAACTTATTGAAGAACTAGTATTACTGCCCATGCTTTGCATGGACACATTTTTTTAATATAACTCAAAATAATAAATGATTTCTTTTTGTATATGAGTATTGTAAATATATGTGTAATATGATTAGTAAAAAAATAAGTATGATTAACAGGAAAGATATATTTAATAAAAGTTCAAAGATACTTAAAAACTAAAAAGTATACACATGTTTTGAGAATCTTGTAAATAATTTTCAAAATTAAGCCATCAAACAGTATATAAGATATTTTTTTAAAAAATGAGAACAGCAGCATACTAATTACGGGTTTTACCAGCAAACTTTATCTTCTCTCTTCTCTATGATTTTATCTTGCAAAAAAGTTTAAAAATATAATACTGAAATGAGTTTACACTAATGCTTATTGAAAAGATCCATAGCAACATTTATTACCAAAAACCATGTAAAATTAATTGGGAATCAAGTGTGCTTAAAAAAGGGTATCTACTTTTAATGCTTGTCATGAACTAACTTTTGGAAAACATACGCTGGCCTGGATGCGAACGTGATCATTGCTTTCTTGTAAACACGATTATTACCGAGTTGTCAAAAGATGCCATCAATTTCATGAACCCTAGTGTATAGTTTAAGGCTCGACATCTGCAATTTCAAATTAGAAAACTGATGAAAGTAACAAATTTTTTTTTTTGTTGCTTAAAATGAAAGTAACAAAATTGCAATAAAGATTAAAAAAAGACAATAAACAGCAGATGAGTTTGATATAACCAGATAAGAAAATATACCGATGAATCATCCTCAGCTTCCACTCCTCGACTCCCTGTCAACTTTCCATATCTTACTTTCAGAGGCTTTAACTGGAGATTAGTGTGAAAGTAAGCTTTATCTTGTTCTTATTAAAAAAAAAAGCTTTATCTTGTAGTACGTACAGTGGTACCTGAAATAAGACCTTTAAAAGAAAATTCTTAAGTTGTACATTTACAAAAAAAATTGATAATAATTCAGAATAAACAATATACGGTTTACCTGTTAAAAAAGTAATTGCTAAATCTAATTTTCCCAGATTCCATATGTATTTATGAATGAGGGTGATGGGTTGACGATGAAGAGTGGTGAAAGTGGGCAGTTAAAATTGGAAATCGTGAAATAGAAAACTGTTTGATTTTTTCTAAAATAAATTTAAAAATAATTTGAAAACAGTGTTCGACAAATATATCATAAATGAATTTGTTAAAAAAATGGTAAATGAATGTAAGAAAGGACACATGTCACTTCCAGAATTGCTAACTGACTTCTGCTTTATATAATAAAAGATTTTACAGGTATGATGATGAATATACAAAATTTTCAATTTTAGATTAATGTTCTTATCATTTATAATAACATGATAGTTCTCCAATGTTCCACACTTGGATGAAACAAGGGAAAATGGATGCTCGTTTGGAGACCATTTACTTGTATAATGAGCTATAGGTTAATTGTAGGGTTTTTACAAATATAAACTAGAACTTGATCCGCATAATCGCGTGGATTGTCTTTTTATTTATAGTTTATAAAAAAATTATCAATAGATAACAATATATTTAGTTATAAAATCTCACAAAATATTAAAATGATAGATGTTAAAATCTCATTTTTAAACACAACATGGAAATATAAATTATCATTAACAAATATCTATCTATAGTACATCTAAATAAAATTTAAAATACATTGTATGCAAATTGCAGAAACAAAAACTCTATATTAAAGAAGATTATATATATGATTATTTCAGATTATAATTTATGTATAAAACTCAAAAATATATAAATAAATAAAAATTAATAGGAATATAAAATAAAATATATAAAACAAGTTACTATATATTAATAGTTACGAATAAGAAACTTAAACAACAAAACTATAGAGATATAATATATAACATTAAATATAATGCAAATATTTATAAAATTTATATTTATAAAATGAAAAATCTGTGTGGGTCAAACTCTAGTATATAGTTTTTTTTCTTTAGGTTTTAGGAATATATAATGTTATCTAGATAAATTTTAATTTCTTAAACAAAAACATTTGTATTTCAAATAAAAGATAAAGATATAAAGTGATATTATAATTAAATTATGTAAAATTTGATTATTGTTTTAAAGAATGGTCCATGCTTTCTAGATAAATTTTAATTTCTTAAACAAAAACATTTATATTTCAAATAAAAGATAGTGATATGGGGTGATATTATAATTAAATTATGTAAAATATGATAATTGTTTTAAAGTATGGTCCAAATAAAAAAATTACACATGAAATGACTCATGAATTTTTAATAGTATAGATATATAAATATATAATATTTTATTTTTTTTATATTTGAAATCGAATTTTATTATTTTTTCTAACATAATCTATTTAAAATTTTGTAGATAAGTATTTTTGAAACTTCATTAGTTCATATTATTCTCATTAAAATATAATTATAAATATTTTAGATAATTTTGAATTTTCATTTATAAACAATATAATATTTTTATGATAATTAGAATTTAAATTCATTGATTTACGGAAATACAATCTTAAATCACTAGATTAACAATTAATAAGTTTGCACAAGTGTATATTATTATTAATTTTAATTGTAACAGATTAGTTAAAGGGTGGTAGTGAAATTTAAATTTCTATAGTGTTTATTGATTTTAAGAGTTGAGAGATTTGTTAAATTTGGAAAGAGTTGTAGAGAATTTTGTATATTGTGAAAATCTATAAAAGTAATGATTTTAAGATCCAAGGGATATATGAAGTATTTTCAAAAACTTGTTATGTGAGTTAAAATGTTAAGAATATAACTCCAATAACACTTATTTTGATAGATTTGTCGAATAATTAAAATCTAAACTTTTTGAATAACAAGGGATTTTATATAGAATTGCAGAATCATCAAACCAATAACACTAAACTTTAGTGAAAATGTAAGATTAATAAACCAATAACACAAAACTTGAAAATTCTAAAAATCCTTATGAATTCAATTACGACTAACACACCCTTATTATGCAATCTAACATCTACGATTCAATTTGTCTCTAGATTGTTTGACCACGTCGTCTGCACTTTCTCCTTCATTATACATTACACCTGCAACAATCTTAGTTATTTAACATTTCATTTAAATTAAT
>CAKOAT010382932.1:163726-173948 GCA_932364175.1 Eruca vesicaria subsp. sativa
AACTTTATTGGGTTTTAACATCATTTATCAATCACAAATATAAACCATAATAACTAATACTATTAAAACCTAATCTATTAGTGCACATATTATTTTTAAATATTAAACAAAATAGAGTAAATTACTACATAATTAATTATGTATTAATAATAATTCAAAATTTAATAAGATATATGCAAGTACAAAATTTATTAATGTATAAATAACGTGATAAAAATAATATTCAAAATGTAATGCATTCATTTATAAGAATATGCGATACAAATGATAATTTGAAACAATAAATTAAATTATCATTTTCACATAATATTTTTGGAAATATAATAATATACAATTAATTAAATGATAAAATTTAAATTATATCAACTTTATTAAAACAGAAAAACCCATAAAAATACCCCTTAGACTTACACAATATTTATAATCCCACTAAAATAATAAATTTATCTATATTTTAACTCTGTTGTCTTTTTCTGTTTATTAATACATTTTCTTTATTCTAATTTTACCTGAAAAGGATATATTTATATTTTATTTTTTCTAAACAAATCAAATAAAAAATTCAAAATAGATTATTTTTATTAGTCCTTCCATACATAATTAATAAGGAATCTTTATTATAACAATAAGATATACTCCATAAACTAAAATACCAAAACAATTATAATATTACATATTTTTTCTCTTGCTTTGCGGATCAATCTATATTAATAATGGAAATTAATGTAAAAAGTCTATACAAAAATTCTTCACCACTTTTATCTAATAATCAGTTCTCCAAATATATATATCACTTTATTATCATTCAAAAGTTTATATTTAGTGTTTTTAAATCCGATCCAAATACATAACCAGACAATTTTTTGGGTTAGCAAGCTTATTCGGTTGACTACAGGTAAACCACATATTAATAAAATAATTAATTTTATTATATAATAATATACTAGCTATCAAAAATATAAGAAATATTTATTTTGGAAATATATATAGAAAATACTTAAATTTATATAGAATACAAAACAAAGTTTGATAAAATAGTTACACAAATCGAAGGAAACAAAATATGTAGAAAATTATCTAATGGGTGGATCAACCAGTGGTTGACACATGTAATCGG
Source organism: Eruca vesicaria subsp. sativa (assembly GCA_932364175.1). NCBI lineage: Eukaryota > Viridiplantae > Streptophyta > Magnoliopsida > Brassicales > Brassicaceae > Eruca > Eruca vesicaria. The sequence continues at coordinate 164,844 of CAKOAT010382932.1, forward strand.
ATTCCAGATTTAACAGCACAACTAGATCAGCGCTTTGCTGGCTAGATAAAAAATCTAAGGAAAAATGCTTCTATTTTAATAGCACAACTAGATCAGCATTTTGGAAGCACATAATATTTTACTATGAATCCACGAATACTTCAAAAATATTTTATCAGTTTGTAAGAATTTTGTGTATTTTTTTTTTTTGCGTTTAAATTAGTGTTTTATAATTTGACTTGGATCCCCGATCAAGCCGGTTAATCCGGTGATTTGATAATTCGATTTAGTTTTTACAAATATCCATATTTAAAACCTATAAAAATCACTAAAACCCGAGACTAACCGATTGAACCAACGAATAGTTGATATGTAACCAATTTGATTTAAATTGTTATAGTTTCATAATTTGTCATTATTAATCCTAATTTGGAACTTCTTTATTTTGCAATTTTGTGAAATTATGACGTCTCTACAAAGTTTTGATAAAGAAAATGATAAATATAAAATAATTAAGAACTTTAGATATGTCTTGAATATATTATCTTTTTTATATAGCTTAATTAACTTTATTATAGCTGCTTTGTGTTGTTATCTTGCTACTAAGTTAGTTCATATTATAATCAGTTTACATTTGTTGTTTTCAATTAGTGTTAAGCATTTTTTCTCCATATAATATATATATATATATATATATAGAGAGAGAGAGAGAGAGAGAGAGAGAGAGAGAATTTTTTCATAATTATTTTTGTTATTATACTTATTATACAATGGTTTTATTTTCAAAGTATATTGTTTATATATTTAGTGTAATGGATATTATAAATTATTATGTATGACCATTATTTATAAAATATCAATAAAATAATCTATTAAATTAATTGATTTGTTATTAATCAAAATGTTTTCTAGCATCTATACCTCCAAAGATAATTTTTATTTATTTTCTTGTTTTTTGTATATATTATTTGATTTTTAAAATTATTTAATATAGCAAAATAGTTTAGAATAAAAGTATTAAAAATTATTTAAAATATGAGATCTAATTTTTATATTGTTTGAACACAAGACTAATTATAGTATTGTTTGGAAACATAGATAATAGTATAAATAAAAGAGTACTAATGATTTGAGATATGTTTAACTACAAAGTATAAAAGTGCATTTAATTTAAAAAAGAAATACAAAACAAAGTTTAGATCCAAATTTAGATTATGTTTTAATAAAATAGATAAAATGGGACAAGAGTGAAGAAGTATCAGTTCCATCACAAATATCATCTACTCTTATGTACTGTTAGTTTTTTTTTTTTAATCCCATAAAAGAAAGAGGATTATATGGTGAATTTAGAGGTTCACCACCCTAGGAAGTGAAGCCAAAAATAACTCTAAATTTAATTACGTAAGATATGTTTAATATGCAAGTTATGTAAATTTTTCCAAGTTCCATAACAATTTCAATTTTATTGTTTACAAAATATATTTACATGAGAGTAAATGCACATGTAGATGTTCAAGATTAGTCATAAGCGAAAATAGATATGTTCATAAATTTTGCATGCTATTGTAATATTGTATTTGGTGTAGAGCACCATTGAGATTCTTCTGTGGAGTTATCTAAAACATCTATACTATTAAAACATAAGACCTTTTTTTAAAGTGTCATTCTCTTTTGAAAGTATTTATAATTTTCTGCCACTGAGATATTTTAGGTTATGCTTTTATTAAATTTTTTTTTCTTTTTTCAGTAATTCATATTAAACCATCTCTTCAGCTATTTTTTACTTTTTTTTTTTGATATTTTACCATGTATAATTATAATGTAAATATATTTTTCTTTTCATGGTTATAAGAGTTAAAATATATATCAAAGATTTTAGGTGTCCTTCTCTTTTGAAAATATTTACAGCTATCTCATTTTAAAGTAATATTTTGTGTGATTTGTAATTAGAAATATGAAATATTTATATACAAATATTATAGAAGGTTATTTCTTTTTATAAATTAAAATGAGTTAGTATTCATTTGTAATTAATTTAATAATATTTATGATTTTTATTATTAAAATAAATATTAAAAAATAATTATTTATATTTTAAATAAAAATATATTAAAAGATATTGTTAAAATGTGCTCTTAGAAAAATAGTTAAGAATATTTTTTGATATCTTATTTTGAAAATATTTAAATATTGTGTTAAGATTATGTGTTATTTAATAATAAATAAGTTTGTTGTATTCAAAATAATAAAAAATAATAAATGAAATGGTCCAACTTAGACTACTTGTGAGTAGATAAATATTTATTTTGTATTAATCGTATTGATTTACTTTCTTTGTTTATGATTTTGTGTATCGTAAAGTTTTAATGGTCGAAAGATATGAAAATAATTATACCAAAATTTTATTTCTCGACATGAAAGTTTAATGTTACTATATGTTAGTAACATATTTAAAGTAAACTGATTGTTCCTTAGATTTAAGAAATTATTTGTAAAATTAGAAAAAAACAGTAATTGCTTACTATTTAAGTCTCAAGGTTAATTTTAAATTGTACTTTTGTTTTAATAGTTTAGAATGTTAATGATATATATATTAATATGATTTAAAAAAAGTTATGTATCTGTGATGTGATAGACATATTATCCAGAAATTCAACAAATAACTAACATAAATAATATTTTTATCTATCTAAAGTTTGTTACATAAATCTATCGGACATTTTTTCTATATCATTTTGAGTTTGTTTGGGAGAATCAGAGAAACGTTTATGCTTCTAATATATTTTTTCGTACGTTCAAAGTTTTAGGTATGTACAATTATAATATCATCAGTAAGTGGTAACATTTTAACTTCTAATTAATCTTCTATTTTCTCATACGCTCTAAACATATTTGAGTTTTTTCTGAAGTTTATTTCATACCTTAGCATTTTAAAAACTGCATATTATAAAAGTAAATATTCATTAATTTTATTAATAAATTAAAATGTTAAATTAAGATCTTAAAACTTCTTAATATATATATATATATATATAAGTTTATAAAAAATAAAAGAATAATACTTATATCATTTGTTGTATACATGATCGAGTTACAGCTGATATTTTACGACTGCAACTTCTATCGTTTTTCATTAAATAAACAAAATATTTCATTAAGAGATGGAATGACAAATGGTTTAACCTTTTCAGTTATAAAGTTAAAAATGAACTTTGACAAATGCAAAACAGGTTCTAATGTTTAATTTGCTAAGAATTTACAATAGTGTCATTAATTTTTTTTGACAACTACTATTTAAATTTATATAACAAATTGTGAAACTATAGTTTAGACATGTAAACTATAGTTTATGCGACTTCTCAACAAATGAATTAAAGAGACATGACAAAGACTTGTGAACTCATAAAAGATCTCTTGTTTAGTGCACAAAAAAAAAGCACAGAAGACTAAGTTCTCTCCCCTCAGCAGTGTCATTGTTGTTAGTTTTGTAGTTAGTTTAATTATTTCTTTAATTCAGTTACAATACAATATTCCATCAGATAAATTGTGTTAAATCATTCACATTAGTCTCATTCTTTCTCTAATTCAGTTACGTTACAATATTTCAATAAATTATTAAATTATAATTTTTTTAAATATTATATTTTTAAAAAAATTGAAAATATTATTTTGTCTATATTTAAACATTAACCCACATAACACGCTAAAATTGTATGTACATAATTCATTTTATTTTATTTAATGATTAAAATTGAAATAGTGTAATTTGGTTCAAATTAATTTTAATATTTTATATAATAGAAATGACTTATTATGTTCATTAAACTCATTTTATACTTGATAAAATATTTTCCATATTTGCTAAAATGACCTGTAAAAACTATAATCATAAAATATCTATAATATCAATGACCCATTCTATCATATTATTAAATATTAATATTAATTAATTATAAATAATTATTTTGCCCAATAAACATATATTGATCAAATTATTAATAATCTAACCATAAAAATGTCACTGTTACATATCTGATGAGAGTTTTGAAATAATTTTTTTCTTGCACTTTGGGTTAGAGCAATAATTATCTTTATTATGCAAAGTTATATAACTATTAATGTTTATATTAACAAATAATAAACAATTGATTAGTTCATTAATTTTAGTGTTAATATAAATTTAATTGGTTAATTCCAAAAATTAAAGAGACATGACAACGACTTGTGAACTCATAAAAGATCTCCTTTAGTGCACAAAAAGAGAAAGCACATAAGACTAAGTTTTCTTCCCTCAACAATGTCATTTTCGTNATAATTCATTTTATTTTATTTAATGGTTAAAATTGAAATAGTGTAATTTGGTTCAAATTAATTTTGATATTTTCTATAATAGAAATGGCTTATTATGTTCATTCAACTCATTTGATACTTGATAAAATATTTTCCATATTTGTTAAAATGACCTGTAAAAACTATAATCATAAAATGTCTATAATATTAATAATGCATTCTATCCTATTATTAAATATTAATATTTATTAATTCTAAATAATTATTTTGTCCAGTAAACATATGTTGATCAAATTCTTAATAATTTAACCATAAAATGTCATTGTTACATATCTGATGAGAGTTTTGAAAGAATTTTTTTTCTTGCACTTTGGGTTAGAGCAATGATTATCTTTATTATGCAAAGTTATATCACTATTAATGTTTATATTAAAAATAATAAATAACTGATTTGTTCATTAATTTTAGTGCTAATATAAATTTAATTGGTTAGTTCCAAAAATTAAAGAGACATGACAACGACTTGTGAACTCATAAAAGATCTCTTGTTTTAGTGCATAAAAAGAGAAAGCACAGAAGACTAAGTTTTCTCCCCTCAACAATGTCACTGTCATTAGTTTTGTAGTTAGTTTCATTCTTTCTATAATTCAGTTACAATACAATATTCCATCAGATAAATTGTGTTAAATCATTCACATTAGTCTCATTCTTTCCATGATTTAGTTACATTACAATATTTCAATAAATTATTAAATTATAATTTTTAAAATTTTATATTTTAGAAACTTAAAATATTATTTTGTTTACATTTAAACACTAACCCACATAACACGCTAAACTTATATGTACATAATTCATTTTATTTTATTTAATGATTAAAATTGAAATAGTGTAAATGGGTTCAAATTAATTTTGATATTTTATATAATAGAAATGACTTATTATGTTCATTCAACTCATTTGATACTTGATAAAATATTTTCCATATTTGTTAAAATGACCTGTAAAAACTATAATCATAAAATATCTATAATATTAATAACCCATTCTATCATATTATTAAATATTAATATTTATTAATTCTAAATAATTATTTTGTCCAATAAACATATATTGATCAAATTCTTAATAATCTAACCATAAAAATTTCATTGTTACATATTTGATGAGAGTTTTGAAAGAATTTTTTTCTTGCACTTTGGGTTAGAGCAATGATTATCTTTATTATGCAAAATTATATCACTATTAATGTTTATATTAAAAATAATAAATAACTGATTAGTTCATTAATTTTAGTGCTGATATAAATTTAATTGGTTAGTTCCAAAAATTAAAGAGACATGACAACGACTTGTGAACTCATAAAAGATCTCTTGTTCTAGTGCACAAAAAGAGAAAGCACATAAGACTAAGTTTTCTCCCCTCAACAATGTCACTGTCATTAGTTTTGTAGTTAGTTTCATTCTTTCTATAATTCAGTTACAATACAATATTCCATCAGATAAATTGTGTTAAATCATTCACATTAGTCTCATTCTTTCCCTAATTCAGTTACATTACAATATTTCAATAAATTATTAAATTATAATTTTTAAAATTTTAGATTTAGAAACTTAAAATATTATTTTGTTTACATTTAAACACTAACCCACATAACACGCTAAACTTATATGTACATAATTCATTTTATTTTATTTAATGATTAAAATTGAAATAGTGTAAATGGGTTCAAATTAATTTTGATATTTTATATAATAGAAATAACTTATTATGTTCATTCAACTCATTTGATACTTGATAAAATATTTTCCATATTTGTTAAAATGACCTGTAAAAACTATAATCATAAAATATCTATAATATTAATAACTCATTCTATCATATTATTAAATATTAATATTAATTAATTCTAAATAATTATTTTGTCCAATAAACATATATTGATCAAATTCTTAATAATCTAACCATAAAAATGTCATTGTTACATATCTGATGAGAGTTTTGAAAGAATTTTTTTCTTGCACTTTGGGTTAGAGCAATAATTATCTTTATTATGCAAAGTTATATCACTTATAATGTTTATGTTAATAAATAATAAATAATTGATCAGTTCATTAATTTTAGTGTTAGTATAAATTTAATTGGTTAGTTCCAAAATCAAAGAGACATGACAACGACTTGTGAACTCATAAAAGATCTCTTGTTTTAGTGCACAAAAACAGAAAGCACATAAGACTAAGTTTTCTCCCCTCAACAATGTCATTGTCGTTAGTTTTGTAGTTAGTTTCATTCTTTCTTTAATTCAGTTACAATACAATATTCCATCAGATAAATTGTGTTAAATCATTCACAATAGTCTCATTATTTCTCTAATTCAGTTACATTACAATANAAGATCTCTTGTTTTAGTGCACAAAAACAGAAAGCACATAAGACTAAGTTTTCTCCCCTCAACAATGTCATTGTCGTTAGTTTTGTAGTTAGTTTCATTCTTTCTTTAATTCAGTTACAATACAATATTCCATCAGATAAATTGTGTTAAATCATTCACAATAGTCTCATTATTTCTCTAATTCAGTTACATTACAATAGTTCAATAAAATATTAAATTATAATTTTTATAAATTATAATATCATTTTGTTTATATTTAAACATTAACCCACATAACACGCTAAACTTATATGTAAGTAATTCATTTTATTATATTTAATGGTTAAAATTGAAATAGTGTAATTTGGTTCAAATTAATTTTGATATTTTCTATAATAGAAATGACTTATTATGTTCATTCAACTCATTTGATACTTGGTCAAATATTTTCCATATTTGTTAAAATGACTTGTAACAACTATAATCATAAAATATCTGTTATATTGATAACCCATTCTATCATATTATTAAATATTAATATTAATTAATTTTAAATAATTATTTTGTCCAATAAACATATATTGATCTAATTCTTAATAATCTAACCATAAAAATGTCATTGTTACATATCTGATGAGAGCTTTGAAAGAATTGTTTTCTTGCACTTTGGGTTAGAGCAATGATTATCTTTATTAAGCAAAGTTATATCACTATTGATGTTTATATTAATATATAATTGATTAGTTCATTAATTTTAGTGTTAATATAAATTGAATTGGTTAGTTCCAAAAATAATTGATTAGTTTCTTAATTTTAGAGATTATTTGCACAAGTTTAATCACGTAAAAATTGCTTAATATAGAGAACTTATGAAAGGGTTTCCAAGTTCCATAACAGTTTCAGTTTTATTGTTTACAAAATAAATTTACATGAAAGTAAATGTACATGTTCAAGATCAGTCATAAGTGAAAATAGATATGTTCATAAATTTTGCATGCTATTGTAATGTTGTATTTGATGCAGATGTAGCCATGGACATTATTTTGTGCCTAGGCCTCTTACAGAAAACATACAACTTTTAAAAATAAAGATTTAGCATAGTTTCAAAATTGTTATCATTATTGTTGTTTAATAAGGACTAATACGATTATATATGCTCAAACTGACACCTTACATGAATTTCATGTAGTTAACATATTTATTTTGTAATAGGTGAAAAAAGAAGAAGAATTAAGAAGAATATGTGGTATATGTATTAAATCAATAATGTAAAAGAAGGTGTGATTTAAGGTATATAACTTAATTGTATGATTAATAAATAAATACTAATATTGTGTAAGTAGATAGAAAAATGCTTCTGTGTTTAATACTAGTATATAAATAATTAGTATAATATTGCATAAATTTGCACTATAAAAGGGGGACAAGGGTAAGTATCAGTTTCATACACAACACAAGACTTGGAACCCAAAAAAGACAACAGATATGTCTGGATCATCTCAAGCCTCACCTAATCCCTTCCCGCCACCGCAAGTCGAATCCAAAGACATTCTCGTGGACCACTCAAAGTCATCATGGATGCGTCTCTACGTCCCCACTACCGCACTAAACGGCGGCGTTTCGTCTAAAAAACTCCCTCTCGTTGTCTACTTCCACGCTGGAGTTTTCACCAGCCGCAGCGTCGTCGAATCCGAAATCGCGCTTAAAAACATCTGCAAGGATATTGCGCTTAAGAACAACGTGGTCGTTGCGTCACCTTCGTACCGGCTAGCTCCTCTGAGACTCCCGGCGTCTTACGAAGACGGGGTGGACGCGGTTGAGTGGCTAAGAAACAAGTCCGAAGAAGACGAGTGGCTCAAATCTTACGCCGATCTTTCTAACGTCTTCCTCATGGGGACAGGCACCGGTGGTAACGTGGCTTACAACGTCGGGCTTAGATTCACCGAGAAAGATCTAACTCCGTTAAGTATCCGTGGATTGATCTTACTGGATGTGACGGTGGATGTGACGGTGGGAGCTGGACTGGATAATTTGGAGAAAATCGCACGGTCGGGATGGAAGGTGATGGTGATGGAGCGTTTTAACAGCGGAGATCAGGATGCTTCCGTCAGAAGTTTCATTTACTCTTCTGCACCGTAAAGGTTTTTTTTTCTAAAAATAATTTTATAAAAATAAAGGTTCTTATGTATTAGAGCCCAGTCCCATATCTTATGCCTCATTTAAAGATTACCTTTTATGTATTGGTTTGTGGAAAAAAAATATATAAAGGTCCTGTTCGTTTCGTGAACTGGACGCAGCATCCAGATGCAGACGCGGACGAATGTTCGTTTGATGCGAAATAGGAAAGTAAGCTGGACGCGGCATCCGGATACATTTTAAAACTCATCCAATTTTTTTGGAAATTCTGGATGAGAATTTTAAACGTTTCCAGCTACAGTAGACTCATCCAAAAGTTGTTAAAGTCA
>CAKOAT010382932.1:176027-187176 GCA_932364175.1 Eruca vesicaria subsp. sativa
TGGTCATTTGACATAAAACTAATCCAGATACAAAATAAAGAATACAAAACGAACATAATTGCATCCAGATATAATTTCCAGACGCATGATCCAAAATTTCCAGAATCGCGAACGAACAATATCTGAATGCTGCATCCAATTACTGCGCGTGGATGCTGCGTCTGGAATTCTCATCCAATTCACGAAACGAACAGGACCAAACTAAGAATAATACTGGAGATCCTAGAGGCTCTTGATTGGCTTTTCTCGTCTCCAATGTTGCGAAAGGTCTGCTTAGTGGTGGTCTAAAAAACAGTTTATTTATGATGATTTTACTCAGTTCTACGTTTCACAGAAGGCTAATCATACATAAAGAGGCTCTCTCTTTTGTTAGACATATCTCTATTTCTCTTCTGGAACTTGGCATTGACATTACTCTTCTCCAATGTTTAGTGGTCTAGATAACAGTTTATTTATGATTTTACTCTCGTTCCAAGTTTTACATAGGGCAAATTATACATATTAATGAGAAAAAGATTTACAATACTTATTCAGAATAATAGAAAGGGTGTTTGTTAAACATGAATTCCATAAAATGGTTTAGAATAGTGAAGTTATATTTGAATCATCATAAAACATGTAAAATTTTCAATTGTAGAACAATATATTTTTTCGTACGTTCAAAGTTTTAGGTATGTACAATTATAATATCATCAGTAAGTGGTAACATTTTAACTTCTAATTAATCTTCTATTTTCTCATACGCTCTAAACATATTTGAGTTTTTCTGAAGTTTATTTCATACCTTAGCATTTTAAAAACTGCATATTATAAAAGTAAATATTCATTAATTTTATTAATAAATTAAAATGTTAAATTAAGATCTTAAAACTTCTTAATATATATATATATATATAAGTTTATAAAAAATAAAAGAATAATACTTATATCATTTGTTGTATACATGATCGAGTTACAGCTGATATTTTACGACTGCAACTTCTATCGTTTTTCATTAAATAAACAAAATATTTCATTAAGAGATGGAATGACAAATGGTTTAACCTTTTCAGTTATAAAGTTAAAAATGAACTTTGACAAATGCAAAACAGGTTCTAATGTTTAATTTGCTAAGAATTTACAATAGTGTCATTAATTTTTTTTGACAACTACTATTTAAATTTATATAACAAATTATGAAACTATAGTTTAGACATGTAAACTATAGTTTATGCGACTTCTCAACAAATAAATTAAAGAGACATGACAAAGACTTGTGAACTCATAAAAGATCTCTTGTTTAGTGCACAAATAAAAAGCACAGAAGACTAAGTTCTCTCCCCTCAGCAGTGTCATTGTTGTTAGTTTTGTAGTTAGTTTAATTATTTCTTTAATTCAGTTACAATACAATATTCCATCAGATAAATTGTGTTAAATCACTCACATTAGTCTCATTCTTTCTCTAATTCAGTTACGTTACAATATTTCAATAAATTATTAAATTATAATTTTTTTAAATATTATATTTTTAAAAAAATTGAAAATATTATTTTGTCTATATTTAAACATTAACCCACATAACACGCTAAAATTGTATGTACATAATTCATTTTATTTTATTTAATGATTAAAATTGAAATAGTGTAATTTGGTTCAAATTAATTTTAATATTTTATATAATAGAAATGACTTATTATGTTCATTAAACTCATTTTATACTTGATAAAATATTTTCCATATTTGCTAAAATGACCTGTAAAAACTATAATCATAAAATATCTATAATATCAATGACCCATTCTATCATATTATTAAATATTAATATTAATTAATTATAAATAATTATTTTTCCCAATAAACATATATTGATCAAATTATTAATAATCTAACCATAAAAATGTCACTGTTACATATCTGATGAGAGTTTTGAAATAATTTTTTCTTGCACTTTGGGTTAGAGCAATAATTATCTTTATTATGCAAAGTTATATCACTATTAATGTTTATATTAACAAATAATAAACAATTGATTAGTTCATTAATTTTAGTGTTAATATAAATTTAATTGGTTAATTCCAAAAATTAAAGAGACATGACAACGACTTGTGAACTCATAAAAGATCTCCTTTAGTGCACAAAAAGAGAAAGCACATAAGACTAAGTTTTCTTCCCTCAACAATGTCATTTTCGTNAATATTTCAATAAATTATTAAATTATAATTTTTATAAATTATAATATCATTTTGTTTATATTTAAACATTAACCCACATAACACGCTAAACTTATATGTACATAATTCATTTTATTTTATTTAATGGTTAAAATTGAAATAGTGTAATTTGGTTCAAATTAATTTTGATATTTTCTATAATAGAAATGGCTTATTATGTACATTCAACTCATTTGATACTTGATAAAATATTTTCCATATTTTTTAAAATGACCTGTAAAAACTATAATCATAAAATGTCTATAATATTAATAATGCATTCTATCCTATTATTAAATATTAATATTTATTAATTCTAAATAATTATTTTGTCCAGTAAACATATGTTGATCAAATTCTTAATAATTTAACCATAAAATGTCATTGTTACATATCTGATGAGAGTTTTGAAAGAATTTTTTTTCTTGCACTTTGGGTTAGAGCAATGATTATCTTTATTATGCAAAGTTATATCACTATTAATGTTTATATTAAAAATAATAAATAACTGATTTGTTCATTAATTTTAATGTTAATATAAATTTAATTGGTTAGTTCCAAAAATTAAAGAGACATGACAACGACTTGTGAACTCATAAAAGATCTCTTGTTTTAGTGCATAAAAAGAGAAAGCACAGAAGACTAAGTTTTCTCCCCTCAACAATGTCACTGTCATTAGTTTTGTAGTTAGTTTCATTCTTTCTATAATTCAGTTACAATACAATATTCCATCAGATAAATTGTGTTAAATCATTCACATTAGTCTCATTCTTTCCATGATTTAGTTACATTACAATATTTCAATAAATTATTAAATTATAATTTTTAAAATTTATATTTTAGAAACTTAAAATATTATTTTGTTTACATTTAAACACCAACCCACATAACACGCTAAACTTATATGTACATAATTCATTTTATTTTATTTAATGATTAAAATTGAAATAGTGTAAATGGGTTCAAATTAATTTTGATATTTTATATAATAGAAATGACTTATTATGTTCATTCAACTCATTTGATACTTGATAAAATATTTTCCATATTTGTTAAAATGACCTGTAAAAACTATAATCATAAAATATCTATAATATTAATAACCCATTCTATCATATTATTAAATATTAATATTAATTAATTTTAAATAATTATTTTGTCCAATAAACATATATTGATCAAATTCTTAATAATCTAACCATAAAAATGTCATTGTTACATATCTGATGAGAGTTTTGAAAGAATTTTTTTCTTGCACTTTGGGTTAGAGCAATAATTATCTTTATTATGCAAAGTTATATCACTTTTAATGTTTATATTAATAAATAATAAATAATTGATCAGTTCATTAATTTTAGCGTTAATATAAATTTAATTGGTTAGTTCCAAAATTAAAGAGACATGACAACGACTTGTGAACTCATAAAAGATCTCTTGTTTTAGTGCACAAAAACATAAAGCACAGAAGACTAAGTTTTCTCCCCTCAACAATGTCATTGTCGTTAGTTTTGTAGTTAGTTTCATTCTTTCTTTAATTCAGTTACAATACAATATTCTATCAGATAAATTGTGTTAAATCATTCACAATAGTCTCATTATTTCTCTAATTCAGTTACATTACAATATTTCAATAAATTATTAAATTATAATTTTTATAAATTATAATATCATTTTGTTTATATTTAAACATTAACCCACATAACACGCTAAACTTATATGTACATAATTCATTTTATTTTATTTAATGGTTAAAATTNTAAATTATTAAATTATAATTTTTATAAATTATAATATCATTTTGTTTATATTTAAACATTAACCCACATAACACGCTAAACTTATATGTACATAATTCATTTTATTTTATTTAATGGTTAAAATTGAAATAGTGTAATTTGGTTCAAATTAATTTTGATATTTTCTATAATAGAAATGACTTATTATGTTCATTCAACTAATTTGATACTTGATAAAATATTTTCCATATTTGTTAAAATGACCTGTAACAACTATAATCATAAAATATCTGTTATATTAATAACCCATTCTATCATATTATTAAATATTAATATTAATTAATTTTAAATAATTATTTTGTCCAATAAACATATATTGATCTAGTTCTTAATAATCTAACCATAAAAATGTCATTGTTACATATCTGATGAGAGATTTGAAAGAATTGTTTTCTTGCACTTTGGGTTAGAGCAATGATTATCTTCATTATGCAAAGTTATATCACTATTGATGTTTATATTAATAAATAATTGACTAGTTCATTAATTTTAGTGTTAATATAAATTGAATTGGTTAGTTCCAAAAATAATTGATTAGTTTCTTAATTTTAGAGATTATTTGCACAAGTTTAATCACGTAAAAATGGCTTAATATAGAGAACTTATGTAAGGGTTTCCAAGTTCCATAACAGTTTTAGTTTTATTGTTTACAAAATAAATTTACATGAAAGTAAATGTACATGTTCAAGATCAGTCATAAGTGAAAATAGTTATGTTCATAAATTTTGAATGCTATTGTAATGTTGTATCTGATGCAGATGTAGCCATGGACATTATTTTGTGCCTAAGCCTCTTACAGAAAACATACAACTTTTAAAAATAAAGATTTAGCATAGTTTCAAAATTGTTATCATTATTGTTGTTTAATAAGGACTAATACGACTATATATGCTCAAAATGACACCTTACATGAATTTCATGTAGTTAACATATTTATTTGATAGATTGTATCATGAATGAAAATGACATAATAAATCATAGACAGTATGTTGTAATAGGTAAAAAAAAAAAAAGAAGAAGAATATGTGGTATCTATTATATTTAAAGAGAAGTCATGACTCATTTCATGTGTGATATACCATTTTTAGAGTTTTATAAAATTTTACATCACATTATAATATATTTTCATATCTTTAATCTTTGTTTGAAAATTAAATAAATAGTTTTAATAAAATTGTAACAAAATCTTCTAAAAATCTTTTAGAATCTTTTTCAAGATACAGTTTCAAAAAATTATTTGATTAAAATTTTAATTATCAGAAAATATAAATAAAATTTTTATTCATTTTTAATTTATAAACAAAAAATTAAAATTATGTAAAATACTTTTAACAATATCCCAAATTTATTTTTATGTATTATGTAAGTCCAACTTAATTAATTTTTACATAGATTTCAAATTTAGATATAAAACAAAATATATAAATTAGTAATCTTACATAATGATGTTTTTAAAAATTCTTACTCACATAAAATTATTATAAAATTGGATAGCATACATAATCAAATTATACTTATTTATAGATAAATTTTATTATATAATTTCAAATATTTTTGTACTAAAATACCCGCACGGTTGTGCGGGTCGAAATCTAGTATGTATTAAATCAATAATGTAAAAGAAGGTGTGATTTAAGGTATATAACTTAATTGTATGATTAATTAATAAATACTAATATTGTGTAAGTAGATAGAAAAAATGCTTCTGTGTTTAATAGTATACTAGATCATAACCCGCCCGACTAGCTCCTAAGAACAACGTGGTCGTTGCGTCACCTTTGTACCGGCTAGCTCCTCTGAGACTCCCGGCGTCTTACGAAGACGGTGTGGACGCGGTTGAGTGGCTAAGTAACTCCTCCGAAGACGACGAGTGGATCAAATCTTACGCCGATCTTTCTAACGTCTTCCTCATGGGGACAGGCACCGGTGGTAACGTGGCTTACAACGTCGGGCTTAGATTCACCGAGAAAGATCTAACTCCGTTAAGTATCCGTGGATTGATCTTACTGGATGTGACGGTGGATGTGACGGTGGGAGCTGGACTGGATAATTTGGAGAAAATCGCACGGTCGGGATGGAAGGTGATGGTGATGGAGCGTTTTAACAGCGGAGATCAGGATGCTTCCGTCAGAAGTTTCATTTACTCTTCTGCACCGTAAAGGTTTTTTTTTCTAAAAATAATTTTATAAAAATAAAGGTTCTTATGTATTAGAGCCCAGTCCCATATCTTATGCCTCATTTAAAGATTACCTTTTATGTATTGGTTTGTGGAAAAAAAATATATAAACTAAGAATAATACTGGAGATCCTAGAGGCTCTTGATTGGCTTTTCTCGTCTCCAATGTTGCGAAAGGTCTGCTTAGTGGTGGTCTAAAAAACAGTTTATTTATGATGATTTTACTCAGTTCTACGTTTCACAGAAGGCTAATCATACATAAAGAGGCTCTCTCTTTTGTTAGACATATCTCTATTTCTCTTCTGGAACTTGGCATTGACATTACTCTTCTCCAATGTTTAGTGGTCTAGATAACAGTTTATTTATGATTTTACTCTCGTTCCAAGTTTTACATAGGGCAAATTATACATATTAATGAGAAAAAGATTTACAATACTTATTCAGAATAATAGAAAGGGTGTTTGTTAAACATGAATTCCATAAAATGGTTTAGAATAGTGAAGTTATATTTGAATCATCATAAAACATGTAAAATTTTCAATTGTAGAACAATATTTGTAATGTTTCTTTTCAATAATAATAACATGAGAGTTCTTCAATGGTCCACACTTGGACAAACAAGGACAAATGGATGCTCCTCTATATGACAAGTAAATATTCATTAATTTTATTTATAAATTAAAATTTTAAATTAAGATCTTAAAACTTCTTAATATATATATATATATATAAAAGTTCATAAAAATTAAAAGAATAATACTTATATCATTTGTTATATAAATGATCGGGTTACATGTTATATTTTACGACTGCAGCTTCTATCGTTTTTCATTAAATAAACAAAATATTTCATTAAGAGATGGAATGACAAATGGTTTAACCTTTTCAGTTATAAAGTTAAAAATGAACTTTGACAAATGCAAAACAGGTTCTAATGTTTAATTTGCTAAGAATTTACAATAGTGTCATTTTTTTTTGACAACTACTATTTACATTTATATAACAAATTATGAAACTATAGTTTAGACATGTGAAGTCTGATATTTGGGGAAAATATTTTTTTGGAATCAATTTACAAAAATTAAAAAATATTTAATGAAGGAGAAAATCCTTTAAAATACAATAGCACAAAAGTGATATTATAAAAAAAAAATTGAGGTTAAAAATAAGAATGAATATTTTAGTAAGATGGGTATTAAAACATAGCTAAAAAAACTATTGAGAAAGTTAGTCTTGAAAATATTATCCAAATAAAAAAATCAAACTCGAACCGAAACAAAAAATTAAAACCCAACATACCAAAATTTTTAAAAGCCCAAACAATTACTATTTCTCAAACCCGAAAACCAAAACTAAAATCAGAACTGCACTAATAATCGAACAAGTATCCAAATATTTGAAATATAATAAAAATATTAATTATCATAATATATAATATAATTTATATATTATAATATTAAAAACCCTTAATTACTTAAACTACCATTTGGATTTTTGGGGTTAATTCGATTTTTCAATGTTTTTTGAGATTTTTGGATTGAACATGACTCAAATTCACACTATTTATAATTCGGTTTTTTCAGGTTTTACAAAAAGAATATAAATGCAAATTGAATCCAACATTACTCGAATTGAACTGATTCGGAAAATATTTGTTTCTTACATTGGTCCTAAACACCTAAACCAAAATAACTCGAAAAATATAAATACAAACCCAATCTAACATTACTCAAACTAAACCAATCCTAAAAATGTAACGGTACTTAAACATCCAACCCGAATTACTATAAGACAACAATATAAATTGCTTTTAATTAAAGGCGTCAAAATTCAAATATTAAAATTAAAAAAAAAAAAATTGAAGTAATTCCTGAATTAGAAAAATTAACCAAAAACTTATCCCGCGCTTTTAGAGCGCGGATCAAAATCTAGCTTATACTATTAAAATAGAAGTCATGACTTCTTTCATGTGTGAATTTTTTTTTTAAAAAAAAATTTGGACCATCCTTAGAAAGTTATCAATTTTATCATAACTTAATCATAATATATTTACTATCTTTATTTTTTTGTTTTCTTCTTTTCTTCGTATGAATAACTCTAGAGGAATTTTTTTCTTTTTCCAATATCGGTTTAGTGTAATTTGAACTATAATGATGATAAATTTTCTAATTTATAGTTAAATTGCTATCAATTTCAATTTTGGTAAAACAGTAAACGGATCAGTAGAATATTTGTGAAATTGATGTGATATAGAGGATGTGACATAATTGATCTTGCAAGTTTGGGCTAGTTATTGAAAGGCAAAAGTTACTTACCTAAGGTTATGTATTTTTGCAACTTATCTATTCTTTTTAGTATAGCTGGTAATTTTTCTGTTTGTTTAAATTTAAAAACACGATTCTAAAATTTAAAGCTTTATTAATATGTTCCTCCTGATATATGATTTTGCCAAATTTCAAATTAGTTTTGACATTGAGTTTTATGCGACTTCTCAACAAATGAATTAAAGAGACATGACAAAGACTTGTGAACTCATAAAAGATCTCTTGTTTTAGTGCACGAAAAGAGAAAGCACAGAAGACTAAGTTTTATCCCCTCAAAAGTGTCATTTTTGTTAATTTTGTAGTTAGTTTAATTCTTTCATTAATTCAGTTACAATACAATATTCCATCAGATAAATTGTGTTAAATCATTCACATTAGTCTCATTCTTTCTCTAATTCAGTTAAGTTACAATATTTCAATAAATTATTAAATTATAATTTTTATAAATATTATATTTTTAAAAAATTGAAAATATTATTTTGTTTATATTTAAACATTAACCCACATAACACGCTAAAATTGTATGTACATAATTCATTTTATTTTATTTAATGATTAAAATTGAAATCGTGTAATTTGGTTCAAATTAATTTTCATATTTTATATAATAGAAATGACTTATTATGTTCTTTTTTTTTAGCAAAAAATGACTTATTATGTTCATTCAACTCATTTGATACTTGATAAAATATTTTCCATGTTTGTTTAAATGACCTGTAAAAACTATAATCATAAAATATCTATAATATTAATGACCCATTCTATCATATTATTAAATATTAATATTAATTAATTCTAAATAAATATTTTGTCCAATAAACATATATTGATCAAATTATTAATAATCTAACCATAAAAATTTCATTGTTACATATCTAATGAGAGTTTTGAAATAATTGTTTTCTTGCACTTTGGGTTAGAGCAATGATTATCTTTATTATGCAAATTTATATCACAATTAATGTTTATATTAATAAATAATAAATAATTGATTAGTTCATTAATTTTAGTGTTAATATAAATTTAATTGGTTAGTTCCAAAAATTAAAGAGACATGACAACGACTTGTGAACTCATAAAAGATCTCTTGTTTTAGTACACAAAAAGAGAAAGCACATAAGACTAAGTTTTCTTCCCTCAACAATGTCATTGTCGTTAGTTTTGTAGTTAGTATCATTCTTTCTTTAGTTCAGTTACAATACAATATTCCATCAGATAAATTGTGTTAGATCATTCACATTAGTCTCATTCTTTCTCTAATTCAGTTACATTACAATATTTGAATAAATTATTAAATTATAATTTTTATAAATTATAATATCGTTTTGCTTATATTTAAACATTAACCCACATAATACGCTAAACTTATATGTACATAATTCATTTTATTTTATTTAATGGTTAAAATTGAAATAGTGTAATTTGGTTCAAATTAATTTTGATATTTTCTATAATAGAAATGACTTATAATGTTCATTCAACTCATTTGATACTTGATAAAATATTTTCCATATTTGTTAAAATGACCTGTAAAAACTATAATCATAAAATATCTATAATATTAATAACCCATTCTATCATATTATTAAATATTAATATTAATTAATTCTAAATAATTATTTTGTCCAATAAACATATATTGATCAAATTCTTAATAATCTAACCATAAAAATGTCATTGTTACATANAATCATAAAATATCTATAATATTAATAACCCATTCTATCATATTATTAAATATTAATATTAATTAATTCTAAATAATTATTTTGTCCAATAAACATATATTGATCAAATTCTTAATAATCTAACCATAAAAATGTCATTGTTACATATCTGATGAGAGTTTTGAAAGAATTTTTTTCTTGCACTTTGGGTTAGAGCAATGATTATCTTTATTATGCAAATTTATATCACTATTAATGTTTATATTAAAAAATAATAAATAACTGATTAGTTCATTAACTTTAGTGCTAATATAAATTTAATTGGTTAGTTCCAAAAATTAAAGAGACATGACAACGACTTGTGAACTCATAAAAGATCTCTTGTTTTAGTGCACAAAAAGAGAAAGCACAGAAGACTAAGTTTTCTCCACTCAACAATGTCACTGTCATTAGTTTTGTAGTTAGTTTCATTCTTTCTATAATTCAGTTACAATACAATATTCCATTAGATAAATTGTGTTAAATCATTCACATTAGTCTCATTCTTTCCCTAATCCAGTTACATTACAATATTTCAATAAATTATTAAATTATAATTTTAAATTTTTTATATTTTAGAACTTTAAAATATTATTTTGTTTACATTTAAACACTAACCCACATAACACGCTAAACTTATATGTACATAATTCATTTTATTTTATTTAATGATTAAAATTGAAATAGTGTAAATGGGTTCAAATTAATTTTGATATTTTATATAATAGAAATAACTTATTATGTTCATTCAACTCATCAGATACTTGATAAAATATTTTCCATATTTGTTAAAATGACCTGTAAAAACTATAATCATAAAATATCTATAATATTAATAACCCATTCTATCATATTATTAAATATTAATATTAATTAATTCTAAATAATTATTTTGTCCAATAAACATATATTGATCAAATTCTTAATAATCTAACCATAAAAATGTCATTGTTACATA
>CAKOAT010382932.1:187369-200485 GCA_932364175.1 Eruca vesicaria subsp. sativa
TAAATTATTAAATTATAATTTTTATAAATTATAATATCATTTTGTTTATATTTAAACATTAACCCACATAACACGCTAAACTTATATGTACATAATTCATTTTATTTTATTTAATGGTTAAAATTGAAATAGTGTAATTTGGTTCAAATTAATTTTGATATTTTCTATAATAGAAATGACTTATTATGTTCATTCAACTCATTTGATACTTGATAAAATATTTTCCATATTTGTTAAAATGACCTGTAACAACTATAATCATAAAATATATGTTATATTAATAACCCATTCTATCATATTATTAAATATTAATATTAATTAATTTTAAATAATTATTTTGTCCAATAAACATATATTGATCTAGTTCTTAATAATCTAACCATAAAAATGTCATTGTTACATATCTGATGAGAGATTTGAAAGAATTGTTTTCTTGCACTTTGGGTTAGAGCAATGATTTATTTTATTATGCAAAGTTATATCACTATTGATGTTTATATTAATAAATAATTGACTAGTTCATTAATTTTAGTGTTAATATAAATTGAATTGGTTAGTTCCAAAAACAATTGATTAGTTTCTTAATTTTAGAGATTATTTGCACAAGTTTAATCACGTAAAAATGGCTTAATATAGAGAACTTATGTAAGGGTTTCCAAGTTCCATAACAGTTTTAGTTTTATTGTTTACAAAATAAATTTACATGAAAGTAAATGTACATGTTCAAGATCAGTCATAAGTGAAAATAGATATGTTCATAAATTTTGAATGCTATTGTAATGTTGTATCTGATGCAGATGTAGCCATGGACATTATTTTGTGCCTAAGCCTGTTACAGAAAACATACAACTTTTAAAAATAAAGATTTAGCATAGTTTCAAAATTGTTATCATTATTGTTGTTTAATAAGGACTAATACGACTATATATGCTCAAAATGACACCTTACATGAATTTCATGTAGTTAACATATTTATTTGATAGATTGTATCATGAATGAAAATAATAAATCATAGACAGTATATGTTGTAATAGGTGAAAAAAGAAGAAGAAGAAGAATATGTGGTATATGTATTAAATCAATAATGTAAAAGAAGGTGTGATTTAAGGTATATAACTTAGTTGTATGATTAATTAATAAATGCTTCTGTGCTTAATAGTATATATAAATAATTAGTATAATATTGCATAAATTTGCACTATAAAAGGGGGACAAGGGTAAGTATAAGTTTCATACACAACACAAGACTTCGAAGCCAAAAAAGACAATAGATATGTCTGGATCATCTCAATCCTCACCTAATCCCTTCCCGCCCCAGCCAGTCGGCCCAGTCGTATCCAAATACATTTTCGTGAACCACTCAAAGTCAACATGGATGTGTCTCTACGTCCCCACTACCGCACCAAACGTAGTCGTTTCGACTAGAAAACTCCCTCTCGTTGTCTACTTCCACAGTGGAGGTTTCACCAGCGACAGCATCGATTCTGAAGAGCTCAAAAACATCTGCGAAAAGATTGCGCTTGAGGTCAACGTGGTCGTTGCGTCACCTTTGTACCGGCTACCTCCTCAGAGACTCCCGGCGGCTTACGAAGACGGGGTGAAGGCGGTTAAGTGGCTAAGAAACAACTCCAAAGAAGACGAGTGGCTCAAATCTTACGCCGATCTTTCTAACGTCTTCCTCATGGGGTTAGGAGCCGGTGGTAACGTGGCTTACAACGTCGGGCTTAAACTCACCTCCAGGAATCTAACTCCGTTAAGTATACGTGGGTTGATCTTAGAGAGTCCCTTATTCAGCGGACACATGCGGACACATATTGATGTCAGTGTCTTAGACTCTCACTGGAAGTCTTTTTTCCGTGACGGAGCTGACCGAGTTCACGAGTATTCGAATCCGTTGGTGGGAGCTGGACCGGATAATATGGAGAAAATCAAACGGTTGAGATGGAAGGTGATGGTGACTGGAGGAGGTAATACTCTGAGAGAAATGGTGAGGTTGATGAAGGAGAAAAGAGTTGATGTGGAGGAGCGTATTATCGGCAATGCTTCCATCAGAAGTTTCATTTACTCTTCTGCACCGTAAAGGTTTTTATTTTTCTAATAATTTCCATAAAAATAATGGTTCTTCTGTATTAGAGCCCAGTCGCATATCATTATGTATTGGTTTGTGGAAAAAAAAAATATAAATTAGGAATAATACTGGAGATCCTAGAGGCTCTTGATTGGCATTTCTCGTCTCCAATGTTGCGAAAGGTCTGCTTAGTGGTGGTCTAAATAACAGTTTATTTATGATGATTTTACTCAGTTCTACGTTTTACAGAAGGCTAATCATACATAAAGAGGCTCTCTCTTTTGTTAGACATATCTCTATTTCTCTTTCTGGAACTTGACATTGACATTACTCTTCTCCAATGTTTAGTGGTCTAGATAACAGTTTATTTATGATTTTACTCAGTTGATCGTTCCAAGTTTTACATAGGGCAAATTATACATATTAATGAGAAAAAGATTTACAATACTTATTCAGAATAATAGAAAGGGTGTTTGTTAAACATGAATTCCATAAAATGGTTTAGAATAGTGAAGTTATATTTGAATCATCATAAAACATGTAAAATTTTCAATTGTAGAACAATATTTGTAATGTTTCTTTTCAATAATAATAACATGAGAGTTCTCCAATGGTCCACACTTGGACACTCCTCTATATGACATGTAAAATTCACATTTATGTGTTCTTTTTTGTTTCTATTTATATTTGTAAATTTAAAAGTCTTAATTAAAGTACATTAACGCTTTATTATCATTATGCCAGCGTGTACCACAAAAGGCCTCTTTAATTTGTTTTATTGCACAACAAGAGAAAGCATAGAGGCATTGATACCTTTTTTTTTGGTATGAAGACTCATTTGATGCTTGATCAAACATTTTGCATATTTGTGACAATAACATGTATAAAATATAATCATGAAATACCAATAATAGTTCAACTATATCACTAAATATTAATATTAATTAACTTTTAATATATGTTTTATCAAATAAACATATATTGATCTAATTCTTATTAATCTAACTATAAAAATGTCATTGTTATATATCTGACGAGAGTTTTAATTTGAAGGAATCATTTTCTTGCAATTTGGGTTAGAGCATGATTATATTTATCATACAAAGTTATATCATTGTTGTTTTATTAACAAATAAAAATAATTGATTAGTTCCTTAATTTTAGTGTTAATAAAAAATGAATGGGTTAGTTACAAAAAATGATTAGTTTCTTGATTTTAGTGATTATTAATTTGCACAAGTTTAGTTACGTTGGATTTGCTTAATATATCACTCATGTAAGGTTTTCCAAGTTCCATAACAATTTCAGTTTTATTGTTTAAAAAATAAATTTACATGAGAGTAAATGTACATGTACAAGATTAGTCATAAGTGAAAATAGACATGTTCATAAATTTTCCATGCTATTGTAACGTTGTATTTGGTGCCGAGCCATGGACATTCTTTTGTAGCTTCTGTTACAGAAAACATACAACTATTAAAATAAAGAGTTAGCATCATATTAAATTTTGCTTTGTACTCCCTCCGTTCCTAAAAGATCCATGTTCTGGAAAAATATTTTGTTTCAAAAAGATGTATATTCTATGTTTTCTATGAAAAAATTACAAGTTTCAAAAAAAAAATTGGTTTTATTAGATTACTATTGGCTAAAAGTTGTTGAAAATTGAAAATTACTGAAAACGATAGTGATTTAATGTGTTTTCTTAATATGTGTGAAAACATTAGAAAGTCTATCTTTTAGGAACAGAGGGAGTATTAAATAGACTCATCATTATTGTTGTTTAATACTCCCTCCGTTTCATATTAAGTGTTGTTGTAGAGAATTTTTTTCGTTACAAAATAAATGTCGTTTTCGGTTTTCAATGCAAAATTTATTAATTTTATTATATAATTTATTTATTTTTGGTTAAAATGTGGTTAGGTGTATAGGTAATTGTGTTTTTATATAGGAAATATGTAAAATTAATTGTTTCTTTAATCTGTGTGCAGAGCTCTGAAGCGACACTTATAATGAAACAGAGGGAGTAATGACTAAGAACCAGACACCTCACATGAATTTCATGTATTTAACATATTAATTTAAGTCATAGAAAATTAATTGTTTCTTTAATCTGCGTGCAGAGCTCTGAAGTGACACTTATAATGAAACAGAGGGAGTAATGACTAAGAACCAGACACCTCACATGAATTTCATGTATTTAACATACTAGATTGTATCTTGAATGATGATGACGATAATATAAGTCATAGAAAATATGTTGTAATGGGTGAAAAAGAAGAAAGATATGTGGTATGTGTATCTATAATGCAAAAGAAGGTGTGAGTTAATGTATAACTTAACTGCATGATTATTTAATAAATGTTAATATTAAGAATGTTAGTTAAATAAATCTAATGGTCAAATTTTGATTTATTGTCTTTATGTTTGTTTGATATATGATTTGCCAAACTTCAAATTAGTTTCGTACGTTGAATTTTGTGCGACTTTTTAACCAACGAAAGAGACGTGATAGCTATTTGTGTACCAGGAAAGATCTCTTGTTTTAGTGCACAAAGGGAGAAAACACAATGAACTAAGTTTTCTCCTGTTGCAATGTCATTATCGTTGTTTCCTGTAGTTAAATCTCATTCTTTCTTTCGCATTACAATATTTTCATCAAGTAATTGAGTTAAATCATTCACATCAAATATAAAACTATATCAGTATTAACGTAAAACTAGGATCTGTTCTCTTGTTAGTTTACATTTTAACAAAAATAAAACAGTTTATGTTATAAAGTAAAGTTCTTTCTCAAAAAAAAAAAAACAATTTCTTGACTGTAATTTTTTTTGGTAGGAATTTACTGACTGTAATTAACATTTGAAAGAGTTTTCTCTCAACCAAAATCCAATATTTATATTAATTAAGAAACAACGAATTCAATTAGGTAATTTTGGGACCTACTAAAAAATATCTTAGTGGTCTATGCACATTTAATTATTACCTTAATGTCGTTTTCTCTTCTGGAACTTGACATCGCCTGTTTAGTGGTCTAAATAAGGGTTTATGTACTCAGTTGATCGTTCCAAGTTTTAGAGAAGGTATAGTCGACAGATTAATGAATTTAATATTAATATAAATTATTCAGCATAATACAAAGAGTATTGTCAAGCATATATTACTTGAATCCTCACAACACATACAATTCTCAATTGTAAAATAATATTATACATACTAATGGAAAAAGATTTATAATAATTATTTAGCATAATACAAAAAGTATTGTTAAAAATGATGAATTTAAAAAAAAAAAAAACAGTTTAGATTAGTGCAGTTATATTTGAATCCTCATAAGACATTATAAATTTTCAGAATAATATTTGTAATGTTTCTTATCATTTATAATAACATGGGAGTTCTATAATGTTCCACACTTGGACGAACAAGCGCAAATGGATGCTCTTTTGGAGACAACTTACTTGTATAACAAGCTATATATTAACTAAAAGGTATTTTATATAGATTGTGCATGTGCGGACAAAAACACCTAGTTATTTCTGTATAAGCAAAATTATAACATACCTTAAAATTTTCTAACAATTGATGCAATAAAACATATTATCTAAAATATGCTTAATACCAGAAAGCATAAATATCAACTATATGTAAACATTTTATGATAGTAATTTCGAGAGTATCAACAATATTTACTAAAATTATATATCAACATTTAATGTATAAAAAAATATTATAGAAAAATATTTGAATGCTATAAAACATAACTAAAAACTCGGCATATTTTTCTAACCGAATAATATATATCAAGTACATTCAAAATAAGATATTAACAAAACACAGAAATCATAAATAAAAATCATTGTACAAACATCAATTTTTGTTCATATGAAAAGAATATATTCATACGTGAAAGAAATATCCTAATATTCCTCAACATATGTTTTTTTCTCAAAAATCTCTCAATTTATAGATAGTTATATAAATCTATCTAACACACATACTTATTGAATGGGTTTTCATATTTATTTAAGCCCAAAAACTTTATTGGGTTTTAACATCATTTATCAATCACANATAGATAGTTATATAAATCTATCTAACACACATACTTATTGAATGGGTTTTCATATTTATTTAAGCCCAAAAACTTTATTGGGTTTTAACATCATTTATCAATCACAAATATAAACCATAATAACTAATACTATTAAAACCTAATCTATTAGTGCACATATTATTTTTAAATATTAAACAAAATAGAGTAAATTACTACGTAATTAATTATGTATTAATAATAATTCAAAATTTAATAAGATATATGCAAGTACAAAATTTATTAATGTATAAATGACGTGATAAAAATAATATTCAAAATGTAATGCATTCATTTATAAGAATATGCGATACAAATGATAATTTGAAACAATAAATTAAATTATCATTTTCACATAATATGTTTGGAAATATAATAATATATAATTAATTAAATGATAAATTTAAAATTATATCAACTTTCTTAAAACAGAAATACCCATAAAATACCCCTTAACTTACACAATATTTACAATCCTATGCCAACTAAAATAATAAATTTATCTATATTTTAACTCTGTTGTCTTTTTCTGTTTATTAATACATTTTCTTTATTCTAGTTTTACCTGAAAAGGATATATTTATATTTTATTTTTTCTAAATAAATCAAATAAAAATTCAAAATAGATTATTTTTATTAGTCCTTCCATACATAATTAATAAGGAATCTTTATTATAACAATAAGATATATAAACTAAAATACCAAAACAATTATAATATTACATATTTTTACTCTTGCTTTGCGGATCAATCTATATTAATAATGGAAATCAATGTAAAAAGTCTATACAAAAATTCTTCACCACTTTTATCTAATAATCAGTTCTCCAAATATCTATATCACTTTATTATCATTCAAAAGTTTATATTTAGTGTTTTTAAATCCGATCCAAATACATAACCAGACAATTTTTTGGGTTAGCAAGCTTATTCGGTTGACTACAGGTAAACCACATATTAATAAAATAATTAATTTTATTATATAATAATATACTAGCTATCAAAAATATAAGAAATATTTTATTTTGAAAATATATATAGAAAATACTTAAATTTATATAGAATACAAAACAAAGTTTGATAAAATAGTTACACAAATCGAAGGAAACAAAATATGTAGAAAATTATCTAATGGGTGGATCAACCAGTGGTTGACACATGTAGTTGGATTCCAGATTTAACATCACAACTAGATCAGCGCTTTGCTGGCTAGATAAAAAATCTAAGGAAAAGTGCTTCTATTTTAATAGCACAACTAGATCAGCGTTTTGGATGCACATAATATTTTACTATGAATCCACTAATACTTCAAAAATATTTTATTAGTTTGTAAGAATTTTGTGTATTTATTTTTTTGCGTTGAAATTAGTGTTTTAAAATTTGACTTGGATCCCCGGTCAAGCCGGTTAATCCGGTGATTTGATAATTCGATTTAGTTTTTACAAATATCCATATTTAAAACCTATAAAAATCACTAAAACCCGAGACTAACCGATTGAACCAACGAATAGTTGATATGTAACCAATTTGATTTAAATGGTTATAGTTTCATAATTTGTCATTTTGTTATTATACTTATTATACAATGGTTTTATTTTCAAAGTATATTGTTTATATATTTAGTGTAATGGATATTATAAATTATTATGTATAACCATTATTTATAAAATATCAATAAAATAATCTATTAAATTAATTGATTTGTTATTAATTAAAATGTTTTCTAGCATCTATACCTCCAACTTGTTTTTTGTATATATTATTTGATTTTTAAAATTATTTAATATATCAAAATAGTATAGAATAAAAGTATTAAAAAATATTTAAAAGATGATATCTAATTTTTATATTGTTTGAACACAAGACTAATTATAGTATTGTTTGGAAACATAGATAATAGTATAAATAAAAGAGTACTAATGATTTGAGATATGTTTAACTACAAAGTATAAAAGTGCATTTAATTTAAAAAAG
The DNA here is from genome assembly GCA_932364175.1 of Eruca vesicaria subsp. sativa. Taxonomy (NCBI): domain Eukaryota; kingdom Viridiplantae; phylum Streptophyta; class Magnoliopsida; order Brassicales; family Brassicaceae; genus Eruca; species Eruca vesicaria. Next base: position 195,502 of record CAKOAT010382932.1, read on the forward strand.
AAGTACAAAACAAATTTTAGATCCAAATTTAGATTATGTTTTAATAAAATAGATAAAATGGGACTAGAGTGAAGAAGTATCAGTTCCATCACAAATATCATCTACTCTTATGTACCGTTAGTTTTCTTTTTTTTTAATCCCATAAAAGAAAGACGATTATATGGTGAACTTAGCGGTTCACCACCCTAGGAGGTGAAGCCAAAGATAACTCTAAATTTAATTACGTAAGATATGCTAAATTTTTCCAAGTTCCATAACAATTTCGATTTTATTGTTTACAAAATATATTTACATGAGAGTAAATGCACATATAGATGTTCAAGATTAGTCATAAGCGAAAATAGATATGTTCATAAATTTTGCATGCTATTGTAATATTGTATTTGGTGTAGAGCACCATTGAGATTCTTCTGTGGAGTTATCTAAAACATCTATACTATTAAAACACAAGACCTTTTTTTAAAGTGTCATTCTCTTTTGAAAGTATTTATAATTTTCTGCCACTGAGATATTTGAGGTTATGCTTTTATTTAAATGCTTTTTTTTTCTTTTTTCAGTAATTCATATTAAACCATCTCTTGAGCTATTTTTTACTTTTTCTGATATTTTACCATGTATAATTATAATGTAAATATATTTTTCTTTTCATGGTTATATGAATTATAATATATATCAAAGATTTTAGGTGTCCTTCTCTTTTGAAAATATTTATAGCTATCTCATTTTAAAGTAATATTTTGTGTGATTTGTAATTAGAAATATGAAATATTTATATACAAATATTATAGAAGGTTATTTCTTTTTATAAATTAAAAAGAGTTAGTATTCATTTGTAATTAATTTAATATTATTTACGATTTTTATTATTAAAATAATATTAAACCAATAAATATTTATATTTTAAATAAAAATATATTAAAAGATATTGTTAAAATGTGCTCTTAGAAAAATAGTTAAGAATATTTTTTGATATCTTATTTTGAAAATATTTAAATATTGTGTTAAGATTATGTGTTATTTAATAATAAATAAGTTTGTTGTATTCAAAATAATAAAAAATAATAAATGAAATGGTCCAACTTAGACTACTTGTGAGTAGATAAATATTTATTTTGTATTAATAGTATTGATTTACTTTCTTTGTTTATGATTTTGTGTATTGTAAAGTTTTAATGGTCGAAAGATATGAAAATAATTATACCAATATTTTATTTCTCGACATGAAAGTTTAATGTTACTATATGTTAGTAACATATTTAAACTAAACTGATGGTTCCTTAGATTTAAGAAATTATTTGTAAAATTAGAAAAAGCAGTAATTGCTTATTATTTAAGTCTCAAGGTTAATTTTAAATTGTACTTTTGTTTTAATAGTTTAGAATGTTAATGATATATATATATATATATAGATTAATATGATTTGAAAAAAGTTATGTATCTGTGATGTGATAGACATATTATCCAGAAATTCAACAAATAACTAACATAAATAATTTTTTATCTATCTAAAGTTTGTTACATAAATCTATCGGACATTTTTTCTATATCATTTTGAGTTTGTTTGGGAGAATCAGAGAAACGTTTATGCTTCTAATATATTTTTTCGTACGTTCAAAGTTTTATGTATGTACAATTATAATATCATCAGTAAGTGGTAACATTTTAACTTCTAATTAATCTTCTATTTTCTCATACGCTCTAAACATATTTGAGTTTTTCTGAAGTTTATTTCATACCTTAGCATTTTAAAAACTAAATATTATAAAAGTAAATATTCATTAATTTTATTAATAAATTAAAATGTTAAATTAAGATCTTAAAACTTCTTAATATATATATATAAGTTTATAAAAATTAAAAGAATAATACTTATATCATTTGTTGTATAAATGATCGGGTTACAGCTGATATTTTACGACTGTAACTTCTATCGTTTTTCATTAAATAAACAAAATATTTCATTAAGAGATGGAATGACAAATGGTTTAACCTTTTCAGTTATAAAGTTAAAAATGAACTTTGACAACTGCAAAAGAGGTTCTAATGATTAATTTGCTAAGAATTTACAGTACTGTCATTTTTTTTTTTTTGACAACTACTATTTACATTTATATAACAAATTATGAAACTATAGTTTAGACATGTGAAGTCTGATATTTGGGGAAAATATTTTTTTGGAATCAATTTACAAAAAATAAAAAATATTTAATGAAGGAGAAAATCCTTTAAAATACAATAGCACAAAAGTGATATACATTGGTCCTAAACACCTAAACCAAAATAACTCAGAAAAATATAAATACAAACCCAATCTAACATTACTCAAACTAAACCAATCCAAAAAATGTAACAGTACTTAAACATCCCACCTGAATTACTATAAGACAACAATATAAATTACTTTTAATTAAAGGCATCAAAATTCAAATATTAAAATTAAAAAAAAAAAACAAAATTGTAGTAATTTTTGAATTAGAAAAATTAACCAAAACTTTATCCCGTGCTTTTAGAGCGCGGGTCAAAATCTTGCCTATACTATTAAAATAGAAGTCATGACTTCTTTCATGTGTGAATTTTTTTAAAAAATTTAGACCATCCTTAGAAAGTTATCAATTTTATCATAACTTAATCATAATATATTTAATATCGTTATTTTTTTGTTTTCTTATTTTCTTCGTATGAATAACTCTAGAGGAAAATTTTTTCTTTTTCCAATATCAGTTTAGTGTAATTTGAACTATAATGATGATAAATTTTCTAAATTATAGTTAAATTGCTATCAATTTTAATTTTGGTAAAACAGTAAACGGATCAGTAGAATATTTGTGAAATTGATGTGATATAGAGGATGCGACATAATTGATCTTGCAACTTATCTATTCTTTTTAGTATAGCTGGTAATTTTTCTGTTTGTTTAAATTTAAAAACATGATTCTAAAATTTAAAGCTTTATTAATATGTTCCTCCTGATATATGATTTTGCCAAATTTCAAATTAGTTTTGACATTGAGTTTTATGCGACTTCTCATCAAATGAATTAAAGAGACATGACAAAGACTTGTGAACTCATAAAAGATCTTTTGTTTTAGTGCACGAAAAGAGAAAGCACAGAAGACTAAGTTCTATCCCCTCAAAAGTGTCATTTTTGTTAATTTGTAGTTAGTGTAATTCTTTCTTTAATTCAGTTACAATACAATATTCCATCAGACAAAATTGTGTTAAATCATTCACATTAGTCTCATTCTTTCTCTAATTCAGTTACGTTACAATATTTCAATAATTTATTAAATTATAATTTTTATAAGTATTATATTTTTTAAAAATTGAAAATATTATTTTGTTTATATTTAAACATTAACCCACACAACACGCTAAAATTGTATGTACATAATTCATTTTATTTTATTTAATGATTAAAATTGAAATCGTGTAATTTGGTTCAAATTAATTTTCATATTTTATATAATAGAAATGACTTATTATGTTCTTTTTTTTTTAGCAAAAAATGACTTATTATGTTCATTCAACTCATTTGATACTTGATAAAATATTTTCCATATTTGTTTAAATGACCTGTAAAAACTATAATCATAAAATATCTATAATATTAATGACCCATTCTATCATATTATTAAATATTAATATTAATTAATTCTAAATAAATATTTTGTCCAATAAACATATATTGATCAAATTATTAATAATCTAACCATAAAAATTTCACTGTTACATATCTGATGAGAGTTTTGAAATAATTGTTTTCTTGCACTTTGGGTTAGAGCAATGATTATCTTTATTATGCAAATTTATATCACGATTAATGTTTATATTAATAAATAATAAATAATTGATTAGTTCATTAATTTTAGTGTTAATATAAATTTAATTGGTTAGTTCCAAAAATTAAAGAGACATGACAACGACTTGTGAACTCATAAACGATCTCTTTTTTTAGTACACAAAAAGAGAAAGCACATAAGACTAAGTTTTCTTCCCTCAACAATGTCATTGTCGTTAGTTTTGTAGTTAGTATCATTCTTTCTTTAGTTCAGTTACAATACAATATTCCATCAGATAAATTGTGTTAGATCATTCACATTAGTCTCATTCTTTCTCTAATTCAGTTACATTACAATATTTGAATAAATTATTAAATTATAATTTTTATAAATTATAATATCGTTTTGCTTATATTTAAACATTAACCCACATAACACGCTAAACTTATATGTACATAATTCATTTTATTTTATTTAATGGTTAAAATTGAAATAGTGTAATTTGGTTCAAATTAATTTTGATATTTTCTATAATAGAAATGACTTATAATGTTCATTCAACTCATTTGATACTTGATAAAATATTTTCCATATTTGTTAAAATGACCTGTAAAAACTATAATCATAAAATGTCTATAATATTAATAACGCATTCTATCCTATTATTAAATATTAATATTCATTAATTCTAAATAATTATTTTGTCCAGTAAACATATGTTGATCAAATTCTTAATAATTTAACCATAAAATGTCATTGTTACATATCTGATGAGAGTTTTGAAATAATTTTTTTTTCTTGCACTTTGGGTTAGAGCAATGATTATCTTTATTATGCAAAGTTATATCACTATTAATGTTTATATTAAAAAATAATAAATAACTGATTAGTTCATTAATTTTAGTGCTAATATAAATTTAATTGGTTAGTTACAAAAATTAAAGAGACATGACAACGACTTGTGAACTCATAAAAGATCTCTTGTTTTAGTGCACAAAAAGAGAAAGCACAGAAGACTAAGTTTTCTCCACTCAACAATGTCACTGTCATTAGTTTTGTAGTTAGTTTCATTCTTTCTATAATTCAGTTACAATACAATATTCCATCAGATAAATTGTGCTAAATCATTCACATTAGTCTCATTCTTTCCCTAATCCAGTTACATTACAATATTTCAATAAATTATTAAACTATAATTTTAAAAA
>CAKOAT010382932.1:209946-247617 GCA_932364175.1 Eruca vesicaria subsp. sativa
AAAAAAAAAAAAAAAAAAAACTTCCTACCGTGCGACTAAAATCATGTTCGTTTGCATGTCAACTTCCTACGGACTCAAAATTTTCTTAGTTTTTAGTCACTAGCTTTCGGACAATCTGCGACTAAAATCATGTTTGTTTGCGTGTCGACTTGCAAGTGACTCAAATTTTCTTAGTTTTTAGTCACTAGTTTTCGTGCAGTGTGCGACTAAATTCATGTTCGTTTGCATGTCGTCTTGCAATGACTCAAATTTTCTTAGTTTTTAGTCACTAGTTTACGCGCAATCTACGACTAAAATCATGTTCGCTTACGTGTCGTTCGACTTGCTACGACTCAATTCTTTGTTGATTTTTTAGTAGCTAGTTTTCGGCGACCTGAATTGCAACCTGCGACTAGTTGCACGACATCAAAACGAACATAACATGCGACTTGCGACCAATCACAAGTCGCACAATACATAAACGAACAGAGCCAAAGTCTACGATTAAAAGAAAAAATGATCCCACGACAGCCAAATGAACAACCTTTGGTTGTAGGTTGCTGCGACCTCGAAACGAACATGGCCTTTATACGTTATCTTACTCTAATCTTTATATGTTGGCTTACCTTAACCTTGTAGTTACTGTTGTGCGTTACCTTATTAATAAACTTGCCTTTATAGAACATTGAGCATCTTTCTCCGGCCCTTACTCTTTTGTTCCTTGTTCGTTCAGCCCAGGAGCTTGAGAAGGATCTACAGAGCCTAACAGCAGAATCGCTCCCTGCAGAGAAAAAGCTAACCATGTTTGATAAATTATTCACTGCATATAATGACGCGAGGAACATCATACGCAGTGACTTGGTGAGTCATTTTACAAGAGATCCTCTTATTTTTATTTCTCGAAGTATTCACTCAGTTCTTTCCAACTAAGAAAACTTGTCATAAACTTGGTTTGCACTCTTATGTTTTATTTTTTGGCCTCTTATGTTAAAACCTCAGGTGGAGAAATACCTGGTAGATAAACTAGATGTGTATGAATCAGCAGTTGGAGATGCAAACACAAAAACGGCTCCAAAGATTGAAAGGTTCCCACCTGCTAGACTTGGCTTACAATTGCATAGAGTTCCCGGTTCTTGAAGAGAGGATGAAGAAAGGCAGGGGAGGTTTCATGAGCCGGTTTTTCAGATCAGGTTAAAAAAGAATCTCCTAACTAATTCAGTGTCCTTTTGTTTTCAACCACACTCTGAAACTACTTTGTCACTGTTCTCTAGCTTCTGAAAAAACAAGCCAAATGCATAAGATTGTTAGTTAATTTCAGAGAATCACAGTTTATTAGACTGAGGATTATTACATTTTGCTTTTCCTTGACACTTGGAAATTTTGGATATATGTAGACATTTTATTGTTTTCTCTGTTTGCTGTATTAATGAAAAGGTCACTGGATGCATTGGAGAAATGTAGAAAGCCTGTTAAATCGGTGTATGTTTAACAAAAATAGGCTTTGAGATTTGAGTGTATGTTTCTTAATTTTTTTTGTTTAATATTAAGTGTCATGTTAAATTTTATCTTTTTGTATCAAAAAAGTGTCCTTCAATTTTATACATTAAATTCATCTTTTACCTTTTTAAATAACAAATAGATTTTTATTTAAATTATTATTAATCATGCATTAAATAATGATATATTAATCTAGTGTAAATGTCAAAGTGATACTTATATTAAAACAGAAATAGTGCTAATCAATTAATTAATTAAATTGGATAATTGTTGTATAATTTAAGTTTATAAGATTGACTAGGATCGGTTAAATATGGATCAGATTTTTAGTTTCTCACACGTTTAGAAAGCCCCTATCAGGAAGGAAGTCAACTACTTTGGGACCATTTATGTCTCTTGCCTAATTTAATCATCATAATCACCCCTGCCAACAACAATTCAATTTTATTGGCTATTGCAAATCACTAGTCTTTTAAAGTGTATCATCACATATTAATTGTTGGATCATAATTCATAAATCATAATCACATTTATTTTTAAATAGATTTCTGTTGAATAAAACAAATAGTAATAATTATTTATTGATATAGTTTTATATAAATGACAGCCATGGAAGGGTTTCAGATGTTTTGTTTGTACACGATCACCACAACATCCAAAAGAGTATTTTGTGTTATTATTATTTTTTTTTGTCCATCGCACGATCTTTCCCTTGTTTTCCGCCCATATTCCCCACTTCTCAATCCCAAAAAAAGCCTTTTCGATTTTCCAAAAAAGACAAAACACTTTTTCTTTTGGTTTTTTTGTGTGTGGGAAAAAAAAAAACACCGTTATTAGCTCTGTCCGCGTGGAGGAAGACGACGACGAAGAAGAAGAAGAAGAAAGACGGAGGTGGATCGTGTGAAACAAAATGCAGTTCGCTAAGCTCGATGATTCGCCTATGTTTCGTCAACAGGTACTTTTTATTTTATTTTTAAATTTCTGTAAAATCCGTTTCGATCGTCTATGCATCGATTACATTGCTCAATTAGACAGATAGTTAGGGAAAAAAATCTCTGTAATCTCTCGTCCTATTCTATGATCAAACAATTTTTTAAAAATTGAATACATTGTGGAAACATGGATGAAAGCAATGTATCAGGAAGTTGTAAAATTAGAGTGTAACATCCCGAGTTGTGATAAATGGAAAGAATTTAAGAAGATTGATTTGGCTACCTATATCACCAAAGTGCACTTACTTTTTCGGGAGCACATCCAGATAGAACTCCAGAGTTAAGCCTGCTTGAGCTGGAGTAGTCAAAGGATGGGTGAACTATCGGAAAGTGATTTGCGATACCGTGTAAGTGAGGCCAAAGCACAGGGAAAGGTCATGTGGTGATTGTAGGGTCAGTAAACATGACTCTATACCGACCGTTGGAACGGAATGGGGCCCACGGGCCAAGAGAACGGGTGTGGATGGCCCATTAGCCGTGGGTGGTCGGGGCCTTACTTACGGTTTGATCCAATGTTCAAAAAATCGCTAAGCAGTAATTTGGCATTTTATAAGGGATTAGTGTTTAAGCGCCTAGACTGATTAGAAGAATTGTTTCGATTTTTAGAATAATGATTTTATCTTATTTATCTTCACTTGAGAGTGTTTTCATCCTTTTGTTGTGTGGATTGACTTGTAAATTGTAAGTCCTCTGTGTTTGAATCTTCAACTTAAAAGTTTAGTGGTGTCTTTGTTGTGTGATCAGATGCAATCTATGGAAGAGAGTGCAGATTTGCTGCGAATGCGATGCTTAAGATTCTACAAAGGCTGCAGAAAATACACGTACGCCTCTTAATTACAATCACTCAGAAGAAAATATTATGGATTCTGATATTTCTTTGATGCTTATTATTATTAGGGAGGGGCTTGGAGAAGGGTATGATGCAGATATTGGATTTGCAAATGCGCTTGAGTCTTTCGGTGGAGGCCATAATGATCCTCTGTGTGTTGCTTTTGGAGGTAACCTCTCTCTTGTTTCTCTTTGGCTCTTTCGTGCACACTAATCTCAAGGCAATGTTTTGTTTTTTCTCAGGTCCTGTAATGACGAAATTCACTATTGCTCTACGAGAAATTGGGACATACAAAGAAGTTCTTCGTTCTCAGGTACTAACTAAGCTCCAATGCACTCTTTAGAAGGGGATGATTGGCTGCAAGTATCTCTGTACTTGGTTGAACTTGTCTCTTTTCTTGTTGGGAATCACTGAATGTATAGAGACACGTTTATTTTTGTTCGTCCTTAGATGTTACTGAAGAGATGCATAACTGTCGCATGATGTCTTGACAACACTTTTTCAGGTAGAACATATGCTGAATGACCGGTTGCTTCAGTTTGTGAATGTTGATGTCCAAGAAGTTAAGGTATATTTGTACTCTGATGATCCTTTCAGATTCTTGCAATTTTATGTTCTGACTTGTATCCATCTTTAATTGTCTCACACACAGGAAGCACGTAAACGGTTTGATAAAGCTTCCGTTATATACGACCAGGTGCGTTACATAACTTGGTTGTTAATTACCACAAACATTCTCCCTGTTTGAAAAACTACATCTTCATATAATGTGCATTCGAATGGAACAGGCACGAGAGAAGTATCTTTCATTAAGAAAGAGTACGCGATTGGATGTGGCTGCAACAATTGAGGAGGTAATGTACAAATCTTATTACTTACTATTCACAAATCAACCTTCACTTAAAACTAATTTTGGTAGAGAGGCATTTCAGGACCTGCATAACGCAAGAACCACGTTCGAGCAAGCCCGGTTTCATCTGGTAACAACATTTTTATTCTAATTGCTAAGAGAGTTTCCAAGGTACTCTCTTAATGGTAAACTTACATGATGTTTGCTTTACTTCTTCCTGGCCAGGTTAGTGCACTCTCTAATGCGGAAGCTAAGAAGCGATTTGAGTTTTTGGAAGCAGTTAGTGGGACAATGGATGCTCATCTCCGCTTCTTCAAACAGGCAAGATGTTTCTTACCTGGAACCAATGAGTTTGGTTTTGCAAGGAAACCTATTATACAATGCTCTTTTCCTGTTTCCTGACATGAACTACTTGATTCTCTGTTTCTCACAAGTGACTTTTTCTTTCAGGGATATGAGCTCTTGCATCAGATGGAGCCTTTCATTAATCAGGTCTGATAATATAATACTCCTTGTAGCATGATTCTTTTGTCTTTTAAAATCTCTCAGATTTGTGAAAATAAACCGCTAATTTGTAAAAAAAAAAATTATAGAAACTCTTACTAAATTGTTTATAGCCCTGAAAATCTCAGGACCGCCCCTGTTTTTCTTAGATGTGTGTTTAATTGAAATCTTAATGCAGGTGTTGGCTTATGCACACCAGTCTAAAGAATGTGCAAACTACGAAATGGCGTCACTTAATGAAAAGATGCAAGAATACCAAAGGCAAGTTGATAGAGAAACTAGAAACTCATGTGGTTCTCCAACAGGTGATGGCATGAGACACAACTCAAGAAACTCACAAAAAGTCATAGAAGCTGTCATGCAATCTGCTGCAAAAGGAAAAGTAAGGGAGTGAATACCTTTTCTACTAAGGCTTACTCACACCTCATATCCTTTTATACTGTTCTACAGGTTCAGACTATAAGACAAGGGTATCTGTCCAAACGCTCCTCAAACTTGAGAGGTGACTGGAAAAGAAGGTTTTTTATCCTTGACAGCCGTGGGATGCTATACTATTACCGCAAGCCATGGAATTGGTCTTCAGTAAGTTGTAGATATTATAACATTTGTATGTGTTGGTTCTGTAATGAATCTTTGAAACTTTATGTTATCAGGGAAATGGGAGCAGGTCTGTTATTCACAGGAATACGACTTCAGAAAGCAGTCCAGGGCTGCTAAGTCGATGGCTGTCTTCTCATTATCACGGTGGTGTGCACGATGAAAAACCAGTTGCACGTCACACTGTGAATCTGCTGACCTCAACCATTAAAGTTGATGCAGATCAGACTGATCTAAGATTCTGCTTCCGAATTATTTCTCCAACAAAAGTTTATACATTGCAGGTATATTACAGAGAACATGACTTTGAAAGTACAAAGATCTACTTCTTTACCTATGGAAGCTTACCATTGTTATTGATATAGGCAGAGAATGCACAAGATCAGATGGACTGGATCGAGAAAATAACTGGAGTAATCGCTTCTTTACTTAGTTTCCAGACACCTGAAAGAGCAATCATGGTAACATTTCATATGCTACTACTGCTGCTTCTTTCTTGTGTGACACGTTGTCTGTTTTCACTTATAATATCATTATTACAGCATCTTTCTACGGTGGATGGAGACACTTTCTCTGCAAGTGATTCAGGTTCTTTAGCAGATCCATATGACTTCGAGCAAGCAGAAGGTAGAGATTCCATAGTGGAGAATCCCATGACAGGAGGGAACCGTTCGAGGTTCTCAGGGTGCTTGCAGCAATATGATATGACAAAGACTGAGAAGCCAATTGATGTCTTGACAAGAGTATTGGGGAATGAGAAATGTGCAGATTGTGGTGCTCCTGAACCTGATTGGGCCTCTTTGAATCTTGGAGTACTCATATGTATTGAGTGTTCTGGTATACATCGTAACCTTGGTGTTCACATTTCAAAGGTAAACCATTCAAAACTTTCATTAAAATTCTTCAGTCTCTTAGTCTTCTCCAATGTTCAAGAAATAGCTAGGAGGTAACTAAGATTAACTACTAGACAGATTATTTGGGTCCTAGGCGTTAACAAATTATTGATTTATTTTTAAAATATTTTATATTTACATTAGACATTTTAGTTTTTGGGTTTAGTTATAAAATTATTTTTGATGAATTATAAAGATTACATATACAAAAAAAATATAAACTAGACAAATATTTCAATTTGGAATAATATAATTGTTTAGTTTAACCGATTTAAATCGATTTAGACCAATTTTAACCAATTTAAATCGATTTAGACCAATTTTAACCGATTTAAATCGATTTAGACCAATTTTAACCGATTTAAAACGGTGTAAATCGATTTGTGTTGCATAAATCTATTTTAAGAAAATACCTAATTTTAGAATATTGGTATCTCACAAGAAGGTAGTCTTGGAGTTTCCCATTTTAAAATAGCTCATATAAATTTGATATGAAGTATTCAACCTTGTCATGCAGGTCAGATCGCTCACACTTGATGTCAAAGTATGGGAACCATCGGTGTTGACGTTGTTCCAGTCGTTAGGTAACGTGTATGTAAACTCAGTGTGGGAGGAGTTGTTGAACTCAGAGAGTAGAACTTCTAGTGCTAGTAGGTCTTCAAGGTAAGTGACTACCTATTCTAATCAGTTTTATTTGTGCTAAGAACCAACTACATCTTACACATCTAATTACACTGTATTCAAACCTTTTTTCTATTTGCTAGCACTCCCAAGGCAGATCGACCAAGAAAGTTTCTTGCAAGGAAACCTGGTTGCAATGATCCCATCTCTGTGAAAGAGTTGTTCATCCACGCAAAGGTATTAAAAAGCAGAGTTGTAAATAAATCTCATGTCTGTCCATTGCTAATATTCAATGGCTAATTACAGTACTCAGAGAGGATATTTGTCAGAAAAGCAACAGACAGTCAGCATTTCCAAGCAGTATTCCAAGAGATTTGGGAGAATGTCCGAGCCAACGACAAGAAATCAGTTTACAAACACATCGTCTGCTCCGAAGCAGATGTGAATGCGCTACGTGGACAAGCCTCCTACACAGTCTCTTTACCCTTAGCGAAGATGATGCAACTGGAAGCGAAGGAGGAAACTCTCGAAGCCAAGTTCAAGAGCATTGAAAAAGAGTTTCAAGAGAAACAAGAAGGTTGTTCCAAGTCAAGAAGAGGAGACGGTGAAAGTATGGTCAGAGAAGAGACTTCAAACGACTGCTCTTTGCTTCACCTTGCTTGTCTCTCTGCGGATATTGGTATGGTTGAGTTGTTGCTTCAGTACGGTGCGAAAGTTAATGCAACAGACTCAAAAGGTCGGACTCCACTTCATCATTGTATAATCAGTAGGAGATATGCAATTGCAAGGTTGCTTCTAATGAGGTAAATTAAAACTCTGTCTTGAGATTTCATTACTACTAGAAAAGCATTATAAGTGTGGTGCTAATGATTCAATCACAGGGGAGGAGATCCAAATGCTGTGGATAAAGACAGTAACACACCGGTTAAATATGCTTCAGAGACAGACCTCAATGATAGTGAACTAATTGCTTTATTAACAGACTCCAAAAGATGATTCATAAGTTCATAACCATTTGAAAGCAAAATGGTATAGCACTAGAAAAGTGTTGCTCTATTGAACTCTTTGCGCCTTTTAGTTCGTTTCATAACTCATATTTTTTGTTCATGAAGAGCGTAGAGAATGCATGTAAAGATTTTGTTTTGGTGCTTGCTAGGTTGATATACTGTACATATTTGGTTTTCTCAAATCTGTTTTTTGTTGTCGGTGTAATGAAATGACAAAGACACCATTATGTGTGTTCTTCTGTTCAGCTTAATGTTTTCTTCAGACAGGACTTTGTGATTTATGGTTTTTGAGAAAAAATACTTTTATGACGCTATTATAATTCATCGGGAGACATTGAATTAAATAATAGTGTGTAGGTCTCGAGATGGTGATTTATATGGGGAGGTTATGGGAGAGATATGATGAAGATATCCACTAGAGTGGAAAGTTCAAATGGTGCATGAATGTTTACCCAAATACATAGTGTGTGAAATGCATGGTTTGACCAAAGTTTCTTTCCTGTTTTGTTTTTACATGAGTACCCAAACAAAAATCTAGAAAAGTCAACGAGTAATGGGTAAACATAAACTAATAATAACTCATTTGTTTTATAGTTATAGAACGTGTTCTAGATAATTACACAATATGTGTGTGTAGTTTATATGACGATTTGTTTGTATACACACGTTACGTGATGTGTAAGAAGAATAAAAAGATTCATGAAAAATATGTATAATTTTTAAAAATCACTCTTTCAAGTTTAATGAACTATGGTTGACAAGTTTAGATGTTACTAGAGTTTATGACTTCGTGTGTTTTCAACAGTGTTCTAAAAATTGGCCGCCTAGGTGATAGCCGACCTTCTTCCACCTTGCTAAATCACTGTGAAAATTGATCGTCAGATTTTAGTCTGTCTAAACCGCCTAAATGACCGTTTAACTATCTATACAGCCACCTAATCTATTTTTTTTTAAATAGTACTTTTATCTATTTATTTGATCTAAAATTTAATAAATATAACTTATAATTATAATTTTGATGAAAATTATATCATATTAATTTTATATATTCTATTTGTGAGTTTTATAAGATTCTAATACACAATTAAAGATTAACATATTTCATAACATATCAAATAATCTAAAAATTTTGACCCGTATAATCTCTGCTTAATCTCCGATTTCTCTTTAGGCGCTAGGCTCAGCTGTGTTGTTTGACTAGTGTCTAGCGCGTTTACGAACATGATTTTTCAATATTATTCTTAATCATGAATGCACTATTTCACTCAAACTTGGAGCAGATAACACGTTAAACAACCTCTTTCATCATTCAAACAACTAACTATGATTGGGTAGACTTTGTGTTGATTAGGTAAAATTAGTGTTTATTAACCGTGGATAAAGCGTTACGCTCTCGATGAATCTTGCGTTCTAAATCTTTAAATATATGATAACGTCGACAAGTAATCACAGTCGTTGTATGGTCTAGTTTGGATGCGAATTCAAGTTCAATGTTCAAATTACCAAATACCAGTTTGAAATAAAACATAATGGCCAGAGTAGGTAATTCATATTACATAATACTACTAAATTATTGCTTTTTACTGTTGACACACGTTTCAAAGTTGATTATACGCACAAGAAAATAAATTGAATGATTGTGTTGGAAGCAAGGAAGCAGTGACTAAAGAAAACAGATTAATCAAGCACCTTAGCTAGAGTCAGCGTCATTAGATACAATTAATTTATTTTTAATGCCCCATCTACTAAAGTTGGCTTGATAAACTAGTGCATTCCATTTTAATAACCATTGAGTTGGTTGATAATATAAAATACAATAATTGGTGTTCTTTTGCGGTCAAAGAAAACGATTAAAGTGATTATCTTCTTAAAGTGATGTTTAGACATAAATAGAATTAACTTCATTGAGAAAGATAAATTTTCCAAATTCAATCAACAACATTTATATTAAGCAAAAGAGATTAATTACCTTGTCTAACCAAAAGAAATACTAAGTAATAAACTTTTATAATTACAGGCTCTTTTTCATTCAAAAGTTACATCGCGTAATTTACATTTGTAAGCAGGAGTTTTATGATTATAAAAAACACCATAAGATCACACAATTTACATAATTTTCTTAAGAAACTGAACTCAAGTTTCTAGCAACTATTTCTGTAGCATAAGCCGACAACATTAAGGAAAAATGTGTGGTATTTTTTACATAATTATGAGGCTCATCTATAAAAAATCTGGTAAATTAAAGATTGAATTACAGATAATAGAAACATCTAATATCCAGCAAATTGCTAATTTATTTGGAAAGCAGGCAAACTTTCAATAATAATAAAATAAACTAGTCGTTGTCTTGGACACACAAAAACGGTCCAAAATGTTCAGCACGAAGGTTTTAATGATGTCTTGACACATGGCATATGCATGATAAATTTTATAAAAATGTTGATTGCTTATACTTATAGATGATCAAGTATGTTATCTCTAATTGACTTGTTAGGTGGAGTTATCTACTATGGTGGAGCCTTTTGATTAATTAAATATTTGAAGATAATGTTTTAATTAATCCCATGTTATTAAGTCAAATTGACGTACATACATGGGCGGTTATCATTATGTGTATGTACTAATGAGTTTTGTTTGTCTTTATACAGAAATCTTATGTATTAAAATATAAGTCATGAATTCTTTTATATGTGATATTTCATTTTAGACCATTTAAAAAAAAGTTTATTAGATTTTACATAACTTATTAATAATATCTTTTCATATTTTTAATTTTTATTTGAAATATAAATAAATATTCAAAAAAATCTAACAAAATCTTTTTAAAATATTTTAGGATCTTTTCAAAGTATATTTTTGAAAATTATTTAATTAAAGTTTAACTATCATCAAATCTAATTAAAATTAAAATTTAATTTATTTTTGAATTATAAACAAAAATTAAAAGTTTCTTCTCTATTGTGTAGGTATAAATTAATTAAATTTTCACATATATTAAATTTCTACCTACACAATGATTTATATCCCAAAAATTTTCTTCTCTATTGTGTAGGTATAAATTAATTAAATTTTCACATATATTTCCAAATCAGAAATAAAATAAAAATCATGTAATTTAATATTGTTGTATAATATTTTTAAAAATAAATTTTGTAATAATAATATTATAAGTCACACTAACATTATTATAACGTTAGATAATATATAAAAAATATATTAATAAATTTATTATATAACATTTTAGTATTAAAAAAACCCGCACGATAGTGCGGGTCAAGATCTAATTTCTTAGTCAAAAGAAAAAAAAAGTGACTTTTGTTATTGTATTCCGAAAATCTTCATTACAGTATCTACTCTATTAAAATAGAGTCATTCTTTTTATCTACTGATACAAATTGTCATTTAAATTAGGACCCTTTCTAGAATGTTACAAATAATATAAGTCACATAATTGATTGAACCGTATTACTTAAATTAAACCAACACAATTAATGTAAAGAGACGACCTTAATGTAAAGTACCTTCAAAATACGGCAGGTATCTATGTATATACCGAAAACACATATTTTCTCCTACAAATATGGAATGTTCTAAAAGAATATATATCATCAAAATATGGAATATGGAAATCTACTAATTATACTTAAATTAAATCAGTGGTTATTTATGGAATATAGTCTTGGGCTTACTTTTATTTTTTGAACAAATTATATAGTTTGGTTTTTGGGCTTAGTATTAAGAAAAAAACTCCAAAAACATTGAATAAACTTTTCACCTTAAAAGATCAAAAAATCAATTATTATTTTCAGACCCAAAAGGTATTTAATATTTTTAACAAAACAAAATTATCTATTATTAATCATTTATTTAAATCGTGTACTTAAAACATGTTAATATATTTTTTATTTTAAATAACAATCACTTTGTTTTGATAAATTTCAATGGTAACTTTTAAATAATTTCTTATTTTATTTTTCTTAAATAATTTACTGATTAAAAAATGTAAAGCAAAACCAAAAACCAAATCTAAAAACTAAAATCCAAAACCAAAAGGTGAAAACACATGTTATATTTTTTTGCTTAGCAGTTTCTATTCTTTTAGGTGGCCTTTTTTTTATTTACAAAATAAACTATTTCAAATTTTTCAAAAAAAATTTGTTATCATCTTTTCAGTTTTAAATTAGATGTTCGATTATTTGAGATTTGTTTGTTGGTAATATTAGTTCAAACTAACTCAGCGGGTTTAAAAATTTAAAAACTCAAACCAAAAACTGAAAATGAAAAGTAGAAACTTAAAAACTAAAAACCAAAAACCAAAAACCAAAAACCAAAAACCAAAAATAAAAACTGAAACTAAAAACTAATGAAAAACAATCATCACCACAAATTTTGGTGAACTGATTTTATATCAAAATATTCTTTAAATTAAGACAAAACCCAATTATATAAATTTTTAATCATAAAAAATTTCCGCGCTTGAAAAACCCAAATCAAAAACTGAAAATGAAAAGTAGAAACTTAAAAACTAAAAACTAAAAACCAAAAACCAAAAACCAAAATCAAAAAATAAAAACTGAAACTAAAAACTAATGGAAAACAATCATCACCACAAATTTTGATGAACTGATTTTATATCAAAATATTCTTTAAATTAAGACAAAACCCAATTATATAATTTTTTAATCATAAAAAATTTCTGCGCTTGAAAAGCGCGGGTCAAAATCTAGTTGTTGTTATATTATGGATTCAACTGCATAAGTATATATTTATCTGTTAGACAAGCGTGCGGTAATTTATAAAAATATGAAATATATTTTACAAAAGATCACACTTTGCTTTAAAAACGGGTTACCAATAAACCACCACAGTCATTTTTTTCGTGGATTGCCCCCATAACACTGTTTTTCTTATTAGACATAATATAATTTGTTTTTCCAAAAAACAATTAAACTAATTGCAATTTGCTGTGACGATAATATATAGATGTGATTAAAGATGAAGGTAAGGTACGGTGTTTTATATGGCTGGACCGTTTTAAAGTTTGTGTTGTGTGTCTTGTCCAGCTCTAAGATGGGATGCTCACCCTTTTTCTGCGAGAAAGATAGAAAAGTCATTAACAAAATGTTAATATAATTAGTTGAAAAGGATAATATATATAAAGGTATCCAACATATATAATATTACATATAAAGGTATAAAAAGTTAGTATTATAATTGATCCTTTAGAAGCCTGGATTGAGCCGACCAATCAGATCTCAGACGCCAAATTATAAATGATGACTAATCAAAGCTCAATGATCCAATCCAAATTAGCATTCGGACTAGTTTTAGTGACTATTTATGAAAAACCCAAGTTTGACTACGTACAAGTTAAGTATAGTGGCTAAAACTCTTGTATATTAGTACTCTCCCTATTCCTAAAAGATAGACTTTCTAGTGTTTTCACACATATTAAGAAAACACATTAAATCACTATCGTTTTCAGTAATTTTCAATTTCCAACAATTTTTAGCCAATAGTAATCTAATAAAACCAATTAATTTTTTTGAAATTTGTAATTTTCTCATAGAAAACATATAATATACATCTTTTTGAAACAAAATATTTTTTTCAGAACATGGATCTTTTAGGAACGGAGAGAGTATGTTTTTACTAACGAGTTATAAATGCAATTTTTATTGGCAATGATTTATTTTCATTAAACACATTAACATGATGTAAGCCTGTAAGATATACCGATATTCGGGTCCTAAGTTTATTAGTAATCATTAAAGAAGTTAATAAATTAACTAATTAATTGATTAAGGGAACGAGGGAAAGAGGGGTTGGTCTGTAGGTTAGGGTTCAAAGATGCGAGAGAATCAATTACGAGAAAAGGAGAGCATGAAGGCTTGACCCATTCCTTGAATTATTGCTCCTTAACCAGGCGACACGTGTTGGCCCCATGACATTATTATTTCTTTATATTTGATATAAATAACTATCTTCAACAAAGAATAGTCCACCATTAATTAAATTGTTTTGTAATATGCTTAAGTATCACTTTATTTTTATGTATATAGATTATAAACAATGGATTTTATATATTTTTATAAAACATAATTATATATATATACTTAGCCAATAAAAAAAAATTTATAATATAACATAATAAATTTTATATAGAAAATCAATTTTTTTTCTAAAACAATACATAATATAAAACGGTGAGAGTATTACAATATGTAATTCAACTCCACTTTATATTCTTAAAATGAATCGTACTGTATAAAGGTTACCCCAAAAACATCTTATCATGGTTGGTGATTGACACACTAACAGTATTAGGGAATGATTCCTTTCCTTTTTGGCAAAGGAAAAGACAGTTATCCAGTAATTTTTTTTTCTTGGAATTTATTGGGTAGAATGTCACATGTTAGTACTCTTCTGGTGCATTGGAAAAATTCAAATTATGTCTGTGTAAAATCTCGATAATTAACGAATTGTTTTGGCATATTCAATATCTATACCAAACAAGATTTCTTACTGGAATAACAACAACAAAAATAGAGCACATTTTGCTCGTTTTCCATCAACCCTATTTTCTCCAGCTTTGTATTATGCACCGATCTATCATCAAGAATATATATATATATATATATATATATATATATAAAATAAATTTAAAGCAGATAGTTGTATGTATAAAGTGACATTAGCGTGTGTGAGCATGTATTACAACGAATTTAAATATTATTTGTTATTCTTTTTCTAATATTATTCTAAATACTGTATATCAATTTAGAATCTAGACTAAACACAAATCCTCTATAAATCATTGAATTACCGCCTAGTAGTTTATTGATTGTTCTCAGATTGATATACAGTATATAACTTGTACATGGTGATGGCTTTTTCTACCCTATTAGAAATGTAAAAATGGTGATATACGTTTTACAGACTCCGCATACTTAATTAATCAAGGTAAGATAAAAAACCGATTAAAAATTAATTAATTAAATTAAAGAATGGTTTTTTTTTTTTGTTCAACAAGGGGTTTTCTTTTTAAACGGACAAAGATTCCTAATGGTTGTTGCTTTTAGACCACACACACAAATGGTGCACAGTACTCATGTGTCCCACACCTCTCTCTCTAGCAACTGCGTTATCAACACGTGAATCTTCTCCTTTCAACTTATCGTCCGTTTTCTCTTTTATCATATCGCGTGTACCCACTCACTTGATCATAAAAACATTTGTTTATTTTTGATGCTATTGAACCAAACGGTGTTGGTTAATTTATTCATGGTTTACGTCAATACGTGTGTTATATATGAAGGAATCTATTATATTAAAAGAGAAGTCATGACTCATTTCATGTGTGATTTTTTAGTTTGAACCATTATTAGAAATTTTATAAAATTTTACATAACATTATTATAATATCTTTTCATATCTTTAGTTTTTGTTTGAAATACAAATAAACAATCTTAAGAAGATTCTAACAAAATCTTGTAAGAATCTTTTCAAGATATAGTTTTAAAAATTATTTGATAAAAATTTAATTATCATAAAATATAATTAAAATTTTAATTCATTTTGAAATTTATAAACAAAAAATTAAAATTATGTAAAATACTTTTAACAATATCCCAAAATTTTGTTTATGTATTATGTAGGTCCAATTTAATTTAATTTTTACATATATTTCAAATTTAGAAATAAAAAATATAAATTAGTAATGTTACATAATAATGTTTTTAAATTTTTTTTACAAAAATTTTAAATTTTAAATTTTAAATTAATAATATTATAAGACACATATATATTATTATAAAACTGGATAGTATACAGAATCAAATTACATGTATATTTATTTATTGATAACTTTTACTCCCTCCATTTCTTAATATATGATGTTTTGCATCATTGCACAAAAATTAAGAAATTTACATTCTTTTAGAAAATTATTTTTAAAGATATAATTTTAAAATCATTCAACCAATTATTAAAAAGACAATAAAATTTTATTGGTTGAACAATTTCAAATAAAATTAAAGGTAACCTTAAAACTTCAAAATATACCTTAAAATCTCAAAACGTCTTATATTTTGAAACAAAATAAATCTTTTAAAACATCATCAAATTTGAAACGAAAGAAATATTATATAATTTCAAATATTTTTGTATTAAAATACCCGCACGGTTGTGCGGGTCGAAATCTAGTTATTGTTTATAGTTGCGTCGATCACTAATATAATTCAGAGATGGATATTAACAAGGTGAGATATAATTGTCACATGTTTATGATATCTACGTCGGGATAAATCACATGCATGCATGGCGAATGGTCCGTTTCGTTCTATGTTTAAACGTGTTTTGTGCTCTAGCGAACATTAAAATGGTTTTGTAACGCATAGATTAAATCTTGATGATACGATCTCAAAACTTAGAAAGTGTAACTCATAGACAGGGTCGATATTGGGTCAAGCCGGAAGAAACACTCATTTTGGGCCCAAATTCTTTAGAGAAAATTACATGTAGATAGGCTTCCGAAAAAAAGATTTAGGCCTCCAAATCTGACAAAAAAAAAATTTAGTTGAAATCGTTAAAATATCACCTTATGCCTCCAAAATCGGATCCTTGCACATAGATTAAACTGTATAACAAACATCTGGACTGCCATGCATTGACATGTTACATATTATCAGAATTGTTTTGCATGCATTGTTGTAAATTGACATTCTCTTGTTAAAATATAAATATGCAATATTTTTCTTTCTATAGTAATGATATAGGAAAAAGATAGCATTGGCTTGTATATGACCAAATTGAACATTATGAAAAATCTTGAAGCGCACAATAGCCTAAAGGGCATGGAAAATGACACCTAGAATGTCTGACAATGCTAATATACGCTTTTTCTACGAGTGCCACGTAAATAATTTCACTCCTTCTCTATGTCCACCCAGACATGCCTGTTCACAGCACGACAAGGCCACCTCCCAATGAAAACACAACACCTTTCTCATTAACTTCTCCCACAAACACCGTTATCTCTTTAGAACCAATACATTCCCGACGTGTTGACGCCGTTAAGTACCCCACTACAAAAGCAAAGCTGCCTTTATTTCTTGTTAATGTATACTAGTATTCAGGGGCGGACGCAGGATTGTATTGGGTATGTGGCACATAACTAAGTTCTGGTAACTAATATTGAGTTTAAGTGGATGTGTAGATAACTTGAGTACTAATTCGCATGGGAAAAAATAATTTAGGGTGGGGCTCATGCCACATCCCCATAAGCCCTGGGTCCGCCCCTGCTAGTATTCATTTAGGGCATCTCCAACCCAACTCTATTTTTTACTTTAAAATGGAGTAAAAGGAAATATGAAGTAGAAAACACTCCAACCCTACTCCATTTTCTACTCCATAATAGAATTTACTCCATATATGGAGTAATCTGTTTTTTGTTTGTTCATCACTCCATTATGGAGTGAAAAATGGAGTAGGGTTGGAACATTTTTACTTCATATTCTTTTTTACTTCATTTTGGAAGAAAAAATGGAGTTTTACATTGGAGATGCTCTTAGTATTTGAAAATATGTTATAGATTGTTCATGCATATTAAATAAAATAATTTATTTAAAATTTCCTATACTTCCCAATTAAACTTAAATATTTTAAATTATATTTAATTTCCAAGTATTACGTTAACAAAATCAAGAGCATCAGTTTTTTTAATAATGGAAAAAATTTTAATATAAATTAAGAGTTCTAGACCTCTTTTTTTGCTTTTTGTCAAACCATTTAGACATTCCCTCCCCTAGTTTTGTTTTTTGGGGTCAAAACAAATGATTAATTTTCAGCTACGTGTTCTTTAAGTTATTACCTAACCTACTATAAATTTATTAAATGCATTTCTTCATATATTTTTCAAAAGAAATAAAATGTAAATATAGCATAAAATAGTTTTCCATTTGACGAAAAATGAAAAAAAATATTACTCCTACACGAAATTTGAGTTTAACCTATGGTTAATTAGTTCATACAATGAATGAAAACTACAATGGTGTTATTCAATCATGTGTTTTAATAGAGTTTAAATCTAAATGCAATCCATTATTATTTAAATGATGATTCTAAAATCTGTTTTTTTTTGTTTTTTTTCTTCTAAAATCTATTTTAAAATCTAGTGTTATTCAATGAATGATTTAAATTTAATTTTTAAATTTAATATTATTCAACTTTCAAAGATTTTAAAACTCTTTGTATTTTGAATCGATTTCTAATTTTTTGCTCTAGAAATAAAGCTCTCTACAACCATTTTTTTAGTTTTTCTAGAGATCTTTTTGCTGTAGGTTTTTTTAAAGAAAGGAAAACTTGATTGGTTGATTTATATGACTCTAAACTAAATTTTGGCTTTCTAAAGCATCTACAGCAAGAACCAATCAACTTCATACTGCAGAGATTTTAGAATTTATCAATTTAAATTTTCTTAAAATTTTGATGGATTACCAAATATTAATAATTAATTTAAAAACACTTATTGAATAACACCCTCTCAGTCAAAGACTTATTCTTGAATTCACCTTCTAGGATGAACTTCTACGTTCACCAACCAATAGGATAGTGTTATTTCATATTTGATATCTTTAAAAAAAAAGAAACAAAATCTTGGTAATTTATATTATTATGATTTTAAAATAGAAAAAATAAATAAAAATAAGAATATTTACAAAAAACGAAAAATTTCCTAAAAGAAATATTTTAACATTATATTATGTTTTAAAATAAAAATAAAATAAAATAAAAACAGTAACAATTGCAAAAAAATAATTTCCAAAAAAAATTCTTTTAATATATCCTTAAAATGAAAACAAAATATTGTTACATTATATTATGTTTTTAAAATAAAAATATAAAAATAAATAAAAAACAATATAGTTGGTTAGTATTATTTTTTTCGATTTAATGTTTATGATTTTTCTAAAGAGTTTATGATTTACCCAAAGATTTATGATTTAGGATTCTGATTTAGGGTTTAGTGTTTTAGTGTTATTTTGTTTTAAAGAATATTTTTCGTTTTCTGTAAATACTATTATTATTTTATTTATGTTTGTCTTATTAGTTTAAGAACATAATGGAGATGATTGGTTGGAGTGTAGTGTGTAGAATTTTTTGATTTAGCTGTAAAAGATGTAGCTTTAATATTAATTACTACATCAACATATTTTCTACAGCAAAAAAGATGTGACTTTAGAAAATAAAGATTTTACAACCATTTGTTTTTAATTTTTAGCTGTAACTTTAAAAAATAAGATAAAATATGATTGGTGATTTAAGTGCTGTAGACAAAAATAAAAATTAAAGTCAGTATTTACAACCCAATTAGTCACCCCAAATATTCTTTAACAAGATTTTATTTCCTTTTTAAAAAGGTATCAAATATGAAACAACAATATTCTATTGGTTGGTAAACTTAGAATACCAAAGAACAACTCTAAAGTCAAATATGATAATCTCAAAATGATATCTTTCTTTTTCTAGAGAATTACACCAATAATAATTTTCCTATATAAATTAAAGGAGAGAAGGAAATAAAATAAAATAAAACAAAATCGTGACTTGTCTATAGTGAGGTCGCTTCATACCCAGAAAAACACACACAAAAAGATACCAACAAAAAAAAAAAAAAGAGAGAGAGAGTTTGAAGCAGATCTGAGGTTTGAGATATGACGAGTTCAGAGGTTTCAGTGAAAGTTAATCATCACGGAGGAGGAGGAGGGCAAAATTGTAATTTAAAACGTGTTGGTAAGTGACTTTTTTTTTTTTACTTAGTTTTTTTTTTTGGTTTATAAGACTGAGTTTTTTTTTTTTTTTTTTCTCTTGTTGTTGTAATTAGTTAATGAAGAAGAAGAGGCTATCTATAGAGAGCTTTGGCACGCTTGTGCTGGTCCGCTCGTGACGGTTCCTCGACAAGGTGATAGAGTCTTCTACTTCCCTCAGGGACACATTGAACAGGTCTGGTTTTTTTGTTTTGTTTTGTTTTTCTGATTTTTTGTGATATTCAAAAAGAATTTTTTTACTGATATTAAGAAAATATATGATATTTTTATCACCAATGCATTATTATTATTTTTTTTAAAACTATTTTCCATTGTATTAAACCAATAAATTTTATGTTTTTTTTATGAAGTTTACAGTTTACCGTTAATTAATATATTGAAAATGTAAAAAAAAAGAATTTTTGAATTTTTTTATTTAGGAAGTGGGAATATTCATAGTTTTTAACCAATAGAATTTTATGTTTTTTTTTTCAAGTTTACAGTTTACTGTTAACTAATATATTGAAAATGTAAAAATATATTTTTTGGAACAATTTTTTTTTGTTATTAGGAATAGTGGGAGTATTTTTTTTTTGTGGTTTAATTTTGTTGTTTTCTTTGATGGTTAGGTGGAGGCATCGACAAACCAGGCTGCAGAAAGGCAGATGCCTCTTTACGATCTTCCTTCTAAGATTCTTTGTAGAGTCATTAATGTTGATCTAAAGGTAGGCTTCTCTCAGTTATTTGATAAATTTTGTTTTTTTTTCTGAGTCTTGAATTGTTAGCTAACAGTTGATTTGTGTATGTTTGCAGGCAGAGGTAGACAATGACGAAGTTTATGCGCAGATTATGCTTCTTCCTGAGCGTAATGTAAGCTTTACTTTTGTAATTTCATTTGTTTCTGTTAAGTATATATAGTATATGATCTTATTCTTCACGTGTCTGTTTTTTTTTTTTGTTGCTTGCAGGAAGATGAGAATGCAATTGAGGAAGAGGAGCCTCCTCCTCCACCACCGAGGTTTCAGGTGCACTCGTTCTGCAAAACCTTGACTGCGTCTGATACGAGTACACATGGTGGATTTTCTGTGCTTAGGCGGCATGCGGAGGAATGTCTCCCACATCTGGTTTGTGTTTTCAGTTGAAACTATTTTCTTGAAGGTGGTGTTTTGAATTCAGGATTTGTTTTTTTTTTTTTGTTTCCAGGATATGTCAGGTCAGCCTCCTACTCAGGAGTTAGTTGCAAAGGATTTGCATGGTAATGAGTGGCATTTCAAGCATATTTTCCGAGGTATAGTGTCTTACTAATATTTTCTCTGTTGCTTGACTCTTTTTCGTGTCGTCATACTCATATGGTTGTTGATGTTATTACCAGGTCAACCGCGAAGACATTTGCTTCAGAGTGGATGGAGTGCGTTTGTTAGCGCCAAGAATCTGGTTGCTGGCGATGCATTTATCTTTCTAAGGTTTGTGAATTTTTTTTTATGTTCATGATATACTTCACTTTGTTTTAGACCCTTTGATGTGAGATATTTAAATTCTTGTGTAGGGGTGAGAATGGAGAGTTACGTGTGGGTGTAAGGCATGCAATGAGACATCAGGGCAATGTGCCATCATCTGTTATATCAAGCCACAGCATGCATCTTGGAGTATTGGCCACCGCGTCGCATGCTATTTTATCAGGAACCATGTTTACAGTCCACTATAAACCAAGGTTTTGTTTTGTTCTAGCTAACATGACAGCTTTGAGGTCTTTGCTATTTTTGTCTTAGTGACAAGGCATGCGAGTGTTAGTTACTAATAGTTTCATGCGTTGTGGTTTTTTTTTTGTTTGCGACAGGACAAGTCCATCTGAGTTTATTGTTCCGTTTGATCAGTATATGAAGTCTGTGAAAAATAACTACTCCATAGGCATGAGGTTTAAAATGAGGTTTGAAGGTGAAGAGGCTCCTGAGCAGAGGTATCTCTGTTTTTGTGTATATTCTCTTATCTGATTTTCTCTGGAAGGCGAAGCTCACACATTGTATTGACTTATATTAGATTTACTGGCACAATTGTTGGGATTGAAGACTCTGACCCCACGAGGTGGGCAAATTCAAAGTGGAGATCCCTCAAGGTATATGATGATGATGATGATCTAGTTCCCTGAAGACTATTGTTATAATGATGCATGCTAAATGTTCATTTTTTATTTCAGGTAAGATGGGATGAGACTTCTAGTATTCCTCGCCCTGAAAGAGTATCTCCGTGGAAGATAGAGCCAGCTCTTGCTCCTCCCGCTTTGAGTCCTGTCCCCATGACCAGGCCTAAGAGGCCCAGATCGAATATGGCTCCTCCTTCATGCCCTAACAATCCCATGCACATAAAAGAAGGTAGAGTCTTCATTGCTGACAATATTAGTGTATACTTAGAAGACTAATGCATTGACAACGTAACAGGCTCATCTAAGGTGAACTTGTACCCTTTACCGACAAGTGGACTTTCAAGAAGGGTCTTGCAAGGTCAAGAATACCCGTCCTTGAGAACAAAACATACTGAGAGTGTAGAGTGCGATGCTCCTGAGAGTTCTGTTGTGTGGCAATCCTCAGCGGATGATGACAAGGTTGATGTGGCTTCCAGAAGATATGAGAACTGGATGTCCTCAGGTAAGAAAGCAAATTACACGGATTTGCTTTCTGGCTTTGGGGCAAACGTGGATCCATCTTACTGTCGTTACATACCTTTTCATGACTATTCATCATCACCCTCAGCGGCTGCAAAGAAAAACCTCAGTGATCAGGATGGCAAGTTTGATTATCTTGCTAGCCAGTGGCAGATGATGAACTCTGGTCTTCCCATGAAGTTAAATGAATCTCCTAATATCCCTTCAGCATCTGATGCCTCGTTCCAAGGGCAAGGTAATGCCAAATATGGCGATTATCCGGTGCTTCAAGCTGCTGCTGGTAACTGGCCAATACGTCCCTGTGCTTTGAATTATTTCGAGGGAGCGCTTCATGCTCAGACGCAAGCTCAGGCTAGGGAGCATGTACCAAAACAACCTGTGATGGTACAAGAGGAGACGGCAAAGACAGGAGATGGGAACTGCAGGCTGTTTGGTATTCCTCTTGTCAACAACGTGAATGAGACCGTTCCAACAATGTCTCAGAGAAACAACTTGAATGAGACCTCAGGGTTTACACAGATGGCATCTCCGAAGGTTCAGGATCTTTCTGACCAGTCAAAAGGGTCAAAATCGACAAATGATCATCGTGAGCAGAGCAAACCATCCCTGGCTAATCATCATCCTCATCCAAAGGACGGTCCTAGTAAAACAAACTCAAGTAGGAGCTGCACAAAGGTAAGTTTATTTTTTTTTCCTTTTTTATTATAAGCTCCCTTGAAGCAAAACTTGACTAATAACAACACTACACATTGGTTTTATTTTGAAAAAGGTTCACAAGCAAGGGATTGCACTTGGCCGGTCAGTGGATCTCTCAAAGTTCCAGAACTACGAGGAGCTAATAGCTGAATTGGATATGCTGTTTGCGTTCAATGGAGAGTTGATGGCTCCTAAGAAGGATTGGCTGATAGTTTACACAGATGATGAGGATGATATGATGCTTGTGGGAGACGATCCTTGGCAGTAAGATTTTGCAGTCTTTTTCCATCTTTGCTGGTCTTTTAATTTTTTTTAACACTGACACAATGATTTATCTACAGGGAGTTTTGTGGCATGGTTCGCAAGATCTTCATATACACGAAAGAGGTAGTGATGAAGATGAACCCAGGAACCATAAGCTGTAGGAGTGAGGAAGATGCAAAAGATGCGAAGTCTGCTTCCAATCCTTCATTGTCCAGCGAACTCTTGAACCAAAAGAACCAACACACCCTACAAGCCCAGGTATGCATGCTTTTTAGCTAATAACAGGACAGGACAGTTATATCATGACCATAGAAATGATGTTTGGTGTGTTGGTAACGCAGAGAGATGTAGAACCCCAAACCAAGAGGAGGGTTTGATGGTGGAATCTGGAGAGCTAAAAAGGGGATTATGAGATATGGTACTAGAGAAAGAGATTGCATTTTGTTGGCCAATTAGAATATTAGCATATTCCCACCATCCTATTATTATTATTACCTTAGTAATAATAAAGTGAACAAAATGATGGTTTATGGGGAATATATATAAGTAGATTACATGGAAGGCTCTTTTGTAAGTAGAAATGATGGTTTGGAGTTGTTAGCTGGGAGGTTGGTATTGGTTTCTTTTTATAAGTAGCTCTTTAATCCCTTGCAGAGGTCTCTTTATTGGTTATACATGGATGACAATGTACAATAAGTTTTTAAATATTTA
Organism: Eruca vesicaria subsp. sativa; assembly: GCA_932364175.1. Taxonomy (NCBI): domain Eukaryota; kingdom Viridiplantae; phylum Streptophyta; class Magnoliopsida; order Brassicales; family Brassicaceae; genus Eruca; species Eruca vesicaria. The sequence continues at coordinate 233,853 of CAKOAT010382932.1, forward strand.
AACAGTCTTCTATCTTCATATCGTCTCTACTCTTTTTGATCTGGCATTTGGGTGGAGGTAGCTCAGGTATCTTTAACAGCTTCTTCACTTGTGGACGCTTAATCACTGTAATTCATCACCACATTGTCAAGTGTTATGCTGCAACTTTGAAATGGATTATATATGACTCAGAGAGATTAGTTTCATCAAAATGAGAGCATACTGTGTAGTATAAGTTCTCCGCATCTCTACACTTATGAATCAAACACTTCTTATCAACTCTTTTTCCTTTAGAACTCTAAGAAAAATAGTAAAACGGCAACCACTTTTGAATCATCTCTTCTTGCTGCTATTCTTCTTCCTTCCCTTAACTTGACTCTCCAAAGCCTTGAGCCTCTTACTAACAGGACTCGACGACGACAACCTCTGGTTTACTACTGGCGAAGAAGGTGATTGTGTCTCGTTTTGGGCTTGGTCCTGTGTCATGGCTTTCATTTTCTTGAGAGCTGAAAACAAGTCAAAGGAAGGTTGTTGACCTGGAGGAGGTGGAGGTAGCTCAGGTATCTTTAACAGCTTCTTCACTTGAGGACGCTTAATCACTGTGAGGTTAAAACTATTCATTGTTAGTGTTATGCTGCAACTATGAATCTTAGTCACATTCACTCACTCACTTACCAAGTCCATACGTGAGAGAGAACAAGTTGGATGTGATCCAGTAACAAAATATAGCCTGAGGAAAACTCATTGTCATGGGAACTGTGAGGAGAGCGAAACCTCTACAAACGTTTTTCACAGTGCCTGCCATTGGATTGCCTTCCATGCCTTCTTGTGCATTACACTAAGAGGTGAAAAATCCAACCTCAAGTTAGTAAGTCTTGACAAATGTTGAAGATGTGTCAAAACTGTTTCTAAAACTGTATGTTTACCTCAACGGTTATCAAGAATGTCAATGCTGTTAAAACCGGTAAGATGTATAAGCTGTCAGGAGTGGTTAGATCGGTGAACCATAGTGCACCTCCGGTTTGGAATGAAGGTACCTTCTCTGCCATATTTCGAATCTGGAGGGAAGAAAAGCAAGTGAGTAAAATATCAAACAACATAAGCTAAAAGGTAGCTTTAAGGATTGAAAAGGTCTTACAGCAAGGAAAAAGCAGATGAATAGAGGTCCCTGAATAAACATCCCTTTCAATGGAGTGAACGGAGTGACACCATATCTGTAAACCATAAACAAAGAGTGTATTGTTATGTAAACATATCTACCAATATACTCAACGTCACATGATGCTCGAGCAAAGACAACAGCTGAGAGAACACTCGACTAAGTAAAAATTATAAACAAGTTTTATGGGTTTGGATTCTGTCACATTTGCTTACTCTTTAAACAAATTCTTCATCTTTTTTTGACCTTCTGCCATCGTAACGTGGTCCATTCCCTGAATACATATAGGGAGAAAGTAAATGGAGAAATCAAAAGAACCATGGAGGCAAGGGAATTCTGAGCTAAATCTAAGTGGTGAATGTAGTCAGTGCATGATTTATGGCTGTGATAACAAACTTAGCGTACCTTGCTTTGCATTTCCTCGCGGATGGACTCTAACCGCGGCCTCATCAGCTGCATGATCATAGAACAGACTACTGATGGATGCAGCATAGGAAAGAGAAAGAAACAAATATAAATGACAGAAGAATAGGTTAACGTGCATAGAGATATGCTTTCCTTTTACTAACTCATATCTGGCAACTACAATAAGTAGAGGTTCTACCAATAACAGTAAAAAAAATAGCCAGAAAACTAGCTAACACACATTCAGAGTCCAGACTTAGACTTACTTACATTAATTCACTAACTCTAGGATTCTTCATAACTCTCTTATCAATCACATGCTTAATGTGTGCATTCCCAAGTGGTGAAGAGAAATTTTGGTCACAAACGAATGGAAATAAGAATCATTGTAAAGTTTGTTATATGATCGGTCTCAGGAGACCACACCTCTTATCAAAAAAGGATCCCTAAATCCTATTAACATTTGGAAACACAAAGAAAAATTATCTCGAAATGGATAAAACAAGAGAGAGGAGAATAGATGCATCATCCTAAATGGTCTCCAAGTTGCAAAAAAAAAAGAGTAAACAGGGGAGACAATTACATACCGATAACTTTGTGGTGTCTTTCATTTGTTTGATCAAGAGAGGAACTGTTAATGACCTTATCACTATTGTTGCTACAACAATAGATGCCCACCTGTTTAAATAGCCACAAAGGATATGAAAAAAAAATCCAAATGCAATTATTCAGGATTTAACTCACATGTATAAATCTAGATTTTGAGCATTAACATACTTTTTTACAAAGAGACTAACACTGATTCCTAGCTCTTCTTCTTAAATATAAGATCCTAGAAAACAAAGAAAAACTGAAAAGTATATTTACCACTCAAAACCAGTGAATGAATGAACCATATCAATACAATGCTGAAGAGCCGCAATAGGCAAAAAAGAGTCACTAGCTGCAACCGCAACCTCACTAACTACACCACCACCAGCAGCCTGAGCAGACCCATCTTGCAACGCCGAGTCAGTTATAACTTGAGCTACATCAGAAACCACACCAATCTTCTCAGAACCAACACCATGATGTGCACTACTAGACATATATCTACATAACGCAAAAGCAGAGCCACACGTGGGAACAGAGTTGGTAGAGTGTCTTTGGTGAAGGAAGAAGCTATGGTAACTTCTTCTTCTCTGAGACGTGAATGATGAATCTTCTTTATGATCATTCTCACGAGTTGAAATATGATAAGGCAGTTGCTTTTGTCGAGTGATGAGTGTTGTCCTTGTAGATAAAGCTCGTCTGAAAGCCATTTGCAGAGTCTGAAACAGAGTTCCTGTAGAGTAATAAAGATGTGTGGTTTTTTTTAAGGTTAAAGATTAAACCTTTTGATATTGGATTAAAGTAAAAAGACGAAAAAGGACAGAGATTTAAGGTTTGTAGATGATTTGGAGACGGAATTAGATTGAAAGCAGAGAGCTTTTCGTTACAGCAATCAACTCATATATCTGAAATATGAGTCTATGAGATGAGTCAATAGAAACATGAACCTTGTAATGGAAGAAGAAGACGTGACGGTGACGGTGAAGACTGTTGATTACGGCGAGGACGGAGAAAAATGATGGAAGGAGATGGAAACTTATGGGTTTTAGTTTAACCGGTTTGTTTTGGTTTAACCGAATCCAATTCAATCGGTTTTTGTTATTCTATTCAGATATTCGGTTCGGTTCCGGATAGGAACCATTTGCTTCCGGGTATCTCGGATAAATCATTCTTATACCCAATAGGTACTTAAGAGATTTCGATTCTGGGTACCCATTTAATATATAAATAAAAAAAAAATATATATATATAATATAATAGTTAATATGTTGATTTAAATGGTCTAGTGTTTACATGCTTACATATTCGTCAATCTAACAAAAGTTTGAATCAATAAAATGTTAATTTTATGAATATTTATATTATCATATTTTAATATAGAAATACCATATATATTTATAATATAACAGAATAAATAAAACATAACGTGGTCTGGTGGTAAATTGTACTTACTCTTTGTATCTAACCTGGGTTCAAGTGGGCTTGATGTCATTTTATCTTATTTTTTAAAAAATTAACTTGTTTTTTCGGATATTCGGATACCCGTTCGGTTCTCGATTCGGTTTTTCGGATATAGAAATATATGAACTATTTGGATATTTAAGAATTTTGGTCCGGTTTCGATTTCGGGTATTTCGGCTTGGTTCCGGTTCAGTTTTTTGGTTTCGGTTTTTTTGCCCAAACCTACTCCCAAGGTTTTCTATTTGTCCCTACTCTGTGTCAACACATCACTATTCTTTTTTTTTCACATCACCAAATCATTCTCTCTCTCTTCTAAAACGCGGTGAGGAACCCCGACTTTCAGAGATTCAACTGTTTATATTCTTAGGGTATCTACAACCATGGCACCAAATTTGGTGTTGAAAATACAACAATTTGGTGTAAAATATTTTTGGTTATCTCCAACCGTGACACCAAACATTGCACCAATAACATTATTATATATTATTTGAAATTTTCAGTTTTAATGATTTTTTATGTTTTTATTATTTGTAATTGATAAAATTTATTTTATCACATTTACATATTATAATTATTATTATTTGTGATTTTATGTTAATAAAATTTATTCTTTTTTTTTGGTTTAACAATATTATATTTTGTATTTATTTTATATATAATACTATATTATATTAAAATTTACAAACTATTAACTATAAAAACCACATAATAGAATAAATATATTTATCTTAATAAAAATGTATTAAATTGTAATACAAGTTTAACTATATTATAAAAAAAAATAAAAGGTTATTTCAAAGTTTGGTAAATTTAATAGTATTACATAAAGTTAATTGGCTAAAGTAAAGAGTTATATAACAAAAATACAACGTGTGTGTGTGTGTTTGTGTTTTATTGGCTAAAGTAAAGAGTTAAACAAAAATAGATTGGATTAAACAGGAAACTCCCATAGCAACGAGGGGGAGACAAGCCAGCCTGTTAAATCTCGACAAGGTTGCTTTACGAGTGCTGGTAATGATGATGAGTTTAGTTACTGAAGAACAGTCTATCTAGACAACATTTTGTCATTTTCCAAACACCTCTTGATAAAAACACAAGTTTTAGTCTAAAGTAAAGCAACAAAGTTAACATTGATGAACTCTCCTCAAGAGATTCAACATAAACCTAAAGATGGTCTCTAAGTCTTTTAGTACTTCTCATATTTCTTTACAAAACGACTAACTAACCAACCAACTCTCCTTCATGCCTTCCAAGGATATTCCATGCTCTCATCAACCCCATTGCTAAAGAAGCCGTTATTCTCAAAGTTGAAACATGTGTTATTAGATGACACCACCATCCCTTCCTGGTTTTGCCCCTGCTCTAACCCTTTAACACCTCTGAACCTGTTGGATGTGCTCGGTGTTTCCGCAGTGGGAACATAATCTGTCCTGTTTCTTCCCATGTTCTGACCAGACAGTGTCTGCTGCTGTTGCCCGGAGCCGCCTCCGTTGCTGTTTGCCATCTGTTGCCATATCTGGTGAATCATCTGTTGCTCCAGCGCTTGGTTATTACTGCCACTACACGAAGGTTGCTGTTGTTGTTGGTATTGCTGATGAACTGAGGAGTTACTATAACTAGAGCTTGGCATTTGCCACTGAGGAGACAGATGGGAAGAACCAATAGCTCCTTGATAGCTCGGAGATGGGCTCATGTTTCTTGTAGATTCTTGCTGGAGACTACCGTTGGTTTGCTCAGCATTCTGTTTCATTAGCATGGTCTGGTAATTGGTAAGAGCAAAAGCAGCGGCTTGTGCAGAGCCCTGACCACCGTTCATAGGTATGTTATTGCGCAATGACATTAGCTTGTTGACACTGTTCCTATCAGGTGCAAGTCCTTGAGAAGCATTAGCTGCTACTTGCTCCACCTCCTGCATCTGCATCTTCCCTGTCCTCATTCTATATGGATAACTCTTCAACGCCTCTGCACATGTAAGCAAAAGCTTCATTATAAGCACAAAGAATATGGAATTAGGTTAATGTAACAAAGTTTACCTATTGGACCAACTTTTTGGTCACGGCACATGTCAATCATGTCTTTCATGCTGCTTACAACCTCAGAGATCTGTTTTACAAGAAACAAGACGTCAAGGATGATGCTGATACATTAGGAAAGTTACTATAAATAGAAAGTACCTGTAAACACCGAACATAACGTTTAGAAAAGCCTAAGTCATTGAGTGAATGTGACTCCAAGCTTTTCGCTAGTTGTCTCCCAGCAGCCATGACCCTGAAGCAAAACAAGACTTGGCATCAATCAACACATCATATAATGTATAGATATTAAGACAGAACTTATCAAGATTCATTGACTCACATGTTGCTATTTGCTTGCAAATCCTGCTGATGAATCCCATCTGGTCCACTTTGATCAATTGTGCTCTGACACTTCTCTGCAACCTGAAGCAATTGATTCACCTGAAAAGGAGACAATAGCTTGTTAATAAGATAAAAGAGTTATCAAAGATCACAAAGAGATTCAATTGTTCTTATACCTGTGGAGCTACAAGGCGGCGAGGAAGCAGCTCTTCATGTCGACGAGTACAAAACTCCCAAGAGAGGATCTTAAGCTCTTGGGAGAATATGATCCGAAGATGGCCTTCACGGACAACACGGATATGTTCATACACACTCTCCTGAACTGCTTTTGCGTATTCCAACACCATAACTCCTGAAGGGAATCTCCGTTCAGCAGGGACGCTGAGGTAAAGAAGCTCGTCAAGGACACCACTTGCAAACTTGATCTCGTTAAGCCTTGGCAACACATCAAAAGTTGCTTCTACAGAATCAAATTAAAACAAAAAAAAACTTATTAAGAGAAGATGTTTCATGAATCATGACCATAAACAATGTTGCTAAATCTGGAACTTACCAAATCCTCTTCCTGATTTAGAACCGCAAAGATCACACTGCCACTCTTCCTGCACATAGCAAAAAATACTATTATCATGTTCATTGTTCAATGTTCAGATTGATTTAAACCGGTTTAAACTGATTCAGATTGATCTAAACCGGTTTAAACCGATTCAGATTGATTTAAAACCGATACAGAATGCTTTAAACCGATTCCGAATGGTTTAAACCGATTCAAAATGGTTTAAACCATTCAAATTGATTTAAACCGATTCAGAATGGTTCAAACTGATTAATAAGCAATTTTTAGAACCATGATAAGGTGGTATAAACAAGCACAAACCAGAAAAATAAAAATAAAAAAGAGAAATGGGAAAATACAAACCGTTGCAGCCTGAGGAGAAACACCAAGTGCGCTATGACCAACATTATCATAATGAGAGAGACACCATCTCTTCTTTGCACGTGGTGAAAAGTACTCGTTCACAAACTTCCTCCAATAAACTATACTCCCCTCCTACAAAAAGAACAGCAAGTAAGTTACTGTTCAAAAAGAGCTTGTTTCTAGTTATATCTCTATACTCACAGAAGGTCTTTGCCGTTGGTGATATAGATACTGCATTAACCTCCGAGCGCAGACGCTATTCTCATAAGCCCTTGGCCCATTAGCTACTTGTTGTTGTTGTTGCTGCATCTGCTGCACCTGTTGCTGCTGTTGCAGCTGAATCCGTTGCAACGGCGGGAGAGACTGGAGAAACTGTTGCTGTTGCCTAATCTTCTGTTGCTGAAGCAAAAGCTGAAGCTGTGGGTTCTGCCCTTGCTGCTGCTGATGCAGCAGCTCCTGTCTCTGAAGCCACTGACGCAATATCTGCTGCTGGAGAGCGTCGTCCTGCTTCGAATCCACGCGAGGCTTCTTCCTCGCCTGCGTAGGGTCCTGGAAGAAAGTCTCCGAGGCCCCGCGGCGAAGCGAGGTAGCGCTGGAGCCTCCTCGCTGCACTACCGTGGACCCGTCGGCGACCGATGAAGAGGAGAATGACAATGGGGAAGCGGGTAAACGCAAGTAGGACTCGTTGTTGATGCTGGCACTACGCTGGAGGTTAGGACCACCACCGGAGAGACCTCCTCCTCCTCCTGAGTTGGCGTCAGTGACCATGGAGCTAGCTCCAGGGGTTGAGACAGACATCATAGCAGCAGGGTTGTGAAGATCACTGAGGTTGTGGTAGCCACCACAACCAGGAGGGTTGTTGTTGTTGCCGTAAGAGGAAGTGAAGTGAGAGTTGATGAAGCTTTGTGATTCATCATTGTCTCCTTGGAAGAAGATCCCTGAGGTTGAAGACGATGGTGTCATTCCAGCAGCCATTAAAGGTCGAACCTTTAAGGGTTATATCTGCAAAAGATTACATTTTTAGCGATAAAATCAGATCAAGAACATTACCCACTATCCAAAAAACACACTCGAATCTGAAGTTCCGACAAGAGAACAAAACAGACATTAAACTCAAACTCTGTAATAACTTACAAAAAATCAAGAAACTAAATTCAAAACCCCAATAACACAAAGGTCTCACCTTTAATGGTTTATATATGTAAAAAGATTACATTTTTAGCGATAAAATCAGATCAAGAACATTGCCCACTAACGGAAACACACTCGAATCTGAAGTTCCGACAAGAGAACAGAACAGACATTAAACTCAAAACTCTGTAATAAAAAAAAAACTTAAATCCAAATAAAGCGAAACTCAATTCAAAACCCTAATTTTTAAGGTACAGATAAAAAAAAAAGCTAAATTTATCAAACTAAACCTCAATTGAAATCAAAACCCTAATTTTAAAAAAATTCATTACAGAACCCAGAAACTAAACCCTAGAAAACATTGACAAAAGCTAACAAAGGAAGAAACAAAACATACCAAGAGGCAAGAACTGTGAAGTGGAAGCTTCGAATCAGAGCATAGACCCAAGTCAAATCACAACACAGACTTAAAGATTCAACCTTTAAACCGAACCGAATCGAAAAACAGAGGAAGGAAGAAGACGAATTTCGAGCTGTAATTACTAAAATAATAAAAATTTATTAATGGAATTTTTTATAGAGGAGGGGAAAGAGAAAGCTGGAGACAGGCTCTTCTGGTTATATACACAAAATCACAGAGAACAAAACTTGACCGGACGAGCCGGTGACTGTCACCTAATACTTCTTTATTACCTGTTGGTTGATAACTGACACGTGTAGAGTGTGTGATAACAAGTATCGCTTGATGGATTGGTAACCTTTAGATCTTATGATCGCGTGGCGAATTGTGACCGCGTGATTTATAAAGGGAGTTTTATTTTGGATCGTTGGATTAAGAGGTGGGATCTTCTATGATGCATGTATGGTAAGTATTGCCAATGATTGCAGCTGTGAATGAGTGGGTGGGCTACGACAAATATCCACTTTATTTTTTTGCTTAAATTTTCTTTTAAGACACAACTAAGACTCGGCAAATAATCCGAATCCGAAAACCCGAACCAATTTCAATCCGATAAAAATGAATTCGATCTAAATCCGATAAAAATACTGAATGAATATTGTTTTATGGTATTTTGGGTTATAGATATTATCCGGACCGAACCCAAAACTAAATAGATTTTCGATAGAACCGAAACCTTCAAAATTCAAAAAATAACATGTACCGAACATGATTTCAATTCCTAATATGTAGCAAAAATACTTTAAGATATTATTAAACATCTAAAATAATTATCTTTTACATGAATGTTGATGGTTGAATGTGGCGGTTGAATCTTGAATGTTTAGATTTAGTTTTTTTTATTGAATAATGTTTCTTTTTTCTTAAAAACTTGGTTTTCATTTAATGTTTTTATTTATTTAGTTTTATTTCTATCAGTAATTATGTCTACTTTTCATTTGATTTTGAATGATCATGTTTGATGTTCTTTTTTATTTTTAAAAATCAATTTTACTTGTGTTTTTGTTACAAAATAGTTATAAATCAGGTACTTTAAATCCGAAGAACCAATTTTATTTATGTTTTGGTTACAAAGTATGTTCAAGTCAGATACTTTTAAACCAAAGAACCAATTGAGATCCGAATCCGAAAGTACAACAGGTTATACCGATTCTTTGAAGATTTACTAACTCTGAACTGAATCTGAACCGGTCCCAACCCGAATTTTCAAATAATCCAAATGGGGTTTGATTTTGATAAACCTGAAAAATCGGATCTGATTAAAAAAACGAAATCTGATTGGGATACCGAATGCCCAGACTAGCCTAGACACAACAATTAAAAAATACATTACCCTAGCATGTTTCATCAGCCCCTTTAACGGGCTTTCTCACAAAGCCTATTTCTCACAATTCTTGGGCCCAATAACAAATATATTAAATCAAGCTCTAGCCTTTTATAGTGCTTTTAATGGGCTTAGCATATTAAGATCATTTTATCAAGAAATCACCACTTTAGGCCCATCATTAGCCACCATAAATTAACAACACTTCCAACGGTTAAAAAGACTCATGTTCTTACACAAATCTCGCGTGTGTGATTTATCTGCCATGGACATTGGCACATCGCACCGATTAAAGGTCGAGACAATGTGTGTCTGGGGGCTAGACATTAAAGGTTGCAGAGTTTGTCGGAGCTGAGAGATGACGTGTAATACAAGTTACTGTTTCAGTTGGTGCAATAGAATACTTGTACTTCAAAAATGTTGAACACGACTTGATAGAGATGAAAAATTAAATATACGTGTTGGGGACATTAGTTTCGTTATACTTATTATTCAACAAATAAATATGTGGGGTTGTAACATATTATAAATATGTGGGGTTGTAACATAATATATATTCATTTATGTATGTGTCATGACTGATAGTGAGACATAACAACCAACGATCACATTATTCACTTTTTTCATTTTTGTAAAAGTTTATAAATGGTTTTAGTATTTTTTTTATATCTTTTCTTCTTCCATGAGAGAAATAAAAAAATAAATTATTAAAAATCATTAGTATATTTACTCTGACCAAAACAAACTTTTATTTCTTTTACTTATTACATCTTAGTTCTTATTTATTATTCTTCTTGATCGTGTTCACAAATCAAGTTCATCTCATCATTTCACTTTTCTCTCTCTATAGATTTTTCTTTTATATGTAAAAGTCTAAAGACTTTGGAATTTCCGATCAGAAAACAACAAAAATGATGAAAATGACAATTGGAACAGCCGCCGCCGGCGACGGTGAATGGGAGCTCCGACCTGGTGGCATGGTTGTTCAGAGACGATCAGATGATAGCTCCAACGTTCCACGTGACATCCATGTTCGGGTCAAATTCGGGTCGGTCCATCATGAGATCAGTATCAACTCTCAATCTACTTTCGGTAACACAAAAACAAAAACAAAAACAAAAAAACAGTTTTAATTTTTTAAAAACTATTATCATTATTATTTTTAATCCTTGTTGTTGAATATTTAAAAAGGGGAATTAAAGAAGAGATTGTCTGTTAAGACAGGAGTTCATCATCAAGACATGAAGATTCTATACAAAGACAAAGAAAGAGATTCTAAAATGTTTCTTGATCTTTGTGGTGTCAAAGATGGTTCGAGACTAGTTCTCAAAGAAGATCCAATTTCTCAGGAGAAACGTCTCCTTGAGATGAGGAAACTGGTCGTTAAAGAGAAAGCTAATAAATCAATATCCGACATTAGCTTCCAAGCCGATAGACTCGCCGGGAAAGTATATAACTTAATATTAACTGAATTTTCAAAATTTCCCGCAATACTTTAATTAATAATGAAATTTTCATATTATTTTGGATTTTAGCTGTCGGCGTTTGAGGTAGTGATTGGTAAAGGAGTGAAAGTTGAAGAGGAGAGTCTGGAGAGTTTGCTGGAGATGTTGATGAACCAGTTGGTGAAGTTAGATGCAATTCTATGCGATGGAGACATAAAACTAAAGAAGAAGATTCAGGTATATACTTATTAGTAGTTGCTATGGATCTTGGCATGACAAGATTTGATATTTATAAGGCCATGAAACTCTTAAATTTAATTTTAATGTAAGAAATTCGATAATTTAGAGACTATTAAAGTTTTGTAATTTGTACAATAACTTTTTTAAAAGTGAGGAATTAAATCAAAAAAATCGTCATGAATCTTTTGTCTAACTTTTAAATTATAAGAAAAGCTAGCATTTGATTTTTTTTTAATGAATGCTAAATTAATGTTATGGTTTGTTATGTAAGGAGGAAAGATTACAGAAGTACGTTGAGGCACTTGACGTATTGAAGGTCAAGAACTCATTGCAACCGCAAACGCAACTGAAACCACAAACACAACCACAACGCAAGGAAAGAGATCTTGTGACATTTGAGGAGGAAACGTCGAGAAAATGCGCGGCTCCCTCGCCAGATCCTCCGGTTATTATAACCACGAGATGGGAAACGTTTGATTCCAATTCCACCTCTGCGGCCAATGCTAAAACGGCTAAGCCGCTCCATCCAAAATTAAATTGGGAATTATTTGATTAAGCTATAAATATGCATATACTGTAAGTCTGCATCTTACACAAAATACTATATATTTTTCAGATTTTTGTAGCATATATGCAGTTTGTTTTCTATTTTTGTATGTTTTCTAACTGTTTTCGTGTGTAATAGGTTTATAGCCTTAAGGATAGCTTTGCCCAATACTGATTTTATCATTAGTGTGAGGAACTGAGAATATTTTAAGTTGTTACACCAGCTTGATAAAGAAAAACGAATTCCTCTGAAATTAAACCCAAGTTTATCGTGTGCGAATGTCTTGTTTTTTCTTTATAAATTAAAAAATATTCATTATATATATATTTTTTTCTTTTCATCGTAAACTCATAATTATTATTGAGAATCGATCTCAAAAAATTCAAACAAGTGTTCAACTATATGTTAATGAATTGACACACCAGTAAGTAGTAAATGTGGTGGTGTTATAACTTGTAACAACGACAGTTCAAAACGGTCCATGACAAGACAATCTATGTTAAATAGATAGGGACAAACCGTTGAAACAAACCATAAACTTCCAAGGAAGCGTTATAAACCTAATAAACTAATACATTGCAATATAACAGAACACAAATCTATAATATTATTTGGGAAGTGATTTTTTCGCAACGGAGCTTCCACGTTAAAAATTAGACTGGTTAATATCGTTTATACCCTTAATGAAAATAATATATAAATTACATACAAAATAAAAACGAATTTAAGTTATTTGGATTAGATAAGTAACTAAATTAATAATAATCAAAAGAATTATCCAAATCTAAATAATATCTTTTTAAATAAGATAATTCTGATATATATTGTGATGTTATCTGAAAATATATATTTTGATAAAAATTAACACTTAAAACAATAGAAAATACATAACTAAATATTAATCAAGTCAACTTATTAATTTTATATAACTAAAAAATATTATTTGATTTTAAAATTATTTAATTATCCAAAATCTAAATAATATCTTTTTAAATAAGATAATTCTGATACATATTGTGATGTTATCTGAAAATATATATTTTGATAAAAATTAACACTTAAAACAATAGAAAATACATAACTAAATATTAATCAAGTCAACTTATTAATTTTATATAACTGAAAAATATTATTTGATTTTAAAATTATTTTTAAGAGTGAACATAAATTACAAAGAAATATATGTAAGAATTGTTAAATGAAAATAGAAATATTATTGGTTTCAAAAAATAAAACACAATTAATACTTTATCATTATAATCTTTTAATTAGTAAAAGATGTATTAATAAAATAATTATAAAATGTTTAGACCCGCAAATGCGGGCAAAACACCTAGTTTACTAATAATCAATCATATTTCAGTTTATTACCCACGTCTATCTCTAGATAACTCTAACACTTGGTCAGGATATGTAGTGTATCTCTAGATAACTCTACAATTGTTGTCTTGTTGATTTAAAGATGTTTCATTACCCGGCCCAAGTTCTATCGCATAATGTATATTGTATTTGTTGGGAAAAAATATTGAAGACTTATTAAGCACTAAGTAACTCTAGCTTCATAAAACTAACTAGATCTTGACCCGCGCACCGGCGCGGGTTTAACTTAATTTGAGAAAATGTAATAAATTCAGAACTCATCGATTATTACTGTGTTTAAGATATTGTGATCCACGTTGTATGTGAACTATCATATTGAATATAATAGGACTGGGTTGTGATTTTCGGTTCAGCTTTTATTAGGTTA
>CAKOAT010382932.1:247717-262923 GCA_932364175.1 Eruca vesicaria subsp. sativa
ACGAATATTCTTAAATATTGTTAGTGACTAAAATTAATTATATTTACGATTTTAAATAAATAGCAAATCTTTGTAACAATAAATACCAGATCTTATTAAATATTGATATCTATGTTTCCAAACTTACTTATTTTAAATACTGCTATCCATGTTTCCAAACAAAAGGTTAAAGTACTTCTACTTTAATAAGATAGATATTTTTATAGGAAACTTATATATCAAAGGTTGTCAATATAATAAATTAAACATATAAACAAACATCCCCGGTTTTGAATATGATGACTACTCCAGCACTGAAAGCACCATGCCGAACTTGTTAAAAAAATGCTAAATGCAAATTTTCAAGTCAGTGAAACTGGGAGAGCTTTTTCAATACTGTCAGGATCGAGCAAAGAGTTCAACATATCTTCAACGGCATAATCCTATAAAATATACAAACACAAAACAGTAAATAAATTTGATATAAGAAGTTGGGTGCACCTGTAATCCAAGCGTAACATTTCATAAGTTTAATATAATATAATACTATATTTTGATCCACACAACCGTCGTGTATTTTAATACGAAAATATTTAAAATTATATAATAAAATTTAGAAATAAATAAGTATAATTTGATTTAATTTGATAATAATTTTTATGTGACTTTTAATATTATTAAAATAAAATTTATAAATTTGTATTTTTGTAACAATTTTAAAAAACAATATTATGTAACATTACTAATTTATATACTTTGTTATATTTCTAAATTTGAAATCTATATAAAATTTAAATTAAGTTGGACATACATAATATATAAACAAAATTTGGGATATTGTTAAAGGTATTTTACATAGTTTTTATTTATTGTTTATAAATAAAATGAATTAAAATCTTAATTAGATTCTATGATAATTAAAATTTTAATCAAATAATTGTTGAAACGATATCTTGAAAAATATTCTAAGAGATTTTTTAAAGATTTTCTTAGAATTTTCTTAAAATTATTTATTTGTATTTTAAACAAAAATTAAAGATATGGTAAGATATTATAATGTTATGTAAAATTTTATAAAATCTTAAAGATGATCCAAACTAAAATATCACACATAGAGAGAATCATGACTTCTCTTTTAATATAATAGATAATATATAAAAGAGGTGTATAAAATGAAAACTTGAAAATTACATTTCGTCACTGTATTTTAACAAATATAACTTGTTTTTTTTTTCCTTGCAGGTGATAAAGTTCGAGTGAAACTAGGTCAAAACTACCATGTTCCTATGCAATCAGTTCTCAAATATTAATTATTTGTCATGTCTTTTTATATGGAAGTAATCTAAGGTCAAAAAGAATCTTTCAGCGATAGAAACAAGACTTGCCTGATTTGTAATGGTCATGTCCAGAGTAGGAAAGCACATCTCCGGATTAGCATCACGAGAATTCAATATTTCTTCATGATTATTACCCTTCATTGCGTATATATCGTTAAGAAATGTTCACTTATAAAAGACACACATACACAAAAGGATCTCTTAGTGATATAAACCAGATTTACCTGATTTGTAATGGTCATGTCCTGAGTAGGATTATAATACATCTCCGGATTAGCATCACCAGAATTCAATATATCTTCATGATTATTACCCTTCATTGCGTATATATATCGTTAAGAAATGTTCACCCATAAAAGACACACATACACAAAAGGATCTCTTAGTGATATAAACCAGATTTACCTGATTTGTAATGTTCATGTCCTGAGTAGGATGACAATACATCTCCGGATTAGCAGTTGGAGAGTTCAATATTTTTTCATTATTGGTACCCTTAAAACAAATAATTAGTTGTGTATATATGGTTAATAAATGTTCAATCATATAGATGCACATACACAAATTAGAAATGTAATAAAATAAACAAGAAAAAGGGTAAAAAAAATTAAAAACATAAGGAAAAAAGAGTAACATAAACATGACTTACGTCACTAAAACTCCAACTGCTAATGTCTTCAAGAGGATAAGCAGTATGTGCCTCAAAATTTACACCAGTCAGGTCACCTTGATGCTGCTCAAAATCATGCACATATTGAATCAAACCATTACATTCAGAAAGTAAATAGAAAGCTAAAATAATATCAGTTATTAATCATTATTCTACCTGATCCTGATGAAACTGAGAGTTATTTGTATTAGGAAAAGCCTCGTTGATGTTGTATTGGTGATCATTAAAAAAATTTGGATTGTCTAGTGCAGGGATCACACCACCAATTTGAGCAACCAAGTTGTTTTGTGACTGATCCTTACTGTCTAAGAACGATGGCAATGTAGAAGGAAACATTGGAGTAGAACTTCCATGTTTACTCACGTTGTTGTTATTGAAGTTCCAGTTCGTGCCATAATTTACACCAAGAGAGTCATTATGGTTACTAGTACCATCAAAATTTATCCCATCTACATAGCTAGTATCAGTACCATGAACTCTTATTCCACTAAGCGAGTCACTGCTGTTACTACTACCATGACCTATGATTCCATCAAGAGAGCCATTACTATTACCAGTACCATGAACTTGTACTCCACCAAAAGAGCCATAGTCATTACTAGTATCATAAACTCTTAACCCATTATCATTACCATTGATTTTTATTCCACCAAGAGACCCATGACCACGAACTTGTACTCCACTTAAAGAGCTATAACCATTACTAGTATCATGAACTCTTATTCCATTATCATTACCATGGATTTTCATTCCACCAAGAGACCCATGACCATTACCAGGAACTTGTACTCCACCAAAAGAGCCATAACCAGGACCATGACCTCTTATTCCACCAAGATACCCATGACCATTACCATGAATACTTAATCCTTGAAGAGAGCCACTACCAGCACCATGAACCCTTATTCCACTGAAAGAGCCATTATCTCTACCATTAACTCGTATTCCACCAGGTCCAACCAAATTTCCATATTCATCTCTTCTGACACCAGCGTAATTACTACTATCCGTAGTACCAGAACTAGGACCTTGAGATGTTCCAGGAATGCTTGTTGTACCATATTGTCCAGAACTAGGATCTTGAGATGTTCCAGGAATGCTTGTTGTACCATATTGTCCAGAACTAGGATCTTGAGATGTTCCAGGAATGCTTCTCCATTTCTCTTCTAGAGGCAACATACCATTCTGAAACGCAAGATTGCCTCTCCCAGGAAACAGGTTGCATCCGGATTGGCTCAAATTATAGCCGGGTCTACTATTCATGTAGTTGGGAGAGACATGTAAACCAGCATTGTTGTTCATCATTGAGCTAGACTGACCAAGACCATAGCCAGGCTGGACCATGAAAGGATTTTTGTTGTCTAGCCTTGTGTTGTAGTTGTACGAGTGTTGTGGGTTGATGTAGCCGCCTGTTGATGAAAATTCCGGGTACATAGCTATTCTT
Source organism: Eruca vesicaria subsp. sativa (assembly GCA_932364175.1). Classification (NCBI taxonomy): domain Eukaryota; kingdom Viridiplantae; phylum Streptophyta; class Magnoliopsida; order Brassicales; family Brassicaceae; genus Eruca; species Eruca vesicaria. The sequence goes on from CAKOAT010382932.1 coordinate 251,148, forward strand.
TCCCTTTTCATGCTTTCCTCCTTAGCGTTCAAGTTTTTTCGGTACTTCTGTGTAGTGTCAACAGTTTCAACATTTTTAGTTTTATGTTTTATGAAGGTATACTCAATATGAGCTGAAAAATTATACTAGACACACACATATATATTATACTCAATATTAATTTTCTATTAGTTTCTAGTCATATCATCAGACAACTTTCACTGAATCAACTAATACTATTGATGTATGTGTATACTATTCAAGAATCGGGAACATTAGTAAAATTGAAGTATATTAGGTTTTCTTATATCTTGAATATACTTCTTTATGTAGATATTTGATCCAAAATTGCATATTGATTTAATGTGCTTTGAACTAAAATGTTAAGCAAAAAAAAAAAAAAGAAAACTATGATCAAATGACAATGACATATGGTTTTAAAAGCAGTATGATAGATGAACGAACCTGTAATTTGCTGGCTATGTGTGCTTTTGTGAGGAATTTCAGGTTCATGAAATTTAAAATCTGCTTAGGCGTGACCTCTTCAAAATTACATTAAACACAGAACAAAAGACGGAATATTAGTATATATACCGATCCAGATACTTTGAAAATGCAATTTAGAAACGATAATTTTGTTTACAGTTGAGTATAACACATGAATTTTATTTTATAACTTACGCGCAACAATCGTATTATTGTTATCTTTCTACACTAATAAAATGAATTAAAATGTAATTTTCTAAGTGAAATTTTGTGGCCACTATTCATTATCTAAAATATAGTTTATCAACACCATAAAATTATTATTATTTTCATATAATAGTAGATATTTAAGTACTCACTATGAATACCAATGAATTCAATGGCCTTTTCAAATTGATCTTCAAGTGCTTGCGTCCATTTGAGCTTAAACTTTTTAGTCGCCTGTGATGAAGAACCTCCTCCATCACACGGATCGCTACTTGTAGTTGTCTCCTCGATTTTCTTTGAATCATCTGTATCTGATTAACATGTATAGCTAAATTACATGTAATATGTATAATACATAACAAAACATATCTTGTATCAAACGGTGTAAAGACTGCTGGTAGGAGAAACAGTGAGATTGTTTTTCGTATCATATGAGTCATGGGATTGATATGAAATTACCGGTAATCTTGTGGCTTAAATCATTTTCAGTGTTGAGATCGTTTGGTTTGATGAAGCACGGGGCTCCAGAGGGTAACATCTCTTGTTTATTTTCATTGTTCATGTCTGCTGAAAATCACTGTAGTAATCAATCAAACACACAAAAAAATCGGAAAGGAGGTTGTTAGCATCATCAATTGAGATTATACGAAAAACAAATTAACGAACAAATAATCAACAACAATGTCACTGTGTATGGAAATATTGCATAACAATTAGTGGCGTCTAATGTTGGTTTCTTCTTCTTTTCAACACTGACCTGTGATTCTTTGATAATTAGTTTTTCGTTGCAAGATTTTCTTATCGCATTGGTATGTTTTTTATATGTATGGAATTTTTTGTGGTCAAATCTGTAAAATTTAATAGGGTAATATTGGTTTACCTTAGCTGTCAAATGTACACAGTAGGTGTATATAAAGAAAAAGATTAATTTATTTGACTATTTTATCATTTTAAGCTACCATCCATATATTTTATAAAAGCAGGTCCCTTTATATAGAAATAAATATTTCTCGTTTTAGATTTGGAAAATATTTATCAGAAAAAAGAATCCAGGCAATTTTGATCAATGCAATTTAATAATATATCTTAAAAATAGTCGCAAGTAAATTTTCTCTTTTTTTTTTTTTTGTCACCACTCACATAAGTCCTGTTTCTATTAAGGGACACGTAGTTATATTTATCACCCAAAATAAAAATAATTAAGTACAAGGAATAGTTACCATGGTGCCTTGTCATCGTTCAACACTTATTTTTCATTATAGGGATGCATATGTAGCTAATCATATAAAATCGTTATTTTTGTGTTTCCATTTGAACAAATTGATTGTAAAATGGAGTGAAAAGAAACAGAGTCTAGTAGAAAACATAACTTGTTGATAGGAAAAGAAAAGCAATTAACGTTCGATAAATGGGAAGAATATAACCCTTACCAATAATTTTCCAAATTTTTCTTTAATCTTCTCTTTAAGTTGCACACCATTCAAACCAGGCATATTATAATCAGTGATTACAATATCAATGTTTTTTTTGACTGAATATAAATGTTTTTGCATTGACCTCTAAGCGTATACTGATTCTGACCATAGCCGTCTCAAATAAATTTTAGATTCTGTTCAAAAAATAATAATGATATATTTATGATTTAATGAATTTTTTTTAAAAAAATTAATAACTATGTTTGATGTTTCTTTAAAAATTATTAATTTAGGAATATATCTATTTTTTTTAAAAAAGAAATTATTATAATTTATCTATATATTGCTTAAAAATTCTTAATTTTCTTTTATTTTATTTTTATTTTTTTATTTTTATATTTGAGACCATGTTCGACCATTCCACTTACAAATGCTATTAGACGGCTCTGTTTCTTATTAATCATTTGCTGTCATTACTGTAATTTCTCCAAATGGTTTATCTAGAAACTAAACAATTAAAATATGAGAAATACATGCCACGAGTGAATATACAATATGCACATACGTGTATGTAGATGGACGAGTTTTCTAAAGTTTTTTTCCTTTTTTAGGAAAAAAAAAGGATTTTCTTTTCTTTGGTGAACAAATGTATTTTATTAAACTTGTTTTCATACTAAATAAATAATAATATGTTGTTTGAGATTTAAAACCAGGCAATATATAGCGAATAAACTTCATTTTGAGAAAAAAAGATTATAACTTATGTTGGGAAACTGTATAAGTAACTATATTATATATCTGCTTGATGTGTGTCTTTTATGTCTGGTTAATGAGTTATGTATAGTTTAAAAAGGGTTGTGTATTATTCAAAGTTTAAATAAGTATTTTAAATGGATCAAAAATTATTTGAAGTAGTCAATCCTCCAAACAAAATTGAAAAGTAATTTGAGAAAAAAAACACATACTTTTCTTTGCAAAGAGTATAAGTGGAAATTGAATTTATAATGTTTTTAAGAATTTTCAAGTTTACTGTTATTGGTTTATAGATTTTTCACATTCTCATTAGAATTTAGTGTTGATTTGATGAATTTATAATTTTATACAAAATTATTTGTTGTTCAAAAAGTTTAGATCTTAATGATTCTACAAATCTATTAAAGTAAGTGTTATTGGAAGTTGAATTTTTAACATTTTAACTCACAAATTTTTTTTTTTGATAATACTACATGTTCCTTTTGAATTCTTAAAATGATTACAACTTTATTTTCATAGATTTTCACAATATACAAATTTCTCTACAACTCTTTCCGAATTTAAAAAATCTCTCAATTTTTAAAATCAACAAAATCTATAGAAATCTAAATCTCGCTAACATCTCCTAATTTTTTTTTTGTATTTATAAGAAACCAAATTCCAAACTTTATATCAAAATATACAAGTGATTAAGCTGGTATGGGTGTTAGATAACAAGAAATATTTTGGATTATAGTTGCTTAAAAATATCCTTGAATTATATACAAGAGTTCTAATGACATTACATAAAATCATTAAAATCTAAAAATTTGAATAACTAATGATTTTGTATAAGATATTATAAACTTTTAATGACATTATATAAAATCATAAAATCTAAACTTTTTGAATAACTAATGATTTTTTATAGAATTATAAAATTATTATATAAATAACATTAGATTTAGGTGAGAAAGAGAATCTATAAACCATAACACTAGAATCTAACAATTCTAAAAATCATTATAAATCTAATTCCTACTAATATTCCCTTAGCTTTTTCTCTTAATAATCATTTTAGGTTATTACAAAAGTATTAAAATACTTCAAAACAAGAGCTACGATAGACGAGCCAAAAAAGTTTTCACGAAAACAAAATTAAACATAAACACCACTACTTCAAAATACTTCGTGCTAATTCATATACAAAATCTAGAGTAACTCCTAAATTAATGACATTTAATGAGATTTACCAATAAACTAGATTTTGACCCGCCCTTTTAAGGGCGGGTATATATTTTGTTTTACATTTTATTTTAGGAATTTCATATGTATTTTTTTATTTATAATCATATTTGTTTTTTTTCTTTGTAATTATATTTTTGTAAAATGTTTTTTAATGATTAGTAAGTAATTTTGATAATTGTATTGAACTTCTGATGTTGCAAAATTATACATTTATGCCATAGTCATTTTACATATTAATTTTATACTTTATTCCTAAACATTTATTTTTTTTATAAAAAACAGAAGTATAATTAAATTTTTGTTTGGTAATCAAATAGGAATTAAATAGATAAAATGATATGTTTTAATTATTTTTTCATGATTTAATTTCATATATAATAAAAATAAAGTTTACACATATTAATACACAGAAATTTTTTTCATGCAATGAAAAATGATATTTGTAAATTTTGACCTAATGTAAATAAAAATCATGTTACCATTGTAATAAAAAAAAAACAAAAGGAACCAGTTATATAAGTTATTAAAGTGGTGGTTACAAAATAAATTAGTGAATTCCAATCATTATGGAAGTAATGGTTACAAATTTGTTGGACTAAACATATATCAATAGATCATAATCTTGATTTGACAAAATATATGATATAATTAGATTTTTTTTTTGTTGCATAATTTAAATGAGTATCCTTATTCGAATCGAACCCGTGATTATCCAACTAAATCTAAACTAAAATTTATAAATATCAAGATAGAGTTTTAACCTTCATCTAAAAACCAATATCTGAATTGTCAGAGCCGAACCTAAATTCTTACCCATACATATAGATAGTCTATACGTTGAATAGAGTAATATAGGCTATAACTTCCGCTTTAAACATACTTGATTAATTATTCATAGCATGATGAATTAGACAGTGTAAATTCATTAAACCTATGCTATCTAATCAAGCATACACTTAACATCAAACGGTCATATAAGATATAGTAAATAATAAGGTACATGAACAATACAAAAATGTATTGTGGCCGTAACCGTAATTAATGGCATAACCGTAATTTTTCTTATCGTCTTCCCCATTCGAATTAGGTTACGCAGAACACTTTTACAGCCCCCATTATTTTTCTTATATAATCCATCCATTATTATGCGTATTCGTTATTTTTACGTTAAAACTTGCAGATTTGACATATAATACCGGATTTTAACCTATAGAAACCCAAAAAAAGTAAAAAAAAAAAAAATTGATGATTTCAATTTAGTGGCCGATTATGGTAAGTCACCATGAATCTCATAAACTGTTTACACACTTCTATTTGCAGGTTCGATTGAGATTTGAAGAATAGGGCTGGATTTCTGCGTTTGAGTGTTCATCAAAAATTAAAATCAAAAATAATAATCGTACTGATTTATGTATTAATAATACTAATATAATATAGATATAGTTATATTTTAGTTATGCAGTTATATTTTAAATACAGTTGTATTTTTTTAAAGGATCCAACTAATATCAACTGGTCATGATCCAATTTTAATAGTATTGATCTTGAGATGGTTTGAAAATCATTTTGTTCAATGATTTTATTAGTATCAAATTTATGATTGCTTACCAACCAAATTTTCTTACATACTTGTTAGATTGTACTATTGGATAAATATTAAATTTATTCTTTTTGAATTTTTCTCATATATAGTCTTATTTAGTAATTCTTAATAAATAGATGTCATTAGGTGATAGGTGTCATAGTAAATGTTTGATATGTCTAATTCTATCTTATATATTAAAATAGAAGTCATGATTTTTTTCATGTGTGATATTTCATTTTGGATTATCTCTTAGAAAATCATCACATTTAATTATCCTATCATTTAGTTTTGATAATAAATATAGTCAGAACTATTTCTTATTAATATCTTAATAAACCAATAATATACTATTTTTAAGGAAAATCTCAAATTTTTTTACTATGCAACATAAAGATTTTGTATTCAAGACCACTAAATTAAATATAACTAAATGTACCAACTGATTTATAAAAAAAATATTTTAAGTTATTAATCTTATAATTATTAACAACATATATAATTATTTTGTAGGCCATTAACAATTTTGTAGATATCTCACTAACAAAAAAACCATATGTTATGCAATCATAATATATGAGCATATATACATATGATAGTGCATATTATTTTTAGTATTATGTTATGCAACCATAATATATGATTAATGTAATTATTTTGATGGTGTCAAAAAAGTATCACAATATGTGATTGTTTTTTTAATATTAGTAACATTTTTTTATCAAATTAATAATATTCTAAAACATATAATAGAATCCGTTTATAATCATATAACTAAATTAAATATAATTTATAATATATATTTAATATCATCTCTAGAATGATGTTCAAACTTTAAATATAAATTGAAAAATAATTTGACATATAAAGAAATAATAATCTATATAATAGAGAAAAATATAACATATTTTTTGTGTCAAACAAATGTATTTAAAAATATAGACGTACTAATATATATAATCAACTAAATTACACTATTTTCATTTTTCTTACTTTGAAAATTTATTTGTTCAGACAAATTAAAGAAAAAAATAATTTTCTATTTTATCTAACCAAAAACATCATTAACTATTCACCTAATCATTGTTAACAAATAAAAACGTTAACGGGAGAATAGAAAAAAGTTATCTAAAAAGAAAAAAAAATGAATAAACTTGCATTGGAAATTGGTAACGTCATCTAATTTGAAGTGAAGATAATTCTCTAAAGGGTCATATGTTAAAACAAAGTGAATATATTCTACAAACAAAAATACTAAATTTTTTTTATGATTTGTATAGAATTATCAAATTACAAGTTACTTATCTAATATATCCACCATGCAAACTGAAATAATTTACAACTGCCTCAATTCAATTTGATAAAAACACTCGCACGGTTGCCGCAGATCAAAATCTAGTTTAAATATAAAACTAAAATTTACTAAACCTTTTTGTTTTGATTTTAATTTGGAAAACTTGCAGTGTTTAGTTAAATGAAAAAAGGTTTGAGAGCTATATGGAGACAAGATGATTGTATAACATGTTGGAAGATTGTACCCATTTTTAATTGGTTATCGATTATTTCATATCTTGGCAATGTTTCATATTTTGATGGTTTCCTAATTGTCTCTGTTATTTTGCTGCTTTGCAAATTAAGTTTCAAAAATCTCCAATCACTAGAGGTAAATAAAACATATAAACATAACTCTCTTTTTTCTCTTTTTACACTGAGGAAAAAAAAACAAAAAAGACTTTCGAAAAGTCATCATAAAACTCCCGGCCAACGAGCCATGAGAGAAAAAAAAAACCATAAAACATAAAGAGCAGAAGACCCCAAAAACATTAACAAGATTTCACCACAGAAGAACAAAACACTTTGCTTCTTCTGCGAAAACACACCTAAAAAAACAACTTTCTGAACACCGGAGAGAAACTCACCGGAAAAAGACAGGAAAAAAGTGTCTTCAATCATCACTTTGATTTCTTGAGAAGAACAGTAGTTCTGAAAACCGCGTCTTCACGGATAAAACTCCACCAAAGATAAGAGAGAGGGATCCCTGCAGCTCTCCAAAGAGTATGAGCATCAACATAGCCTTTGTAAGGAGGGAAGTCAAGCATTCTCAAACACGTTGTGAGTATACACGAGAGTACAAAAGCTCTTAGCTTCCACTTAGATGGATGCGACGTTAAAGCTGCCCATAAACCCCACACCACTAGCTCTACTCCTCCTATACCGTATATAACTTTCCTGTGAAGCCCTGTCAAGTTATAGAGAGTGAGAAAGTGACATGCATTTTGAACAAGAGAGCCCTAAGAGCATGTCTCTTAGGTTGGGTCTTTTATCGTAGTAATATAAGATACGGTCTTTTAGCTTTTAACTAAAAACGTTTAACTAAAAACGTTTAACTAAAAACGTTTAACTAAAAACGTCTCTTAAATAAAAGATATAAAAGACGTCTCTTAGATTTTATAGTTAAAAATTAAGAAACCGTATCTTATATTACGCTAAGAGACCCAATCTAAGAGACCTATAATAAACATGCTCTTAGAGGCTAAGAAGATCATTACCTTCATCAAGATTGTAGAAATTGAGGTAAATGATATGAGTTGCTACAAGTGCAAGAACAGGTGCAGTAACCATGACTTTGGCAGATTGATCATGTATACTGAAAGACCGTATTACAGCTAGAACTAGTGTGTAACCAGCCAACACTGTAGCTGAAGAGTAATCTAGCCTCTCTGTCAATTCAACATCTCTACATACAAAAAGTTCAAAAAAAAAAAAAAAGTGAGACTGACTTGACCATCTCTATATACTAAGGAACTGGTTGCTTATGGCATCACCATTTTATATCACCATTTTATATCACAATTTTAATTGTATTATAATATTATGAAAAGAATTATAGAAAAATAAAAAAATTTATTTGAGCAAATGGCATTATAATTTTATTTTTTTAAATGTCAGATTTTTTTCGTTTTTAATAATATAATGGATTTGCTTGGATCAATACACGATTTTTTGTCACTGTCTAGGTGTAGAGATTGGAACATGGAGATAGATGAATGTTACCTGCTGTGACAGACACCACTCCAGAAGAGTGCATTCATTACAATGATGGCATAGATATGCAATAAACCGTTATACTCGTAGTAAACTTTCCGGTTTGGTTGGAGAGGCAAGTGATAGTAAACGAGAATGAAGTAAGAGACCCATCCATGGAACTGTATTGCAAGGTCTAGAGCAGAGAAAGCAACGGAGACAGGTTCCTAGAGATTGTAGTAAATAAAAATGAGCTAGGAACCATACTGCTAAACATTTGTTTCTTGAAGCTGAGAAGACATTACCTGAATGCCATAGACATGTTTGAGTGGCCATTTACCAAAGTACTTGGTAGGTTTCTCTCCATCTCTTTTCCTCTCTTCTTCTCTAGTCATCATGCATTCGTATTGACAATCACTTTGGCAATCCCATTGTTTCCAACGTAGGTAAAGTGGCTCTTGCATGTACCATGGACCGTCAATGGCTTTTCCATCAGCTGAAAATTTACATTGATGGAAGCAAGTATCCCCCACACATCCAGTTTTCTGACATTGATCAACACATGACCTGAAAAATCAATCACCATATTAATTAACACTGCTAACTTCTCTAACTAAGTCATTTAGCATATAAAGGACACATGCATAAGACGTTATTACAACAAAGCCCTCTCTTAGGCAAATCAACTGGTCTATATCACACCTTGTTAACAAGTTCTACTCTTATTTTCATTTCTTTCATTCCATTTGCAACCTCCAAGTCCCTTTTATTAATTTGTTGCCTATTTAATCTTTCAAACAAACATAATGACCCTACAGTTAAAAATCAAGGGCTTGTGCAATCACACACACACACAAAGATTTTATACTCTAACGTGTTCCAACTCTCACCACAAGAGTTTGCAAAAATGATCTTGAAAAGTCAACCACATAGTTATTAATCTTTTTCCCCACCATCTCCTTTTATCACTTCTTCCTACTTTGTGGCTCTAATCTAATCTCCCCCTTATTTTTTCTACCAAATTGAAAATTATCACTCCTTACATAACAAAGCAAAATCTGCTTATTTTTTTATTTTTTTTTTGTTTCCACAACACAGAAAGAGGATTCAAAGGTTCTTGTATGAACTCGAAAGTCAGTAACGGGTCCTGTAATAACAAAATCTAACGGTCGACTCTCAAGAATAATCCAAGAAACCTGAAGCGAATGCATTTTTCTAGTTTAGAAAGGAACTCTCAAACGAACCAAGCAGAGAACAATCATAGAATCTAGGAATACAAAACAAAGGTTCTTGAAGAGACTTACTTGTAAAGAGGATCAGCATCTCCTTCACTAGCTTCCAGTGTCCAAACAAGACATGAGACAACAACAACAACAACAACAACCCAAAGCAGATTTCGCGCCATCTTGTTATCAAGCACAAGACAGAGAGCAGAGGGGGGGAAAATAAAGAGAAGAAAGAAGAAGAAGCAAGAGAGAGGAGGACAAGCTTCTCCTTTGTATTTTAATTTATTAGAGGAGGAGGAGCTTCTCCTTGTCCATCAAATCGCGGAGACAGGTGGTGGATGCATCTAGCGAAAACAGAGAGAGAGAAGAAAGAAGATCTATAGCTACAGCAATGGAAAGAGAGAGAGAGAGAGAGATCCCGTGAGCGTAAAGGAGGGAGGAGAAGCGCGTGGCTAAAGAGATAGACGCGTGTAACACTGTAATAAAAGATAAAAGAAATATATCAACTGAAGTCTTTATGATGTTGTACTGTAATAACTCGATCTCATCTGTCAGAGTTGCATCTTACATGTTAGTATAGTACCAATCTAATCTCCAAGTTAAAATCGATCGTCTGACAACAAATTATTGTGTAATATGTGATCTAGTGTTCCATAAATAGCAAAAGCTGACCTAGTTATATAAAGTTAGTACATAGATTATAATCATTTTTTTTCTTTACATTTTTACCAAAATAAAAAGTTAGTACGTAGATAAATTATTAGAAAAATATCAATATTTTCTAACAAAATAAGTAAATACCAGGTTGGTGAGCATGATCTCTTCTCCATCCGACTGGCCGACCTTTGCACCTGAGTTAGTTTCGTTCTGAATTCTAAAGGATGGATTTGCTGAGTTTAGTATCGCCCATATATCCAGAAATAAGAATTTGCGTGCAGATTCTCTCGTAAAGGAGGCGAGATATAGTAATATTTTTTTTTCATATAGATCAGATCCAGCCGGACAGAGCGTCTCTTCGGAACGACTCAGACCCAACTACCACTTGATTTTAGAAGATGAGTGTCGATAAAAAAAAAAGAAGTAAATAACCGGTTGAGTTGCATTTGTATTTTAATAAACGTTTTGCGTGACTATTCTCAATTTTTAACATGTATAAGACTCTACACAAACATAAAGATTGGTGGATGATAGTGAAAGAATGAACTAGCATTGTCAAACAGGCCGTCCCGTCCCGTCCCTTACCGCGGCGGGATTGACTTCTCGCGGGTCTCTGCGGTCCTGTCCCGCGCGGGCTGCGGTCTGCAGAAGGTCGGCCCAATCCCGCCCCGCAGCATTGCACAGGCTTATACGGGCCGTCCCGCGGGCCAAACGTCGAAGTAGCTACAGACTGCTCCAAGTTGTTCCACGGCGCTTCAGGGAGGTGTAAGAGCTTCAGGCTGCTCCACAACATACATGCAAGCACATTATGCATTCAATTTGCTATTCATTCTCACAAAATTTTCTATAAAAATACATTTACATTCTTTAGAAAATTACATTAACATTCACTTCATGTCCTTTTTTCTCCATTGATAAAGTTAGGATTACTAAATGAGGATAAAATGCATGTAGAATATAAAATGTAAAGTCTGAACCAAATTTGAAATTAGAAAAACACCAAATCAATGTACTCAAAACAAAAACAAAAACAAAAAACAACTTAAAAATGAAATTTCAAATTGTAATAAAGGAAAACACCAAATCAAAATAACATTTCAAACATGCTCCTCTTCATCTTTAATCCTCATCTCCTCCATCGACAATAGATTGAAACGAAGGCAATTTCTCTTCCTCACCATCAGCAGCAATTTCTTCATCTGATAACATAAAACATATTT
>CAKOAT010382932.1:266008-286580 GCA_932364175.1 Eruca vesicaria subsp. sativa
CGCCGGCAACTCCTCTTCAATGTAACTTGAATGGAAGCTCCGATTGAAGTACATGCAGGGACAAAATTAAAATTAGACATCATATAAATCAAACAACATGCAGAAAAATACAGAGAGAAAATTACCTTCAGAGGAGATTGCATGTCGAACTACTCTTGCATGTAGCTGAAAATACAAAAAATTAGTACTAATAATCAACCGAAAAATATTAATAATCCACAGCTAAAATACCTTCAGAGGAGGTCAGATGTCGAACTACTCTTCAACCACTTTTGCATGTACCTGAAACTTGAAGAACAAAGTTAGAGAATATTCAAAAAACTAGAAAGATTAAACACAGAGACATCAAACAATGTCAGATCCGTCGCATGCATGGAGAGAGAACTCAAAACTCGTCAAGATCGATCAAGATGCGTGGAGAGAACTCAAGATCCGTCAAGATCCGTCAAGATCCGTCGCTCAAGCATCCACCGGACGATGGAGGGTCCTCTTCTCCGGTGGTAAGAGTTTCAAGAATCATCTCACAACAAGATTCTTGTCACAGCTTTCGGGAGAAGAAGAAGAAGACCCACCACCGTCCGGCGGAGCCTTTGCGAGTCTCGCCGATCTCGTCTCCTTCTCTCACTGTCTCTCTCTCTCTCTCGTTCTCTCTCTCTCGCTCTCTCTCTCTTTTTGTTTTTTCAGGTCGGCTGAAATGGAGTGGAGTCAAGGAAGCGGTACTTAGGGCGAACCGCGGTCTTCATTGGGTCGTCCCGCAAAAAGCCCATCCCGCGAATGACCCATCCCACTAGGCCCGCAATTCTGCGAGATACCAAATCCTAGGCCCAAACCCGCCCCGCCACAGGTTTTAACGGGCCTGTCCCGCGGCCCAAGCCCTACTTTGACATCCCTAGAATGAACTAATCAAACTCTAATTTGTTATTAATCTCTATTTTATATCTAAAAGAAAATACCAAATAAATAATATGTTATGGGCGAATACGTGACAGCACGATGTTTCACAGCCTCACATTCAAGTACTGCGCGTGTGAAAGAGAATTGGTCCCCGAAATATTTGGAGAAAAAAATATTTCATTTCGTTGATGATTAGCTGTTTTTTGTACTATGAGTACTACACATTAGTCCTGCCCAAATAGATAATGAATATAAAGTCAAGCAAATCAGTGGTTTTTAGATTTTCAGTTGCGATCTTAAGCATCTAGTGATACGACACACACAAAATCATTATTATTATTATTTTGAGAAAAATTATTTATTATGTTAGAAAAAAATATATTTATTATCCTAGAAGAAAAGAAATATATTTTCTGAAACTTATAAAATATTTATTATGTTAGACTTTGTATTTAGTTCTTTTATGAGTACGAGGAAGATTCTTTCCCATTTTCTTAAACTCGTATCTTTTCCTGAACGAATTTATGATTTTTTAAATCTCTTAACAAACAGCTTACTCCAAATGGTCCCAAGTAATTGAAATCTTAAATGAAACTAGGAAGGAGATATAAACATAGCAAAAATATTAGACCAAAAAAAACATAGCAAAAATAAGCTGAATTTTGAAAATTTACAGTAATATTTAATCTATCTTGTGGCATGAAACTTGTTATATTCTTGTTTTTGAGGATTAAAATTCAATCTCTTTATCCAAAACTACAATGTCTTCTTATATATATTTGGTGAAGTGAACCGCAAAGCTCAGAAAAGTATGAAGATACAGTTAGCTTGTAGCTTTACTCTTATTCTTGGTCTCTTCCGATATATGCTTTTTGTCTGTTGATGAATGCAATATTCAATCAAATTCCACTAGATATATATATAATCAAAATTATTAACAATGTCGGTCATATCAATCATTAAAATATATAACACTTGATTCATCACATTTCACAAACAAACAAGTGTGACATATGTAAATAACCTCACATTCAAGCTGTAATCTATTTTTATATGTTCATTCAAATCTTCAACAGTCAACTATAAGACTTATAAACATTTTTTTAACTTGAACACATCTCTCAATTAAAATAGTAAATGTATAATATGATTATCATCAACTCAAGAACCGGTAACTATAATAACAGCTTGTAGATCGGCGAGACATTCTGACGGGAGAGAAAGGAAAGTGTTCATAAACAAATCGTCAACAGTCTCAACTCTCGCAACACCGACGAGTCTACACTTTCCTTCTCCGTCCATTCTCTCTCCCCTTCCTCTCTTCTTCTCTCCTATAGACTCCTCCGTCGTCAACACTGTTTTCACCAGCAACGGTGGAGCTCTGTATATCCCACCTCCCGCCGTGAAACAGAACTTAGCTGTGAACTCTAGCTCCACCTTCAAATCATTCAAATGCAAACTGAAGAATTAGCAAAATATAAATATTATTGAGTTGCATTATTATTATGTTGTGCTTTCATAAATTACTTAGAGTTGTATATAGGCTGCGATTTTCTGTGAGTTCGGTTCAATTTCGATTCGATTTTTAGTTTTCGGTTCAGTTCGGTTCGGCAATTGTTTACTTCAATTTTTTTAATACAAAAAACTCATAACTAAACCATACTCAAAATCTGAACCAAACTAATTGAACTAACCAAATTTCAAACCGAACTAGTCGAAATAATTAAATTAACTGAATTTAACCACTATTACAAACTAATCGTAAATTTTATTAAAAAATAAACCAAAAGTATAACAAAATAAAAAGATTCAGAAAATTTTCAAAAATCGAACTAATCGAATACAAAAACGAACCAAACTTTATTTCTGCGTAATGATAAGATTTATGTTGAACCGAACTACCCAAAATTTATGTTGAACCGAACTAACCAAATTGAATTACTCTAATTACTCGAACCCACATGCATGTATTACTCTTATGATATATATATATATATAGTCTAATCCATATCACAATAAACATTTTATATAATATTCTTAGGCTGAACTTCATTGACATTATGTGTTTCACTTAAAGGTTGATAGGTAGTCTATCTTGCTAACCAACTTAAACAAAAAATAACTTTATCATCTGAACATGGAAACTTGTACCTTCCCGGATTCTTGATCAATGGTTCCTTGGAAAACCTCTGGAGCTATGTCGATTTTAAGAAACGGCGGCAATGGAAGGCCAAGAAACTTGGTGGTTTGGTTTGTCAGAGAAGGAATGTAAAGAGTGTCCACATCGAAACTAACAGACAACTCAGAGTTTTGTGTTCTGTTTTTCTCTTCTCCGATGCTCATGGCCGTTCCGGAGCCGGAACCTCCTTGAGGAGAATATTCGAAATCGGGGTATCTTGAGATGCTAAGCTTACCTGTTCCAATAGTCTTGAAACTGACACTGGAGAGGTTACTTGGGAGCTGTGTTGTGTTGGGTTTGGAGCTTAGGGAGTTTGAAACTAGTTTGATTTGGTTTGGTGATTTGTGGTTAAAAGTGTATCTTCTTGGGGATTTGTAGATTGTTGTTAATGAGTTTATTCTTGTTGAAGCCATTGTCTCTCACCTCTTTTTTCTTTTAACAATGTGTTGTTGTGATGAATCAATTTGATTAAGGAAAGACATTGTTGTTTTTTCTGCATGAATCTTATCGTTCAAAAACATGTGGCTAGTTTCTAACGTTCATTCTTCACCTAGCAATTGTATATTTTAATTAATTTGTATAATGGGCTAAAAGAAGTATTACATGCATGGCCCATAAAAAGGTCTATGGGTTAACTTATTCCCATCAGTTTTGGGCTCAATCTATCTGGTTGTAACCGGAAATTTTGTTTCTGGTTCAAGTGAACTTTGGTTCGTGTTGGTGTGTGTACATATTGCACATTGTAATAGTTTTTGTTACCCAATTAACAAGACATGAGTTTTGTTTTTGTAACTGAACGAGAAATAAGTTTATTATTAATGAGATCATTTCCGTTTAATTTATATATAAGAAAAAATTATAGCAAATGGAAACATTCGTCTCAAGTCTCCGAAAAATATTCGTCTTCAAAAAATAATTTTTAGACCCTCAAATTAGTTAAAGAAAATTTTAGCTTAATTTTTTTAAAATTGTCTAGGCCCCAAAATCTCAAAGTCAATTCTACTAGTATGTAACTTGTGAGTTGTAAGAAAATTGAGTATGTGATATTCAATTAAATTTCTTGAATTTTCATCTCCTACCATATATTATACGGATTTACAAACACCTGGACATACACCAAGGATGACTTGGCCATAAGCCCTTTTTATTTGGTGATGCAAACATATTACAAGTGAGTCTCTCTCCACTATCCCGCATCCACTCAAACTCAAACACACACGATTATGCTTTATATATTACAAAAGCTATAGAAAATAATATCACTCTATTAGATTATGATGCAATAAAAAACATGTGTGAATCTATCAATCAGATTGGCCATATTAAAATATATAATCCTAGATAACTGACCAAATCTAAAACATCCACGTACGGCTAGGCTAGCATATATCCCAATTTTTTATTTTTTATAAATTGCAATATTGAAACATTTTTACAAGAATTACACAGATTATTAGTATAATCTTGTTGACATCCTTACAAAACAAATGTAAATCATCATTTTACAGGTCATCTTTAAAGATAGTCTCTTTAAAACAATCATGGAAGCATAGTCTAGGCTGTAAATTTTACGATAGATTGTTCCATTCAATTTATATTTCAATCTACATGTTCCTTTTTACATTTTGTATCCGTCATATTTAAAACCTATATGAATCTCGCAGACTATTAACCTTTTTAGGTCGGCAAATATTGAAACCTTTTTGATTCATTACGCAGCCAATCAATCCTTTTGACATGCTTACATGTAAAACAAGACACCATTATCCTTTTACAGGTCATCAGACTTTATGTACTGATACCGACAATCTCCTAAAATTTTTACTATGAAAGTATTACTTTTAGCTAGGGCTGTCAATATTGCGGCAGGTTATTGCATGTATAACCTATATACTCAATCCAAAAAAACCCAAAAAAATGAATATCGCCAAGCTGTATAAAAATGAAAGCTAAATAAGGGGTTGTTGGAAATTAAAAAATTTCGAACTCTTAAAAAAAGCCACAACCATTTTAAAATAAAATATTTTATGTTATTGATACTTTAATAATGTTTCAGTCGCGAATATATGCATATGAAAACCCAGACGAGTTAATTTAATTGGTAACACCTCGGGCATTTGTTTGAGAGGTAATTAACAAGTTCGGGTTTCGAGTGGGGAGGAATGTCTAGGGCCCTAAAAAAGTATAGATGTATGCTGCCTCTAGGTTCGGGGGATTAAGGCCGAAGGCCCGAACCCAATCCTGACATCCTGATTTACAAAAAGAAAAAACAAAAAAAAATGCATACGAAACAGTTAATTGGATGTTTAATATTATAAGAGTGAAGACTTTCTGCCATTGTGGGAAATATAAGCCTATAGAACTGGGACTGCTTTTGTAGAATATGGACCGATCTGACTTTGTCAAAATTCATCTTAACCGTTGGTCCTCGCTCCTATGATAAGAGTTACTAATTTTCCGCACGCCATTAACGATAAAGATTCCCATATTTTTCATCGTCAATGATTTCCTAATCTCAGCCATACCTTCCCCAACACTACCGTGAAAAAGATGATGTGCTTTCACCGTTTAACGCCACCCTAGCAAGATGCTTTTTATGCTAACCTCAAAAAGATTATATTTCCTCATCCCATTATTATTTTTTTTTATCAGTTATGGAGTTTAATAGTCTCTATCATCATTCATAGTTTTTTTCGTTAACACATGTTATCGGTTAGATGAATCAGATCCACCATCTGCTCTATGTATGTGTTAGTTAGACGTTTCTTTTTCACTTTTTTTTTATTTTGCAAGGTTTTTACAACGTACTTCTTACGTTATTGCTGCAAGGGTCAAGATTAGGAGAATTAGAGACTTTGCTACGCATTTATCACTATATGTAAATTTAGTAAAAGATGCGATGAATAGCCGTATGTATAGGAGAAATACATCTTTCTTTTCTCTGTGTTTTTTTTTTAAATTTCTTTCTCCGAACTATCATAACATGTTAGGCTGCTCTCCCTCTTCGATGATTCCTAACAAAATTTAAATCTAATATATAGTTTAACACTTTCGATAAAATTATAGAAACTCCCAAATCATCTGCTTTCGTTAAATGTTATGATTGGAATATACCGACAGGTAAAGGACAAACGATAAGATGACAATTGGCTATTTTTTAAAAAAAATCAGAATATGAATAATAGAGTCGAAAATACGTTGACGAAAAACCAAAATATTGATAAAACTGGTGAACCACTTGTTTAAAATGAATAGATTTGAGCATTTGAAAGTCATGCATACTATCTTGAGGTTGATTAAGCAATCAAAAGGTAGTTGGAACGTTGGCTTTTGTGGAAGTAAATAGTACTATAACTTATTAACTTATATGTGACATTCAATGGCGGCTACGTTTCTTAAAACATCCAATTCTCCATATTCCCTTGCTAATACGATCCTAAACTTAAGCTATAAATCGCCATCTGTCCTTTTTTATTTATACGTTTCATTTTTAGCAATAACATATATATTCAATGTTTTCACCAAGAGTGTTGGCTGATATAGACACAAATTTATAATACTATATACTTAAAAGAATAAAACAAAATAAACTCATATATAATGACTCAGAGAATAGTTAAGAAAGTGGCTAAAAAGTAACGTCTCATTTAGTGTGTCACGACCGTTGGCCTGCACCACAAGAGACCAAGTCTCTAACCCAACCAACACAACACAACACATAACCCCCGTAACTAAAAGACTATATTACCCTCTACTCTCTTACCAATATAAATACACCCACTCCAGCGCAATTTAAAGATACATCTAATTTTATATTCAATCCCAAAACGAAGAGTTTTATAGTAAAAAGACATGAGAGGTTCAAGAACAGCATCTTCAGACATGAGTGCTTGGTGTTCTGCTGTTGTGTTGTTGTCTTTGATACTTTTGTTATCTGTTCGTGAGAACAACGCTTCTAGCTCGATCAGAGGGTCTCAATTCTCAGAGAAACCTTGTGAGGAGATTTACGTTGTAGGAGAAGGTGAAACGCTTCATACCATAGGTGACAAATGTGGCGACCCGTTTATTGTTGAGCGAAACCCGCATATTCATGACCCGGATGATGTCTTCCCGGGTCTTGTTCTAAGGATAGCACCTTTTTACTTCTCAAGAAAAGTGTAAGATACAAAGAGTTATTTTTGTTTTTCTTTAAATTTTTTTTGAAGCATACTTTTTTCCTTTGTAATTAGTATGAATTTATGTATATACTAAAAGAATTCCGAAACAATTACATATATTTGAAAGAAACAGAGCAGAAACAGAGTATTCAGTGAGTTTGCTTATTCATATATTGAGGTGAAAAATGTCCATTTGGACATGTTTTAGGTGTAAGTGATATTGGTAAATACTTTGTGGGTTTAAGTGAAAATTTTAATAAATAATTAAGTCGCTGACTAATGCAATATCGAAACGCCAAGGTAGGAAAAGTCAACGAATTTGTACAAACTGACAGAATTAAAAGTGTTTTGTATAGTAAAATCTAAACTTAACATTTAAACCTTTGCTATTCCCTTTTAAATTGTTCTTCCACTTGCTGAAGACGAATTTATGCTTATAAACAAAAGAATGAAGTTAACTGAAATAACATTATTTTGACGAAGTATTATATATTGATCATCAATGTTAATTGTGTACATATGTGAATGATAATAATTTTGGCAAAATGCGGTGATCTCTTTTATCGCCATTGTATCAAATTTTCAAGAGTAGTGCGAGTTTCGGTTAATCGAAGTTGTATACAAACTTCATTTATATATCTCGAAGCTTCATGCATGATTGTCTCTCATGCAACAACCCCAAAGAAGGGTTTAACCAAAAAACCTAAGAAAAATCGTCTAAAAGCTTTTCGCAAATATGCTATTAAAAAATATTTTGCATTAAATATAAAACTGCCTAAATTTCTAGTCTTTTTTTTTTGCTTTGACTAGTAACTAATAACGACACACATAGACTAAATATGTCGCCATCTCCAATAAATAGCTTCTAAACTCAACACAAAAATTTTACAATATAAATTTAAAACCACATAATTACTGTTCATGTCGACATAGTCTCTTCAATATTACACAACTTCCCATTTTTAGGGCCTAACATTTATAACCATATCAAACAAAAATATTGTATAAATAAGCAGGCTGAGTTGTTCACTGTTACAAATCACACAAAGGAAGAGAGAAAGAAAAAACCCTAACGTTTACTCCAAAGCCAAAGATGAGTCGCTTCCATAAAACCCTAATCTCAGCTTTCGTTTTCTATTTGGTTATTCTACCGCTTCTAGTCTCAGCCACGGAGGCAGTAAACGAATGTGGTGGCTCCAAGGGAGGAGCCTCTGCTGGGGAGAAGGCAACGGTTCTTAAGTACAAGATCGGAGCCTTCTTCTCCATCTTAGTAGCCGGAGTGTTAGGAGTCTGTTTACCTATCTTCGGCCTCAAGTCAGAGAGCAACTTCTTTATGTTCGTCAAGGCATTCGCCGCCGGAGTAATCTTAGCCACTGGTTTCGTCCATATTCTTCCAGATGCAACCGAGAGTCTCACGAGTCCATGCATCGGAGAAGAGTCACCATGGGGAGATTTTCCCATGACGGGTTTAGTTGCCATGGCTGCGGCGATTCTGACCATGTTGATTGAGTCTTTTGCTTCAGGGTATTTGAATAGGTCTCGGTTGGAGAATGAGGCTAAGACCTTGCCGGTGAGTACTGGTGGAGATAGTGAGGAGAATTCTCATATTGGCTCGGCTCATACTCATGCCTCACAAGGACATTCTCATGGCTCTCTTCTTGTCCCACAAGATGATCTGAGGAAAAAGATTGTAACTCAAGTAAGTAAAATCACAAAACCCTAATTGCCAAAATCCGAGCCCATGCATAATCAAGAGAAGCATAATTTGTTTATGATCCCAATTTTTTTAAAAAAGAAAAAAATTACATAAACATAGATCCTCAGATCTGTAAAAAAAAATTATTTAACTATGGCTGTCTCTGCATATATTTTTTTTTGTTAAGATTTAAAGAAACTATTGATTATGAATAAAACCATTTTGCTATAAATTCAAAGTTTTCTTTAGATAAGACACACTTGCTAATTAGTATTTGATCAGATGTTCTTTTATTTTCTCATGGTGCTAGATACTGGAAGTGGGTATTGTGGTTCACTCAGTGATAATAGGAATATCTCTAGGAGTGTCTCCGAGTGTAAGCACAATAAAGCCTCTCTTAGCTGCAATAACTTTCCATCAACTGTTTGAAGGTTTTGGTCTTGGTGGTTGCATCTCTGAGGTAATCTTAAAATCTTTATATCTCTCCTATTTATGAGTCTATAAACTGAATGATGATTAAATTAACACCTAAAGTTCGTGTTATTGTGTAGGCCAAATTTAAAGTTAAGAAAATTTGGATTATGGTGTTGTTCTTTGCACTTACGGCACCAGCAGGGATTGGAATTGGTATTGGAGTCGCTGAGATATACAATGAGAATAGCCCAATGGCACTAAAAGTGTCTGGTTTTCTTAACGCTGCAGCCGCTGGAGTCTTGATTTACATGGCGCTTGTTGATTTGGTAGCTCCAATATTCATGAACCACAAAGCTCAGAGTAGCATGAAGATACAGTTAGCTTGTAGCTTTTCTCTTATTCTTGGTGCTGGTTTGATGTCTCTTCTAGCTGTTTGGGCTTGAAGTTATTTGGGCTAGCAAATTACACATGTTTTAATTACTTGAGCATTATTAGAAAAACTAGGTAAGAAACCAGTGCGATGTCGTACGAAGACTCATTTTATAAAAATAAATTAGAGTTTGATCCGTTCGTCCGGGCGAGTGTTTGTTTTAAAATTTATAGTAAATATTGTCTTCATAATTAATAGCGTTTATATTAACATTTACAATATAATTAATTGTATATTATTATATTTCTAAAAAATATAGTGTGAATGCAGTAGTTTAATTTACTGTTTATCATACCATATTTTTTTATGATATATTTATTTTATTAGTTCTGAGTTGGAGTTTTAGAGTAGATACAATATTACATTTTTAAATACCATTTGCATCAGTAATTCTATACTAATAAATTTGGTGCTGTCAATTCTAATTAAATTTAAATTCTTAATAATTATGTATAAATTCATTTTATATTTTTAATATTCAAAATAAGTATGTACACTAATAATTTATGTTTAAATAGGATTAGTTATTTTGGTTTATAGTTTATAGTTTACAGTTTTGTATGGCTTAACCCACATATTTCAAAATAATTAGAAAATTTAATACTTTTATTTTAATGCATAGATGCATCCAACACCGATATATGATGAAGATCAAGGATGTCTGACACATTTGTTGTCCAAGTTTCTCTAGAATATAGAGATTTCATAGGATTTTTTATTTGATTTATGTGGTATATGAAGTTTTATTAAATTACTCGTTGGAAATTTATAACTGATGATCATGTACCATAAAAATTAATTTTTGGATACATTCGTATAAAATTTTAATGTGGCCAGATATTTTAAACAACACTTGAGAGGTTAAATTTAAGTATAAATATAAATTTTTTTGATCAACTAGTATAAATAACATTTATCAGAAAAACTCGATCTATCGTAGGGAACCACATATTTTAAGAAAAATTAGAAAATATAGAGTTTTTTTTTTGTATTTAGGCATAGGTACATCCAGCACTAATATAGGGTGAATATCAAAGGGTTTTGATACCTTAATTGTCTAAATTTCTCTAGAAAATGGAAATTTCATAGGGTTTAATTCCTTGATTTTGGTGGTATACGGAGAATTTTATTAAACTCCCCGGTTGAAAATAGAACTGATGCCCATGTACCATGACCATACGTTTAGTAAAGCATATAAATTTTGAATATGAATAGGTATTTTCAAACAAAACTAAAGAGGAATATATATAACCTTTATCGAAAAACTCGTTAAACCACATATTTCAAGATCAATTAGAAAATAGGGAATTTTTTAAACCATAGCTGCATCATGCACTGATATAGTATGGAAATTAAAGAGATCTGAGATCTTAGGTGTTTATATTTCTCTAGAAAAGAGTTTTTCTAGGGATTAGTCCTCCTATTCGGTGGTATATGAAGTTTAAATAAATTACTCGTTGGAAAATTAGATATGATGCACATATACCATGAAAATAAGTTTAGTATACATATATATAAATTTATAGTGTGGTTAAGTATTTTTAAACAACACTAAAGACCTAAATATTATAGATAGCATTTATCGGAAAATTTAATTTTTTTGTAGGGATTAACCCACATATTTCAAGATAAAATAGAAAATATGATATTTTTGTTTTAATGCATAACTGCATCATGCACTGACATAGTATAAAGATTAAAGAGGTTGAGACCTTTGGTGTCTCCGTTTCTCCAGAAAATAGAGATTTTTATAAGGGGTTAGTCCACTAAATTAAATGGACTATAAATTTTTATTAAATGACCCATTAAAATACTAGAAACGATGTCCATGTAACATGAAATAAAGTTTAACATACATAATATAAATTTATAATTTGATAAGGTACTTTTTAATTAACAAGAAAGAGCTTAAACTTTAGTGTATAACATTTATCGAAAAACTCGTTAAACCACATATTTCAAGATCAATTAGAAAATAGGGAATTTTTTTAAACCATAGCTGCATCATGCACTGATATAGTATGGAGATTAAAGAGATCTGAGATCTTAGGTGTTTATATTTCTCTAGAAAAGAGTTTTTCTAGGGATTAGTCCTCCTATTCGGTGGTATATGAAGTTTAAATAAATTACTCGTTGGAAAATTAGATATGATGCACATATACCATGAAAATAAGTTTAGTATACATATATATATATATATATAAATTTATAGTGTGGTTAAGTATTTTTAAACAACACTAAAGACCTAAATATTATAGATAGCATGTATCGGAAAATTTAATTTTTTTGTAGGGGTTAACCCACATATTTCAAGATAAAATAGAAAATATGATATTTTTGTTTTAATGCATAACTGCATCATGCACTGACATAGTATAAAGATTAAAGAGGTTGAGACCTTTGGTGTCTCCGTTTCTCCAAAAAATAGAGATTTTTATAAGGGGCTAGTCCACTAAATTAAATGGACTATAAATTTTTATTAAATGACCCATTAAAATACTAGAAACGATGTCCATGTAACATGAAATAAAGTTTAACATACATAATATAAATTTATAATTTGATAAGGTACTTTTTAATTAACAAGAAAGAGCTTAAACTTTAGTGTATAACATTTATCGAAAAACTTGATTTTTTTTGTAGGGGTTAACCTACATATTTCAAAATAAATATAAAAATTTGCTACTTTAATTTGAATGCATAGATGCATCCGACACAGATATAGGATGAAGATCAAGGATGTCTAACACCTTTGTTGTCCCAATTTCTCTAGAATATAGAGATTTCATAAGGTTTGTTTCTTTGCTTTACGTGGTATATGAAGTTTTATTAAATTACTCGTTGGAAATTTATAACTGATGATCATGTACCATGAAAATTAATTTTGGATACATTCATATAAAATTTTAATGTGGCTAGATATTATAAACAACATTTAAGAGGCTAAACTTAAGTACAAATAACATTTATCAGAAAACTCGATCTTTCGTAGGGGTTAACCCACATATTTTAAGAAAAAATAAAAAAATATGGAGTTTTTGTATTTACACTTAGGTTCATCCAACACTGGTATATGATGAATATCAAAGGGTTTTGAAATCTTAGTTGTCCAAATTTCTCTAGAAAATAAAGATTTCATAGGCTTTAATTTAGTGATTTTGGTGGTATATGAAGAATTTTATTAAAATCTCCGGTTGAAAATTAAAACTGATGCTCATGTACCATGACCACACGTTTAGTATATTAATATAAATTTTCAATGTGGTTAGATATTTTTAAACAAAACTAAAGAGGCATATATAACATTTATCGAAAAACTTGTTAAATCACATATTTCAAGATAAATTAGAAAATATAGATTTTTTTTAATTCCTTTCTACATCAAGCACTGATATAATATGAATATTAAATAGGTTTGAGATCTTAGGTGTTTCAGTTTCTCTTGAAAATAAGAGTTTTCCTTGGGGTTAGTCCACTTATTCAGTGGTATATGAAGTTTAAATAAATTACTCGTTAAAAAATTAGAAATGATGTCCATATACCACGAGAATAAGTTTAGCATACATATATATATATATATAAATTTATACTGTGGTTAAGTATTTTAAACAATACTAAAGAGCTAAATATTATAGATAGCATTTATAAGAAAATTCAACATGAAGTTTTATTAAATTATCCATTAAAATATTAGAAATGATATCTATGCATCATGAAAATAATTTTAATATACATTAGTATAAATTTATAATTTGATAAGGTATTTTCAATAAACAAGAAATAGCTTAAACTTCAGTGTATAGCATTTATCGAAAAACTCAATTTTTTGTAGGGGTTAACCCATAGATATCAAAATAAATTAAAAAATTTGATACTTCTTTAACGCATCGATTCATCCGACACATATATAGGATGAAGATCAATGATGTTAGACACCTTTGTTGTCCCAATTTCTATAAAATATAGAGATTCCATAGGGTTTGTTTGTTTGATTTACGTGGTATATGAAGTTTTATTAAATTACTCGTTGGAAATTATAACTGATGATCATTTAACATGAAAATAAATTTTGGATACATTCGTATAAATTTATAATGTGGCTAGATATTTTAAAAAAAATTAAGAGGCTAAACTTAAGTACAAATAACATTTATTAGAAAAACTCGATTTTTCGTAGGTGTTGTCAACCCACATATTTTAAGAAAAATTAGAAAAATATAAATTTATTATATTAAGGCATAGGTGCATTCAGAACTGATTTAGGATGGATATCAAAGGGTTTTGATACCTTAGTTGTGCAAATTTCTCTAGAAAATAGATTTCATAGGGTTTAATTCATTGATTTTGGTGGTATATGGATTATTTTATTAAACTCCCCGGTTGAAAATAGAATTGATTCCCATGTACCATGACCATAGGTTTAGTACATTAATATAAATTTTGAATGCGGTTAGGTATTTTTAAGCAAAACTAAAGAGGCCTATATATAACATTTATCGAAGAACTCGTTAAACCACATATTCAAGATATACTAGAAAATATGGAATTCTTTTTAATTCATATATGCATCATGCACTGATATATTATTAAGATTAAAGAGGTTTGAGATCTTAGGTGTTTTTATTTCTCTAGAAAAGAAGAGTTTTTCTAGGGGTTAGTCCACTTATTCGGTGGTATATGAAGTTTAAATAAATCACTCGTTGAAAAATTAAAAATGATGCCCATGTACCATGAAAACAAGTTTAGCATACACATATATATATATATATTTATAGTGTGTTTAAGTATTTTTAAACAACACTAAAGAGCTAAATATTATAGATAACATTTATCAGAAAATTTATTTTTTCGTAGGGGTTAACCTAAGATAAATTAGAAAATCTAGTATTTTTTTTTTAATAAACAGTTGCATCATTCACTAAAATAGTATAGAGATTAAAGAGGTTTGAGACCTTAGGTATCCCCGTTTCTCTAGAAAATAGAGATTTTAGAGGAGTTTAGTCCACTAAATTAGGTGGAATATGAAGTTTTATTAAAAGACTCATTACAATACTAGAAACGATGTCTATGTAAAATGAATAAAATTTATCATACATAATATAAATGTATAATTTGATATGGTACTTTTAATCAATAAGAAAGAGCTTAAACTTCAGTGTATAGCATTTATCAAAAAACTCAATTTTTTTTGTAGAGATTAATCAATATATTTCAAAATAAATTAGAAAATTTGATACTTTTCTTTTAATGCATAGATGCATCCGACACAGATATAGGATGAAGATCAAGGATGCCTGACACCTTTGTTGTCCCATAGAATATAGAGATATCATAGTGTTTGTTTCTTTGATTTACGTGGTATATGAAGTTTTATTAAATTACTCGTTGGAAATTTATAACTGATTATCATTTACCATGAAAATAATTTTATGATACATTCGTATAAATTTCTAAAGTGGCTAGGTATTTTAAACAATAATTAAGAGGCTAAACTTAAGTACAAATAGCATTTATCAGAAAACTCGATCTTTCGTATGGGTTAACCCACAGATTTTAAGAAAAAATAGAAAAATATGGAGTTTTTGTATTTAAAATAGGTGCGTACAGCACTGATGTAGGATGGATATCAAAGGGTTCTGATACCTTAGTTGTGAAAAATTCTCTAGAAAATAGAGATTTCATTGGGTTTTATTCATTGATTTTTGTGGTATATGGATAATTATATTAAAATCCCCTGTTGAAAATTAGAACTGATGCCCATGTACCATGACCATATGTTTAGTACATTAATATAAATTTTGAAGGTGGTTAGGTATTTTTGAATAAAACTTAAGAGGCCTATATATGACATTTATCAAATAACTCGTTAAACCACATATTTCAAGATAAATTAAAAATATGATTTTTTTTTTAATTCATAGCAGCATCATGCACTGGTATTTTATGAATATTAAAGTAATATAAATTTTGAAGGTGGTTAGGTATTTTTGAATAAAACTTAAGAGGCCTATATATGACATTTATCAAATAACTCGTTAAACCACATATTTCAAGATAAATTAAAATATGATTTTTTTTTTAATTCATAGCAGCATCATGCACTGGTATTTTATGAATATTAAAGAGGTTTGGGATCTTAAGTGTTTCTACTTCTCTTGAAAAGAAGATTTTTTCTAGAGATTACTCCACTTATTCGGTTGTATATGAAGTTTAAATAAGTTACTCATTAGAAAATTAGGAATGATGTCCATGTACCATAAAAATAACTTTAGCACACCTATATATATATATATTTATAGTGTGGCTAAGTATTTTAAACAACACTAAAGAGCTAAATATTATAGATAGCATTTATCAGAAAATTCAACTTTATCGTATGGGTGTTAACCCACATATTTCAAGATAACTTAGAAAATATGGTATTTTTGATTTAATGCATAGCTGCATCATAAACTGACATAGTCTAAAGATTAAATAGGTTTGAGACTTTAGGTGTTTCCGTTTCTCCAGAAAATAAAGATTTTATAGAGGGTTGGTCCACTAAATTAGGTGGAATATGAAATTTTATTAAAGTACCCATTAAAATACTAGAAACGATGTCCATGTAACATGAAATAATGTTTAACATACATAATATAAATTTATATTTTGATAAGGTATTTTTTAATTAACAAGAAAGAGCTTAAACTTTAGTGTATAACATTTATCAAAAAATCGATTTTCTTGTTGGGGTTAGCCCACAAATTAAAAAGAAAAAAGAATTTATACTTTTCTTTTAATGCATAGATGCATCCTACATGTATAATATATATGTTTTGGTTGCATCTGTGTATTAAAATTACCGTATTTTATAATTTATCTTTAAATCTATAGGTTAACCCCCACAAAATATCAAATTTTCGGATAAACGCTATTTAATGAAGTTTAAGAACTTTTATGTTGATTAAAAATACCTAATCACATTATACATTTTTTATTTCTGTATGTTAAACTTATTTTCATGGTACATGGATATCGTTTTTAATATTTTAATGAGTAATTTAATAAAATTTCATATACCACATATGTGGACTAACCCCTATAAAATCTTTAATTTCTATAGTAACGGGATAAGTAAGATCTCAGATTTTTTTTTTAGTTTTCATCACATGTCAGTGAATGATGAAGTTATACATTGAAACAAAATAACATATTTTTCTGACGAAAAATTCAAGTTTTGTTTTTCAGTAAATGTTACATATACTAAAGTTTAGCGTAATTAATATTTTTAAACAACTAACCACACTCTAATGCATATTAATGTATGCTAAACATATTTTATGGTACATGAGCATCATTTCTAATTTTCCAACGAATAACCTTCTTAAAACTTCATATACAATCTAATTAGTGTATTAACCCCTGTAAAATATCTATTTTCTAGAGAAATTGGAACATCTAAGGTCTCAAGAATATTTAATTTTCATACTATGCATGTGCATGATACATCTATGAATTAGAAAAAAAATTCCATATTTTTAGTTTATTTTGAAATATGTGGGTTAACCCCTATGAAAAGATTGAATTTTTTGATGAATACTATCTATACTATTTAGCTTCTTTAGTGTTGTTTAAAATATACCTAAACACTCTACAATATTATATATATATATGCTAAACTTATTTTCATGGTACATGGGCATCATTTCTAATTTTTCAATGATTAGTTTATTTAAACTTCATATACTACCTAATAAGTGGATTAACTCCTATAAAAACTCTAGTTTCTGGAGAAACATGAACAACTAAGGCCTCAAACCTATTTATTATCTATACTATGTCAGTGTATGATGCAGAAATTCATTAAAACAAAATACATTTTTTTAACTTATGTTGAAATATGTGAGTTAACACCTACAAAAAGATCGAGGTTTTTCTAATAAATGTTATTTGTACTTAATTTTAGCCTCTTTAGTGTTACTTAAAATATTTAACCACATTAAAAATTTATTCTAATGTATCCTAAATTTATTTTCATGGTACATGGACAACAGTTAAAATTTTCTAACGAATAATTTAATAAAAATTTCATATACCACGTAAATCAAAGAACTAAACTCTATGAAATTTATATTTTCTAGAGAAATTGGGAACAAAGCTGTCAGACATCCTTGATATTCATCCTATATTTGTGTTGGATGCATCTATGCATTAAAAAAAAGTACCGTATTTTATAATTTATCTTGAAATATGTGAGTTACTAAAGTTTAAGCACTTCCATGTTGATTAAAAATACCTAATCACATTCTACATTTTTATTAATCTATGTTAAACTTATTTTTATGATACATGGGTATCGATTCTAATATTTTAATGAATAATTCAATAAATTGCATATACCAACTAATTATGTGGACTGACCCCTATAAAATCGTTAATTTCTATAGAAATGGGATAAATAAAGTCTCAGATCTCTTTAATTTTCATCACATGTAATTGAATGATGAAGTTATACATTAAAACAAAATACCCTTTTTTCTAATTTATCTTACGAAAAAATCGAGTTTTTTTTTCAATAAATGTTATATATACTAATGTTTAGCTTCATTAATGTTAGTTGTGCTTAAATTTATCCTCTTTAGTGTTGTTTATAATATATAAATTATAATTTTCCAAAGAATTAACAGCTTATGGAGAAGTATGTTTGGTATAGCATTCCATAAAAATTATAATGATTCATCATCAAATGCTATAATTACCAAAAATTACAATAGTTCTTACATATTGCAATGGTTCGTCATAAAAATTAAATGGTTGATAACCAAAAGTGGCAAGGTTTCATTTTAATCAGTTGTAGCTATTCATCCACAAAATTGCAATAGTTCATTTGACTGGTTACAAAGATTTAATAAAATTTCCAACAATCATTCTACATTTAAGTGTAATTAGATATTTACAAAATTAATAATACATATATCAAAATCATGCATAAATTAAAAAAATGCACATATATAAAAAATCATGGTTTATATTTTGTTGGTTCTTATCTACTAATAAATAGTATTGTCAAAATAGTTCAAATAATTGATTTGAAACTAAAAAACATATAGAAGTTTAAAAAAAATATAATATTTAAGCCATAAATTTAATATAGTATATAAATAATTCAACTACTCAACATACCGAATTACCTCAATATTTTAAGATAATTTTTAAGATTTTTCAAAGTGTATACAAATTAGATATGCAAAATAACTAAAAAAACAATTCATTAAAAATATTCACAAGTTTAGAATGAAAAGATACACCTTAGACACTTTGACAATCTCTTCAAAATTTATGTAATTTTTATAATGAAAAAAACACTCTTTACATATTTATACAATTTCTTTTAAACCATTGCATTTTTAGGATGAAAAATACATATCATTAGGAAAATATATCTTTAAATATTTTGATAATTCCTTTTGAAACTAATTCACATTTTAGTGATACAAAGACACATATTTTTACATGTTTTGGATTCCCCAAGGATTATGAGTTTTCTCCGTATTAATATTGATATTTTATTAATATTATTTAACTACATGGATTCTTAAAAATATAACACTTAACCATATAATTAGTTATTAATTAATTATTTTAATTCTTTCATACACCATAATTGTTTATCAAATAATTAAGAAATCAATGACCATTCTGTTATTTGTCACCTTTGAACAATTTAAATTGTATCTTTTCATAAAGAAAATATATCTAGTAACTTTTCACAAAATTAACTATGACTTTTCACCAACAAAACTATAACCATCACAATTTTTTTTTAAAGTAATTAAACCGTATGCATGCAAAAAAAAATTCATTTCTTAGAATATAAAAATGCATGCACATTTGAACAAAAACAAATTCCATAAATCGTATTGATGTATTTCATGTAAAACACTTTTTATGAACTTTCTTTGTAAGGCAAAGCAATCGTTCATGCATTACTATCAGCAAAACTCGAGAACAAAATAAAAATAAATTTCAAGCACTTATACAACCATTTCACTTGTTTGTTTATGTGTGAAAGTTTACAGAACCTTAAACTAACAACAAACAATAGTTTCAGATTTACAAAAAAAAAAAAAAAAGAATTTTAGAAACTTACATGCCAGAATGCAATTGCAACATTTCCAGATGTCGTGATTATATGCATGGTTATGAATGTACACTTAAACAAATGTATTATGTTTAAGAAACATGTTTCTTTATTTTCTAATCCAACATCAGAATTCCTAAATATATGCAAAACATCAATTCCAGTTGGGATTTTTTCGGTTCGGGTCGGATCGGTTTATTCGATTTTTGGGGTTTTTTGGGTTGGGATGTTTAGGAACCGTTTAGAAACCGAACAGTTTTTTTATCGGTTCAGTTTGGACTATGAATAATTATAACTTTTCAAGTTAAAGTTAGTTATTTTAATGAATAGTCATAATTTTCAAATTATTGGTAGTGAATAGTCACAATCTTTCAAGTTAAAGTTAGTTATTTTTATGAATCGTCACCATTCTCAAATTAAAGATAGTGAATAGTCAAACTTTTCAAATTAAAATTAGTTATTTTTATGAATAGTTACAACTATCTAATTATAGGTAATTATTTTAAATGATACATTTACATTATTTATTTGAATAATTCATCATTTCAAAAACACATTTGTTATATAAAGATTAACTATTATAAAAGTAACTATAATTTAAATAGACGTACTATTTAAAAATAACAGTTTCATTACAGGAAGATATCTTAGGTATTTTTAAGATTTTAATTTTTGTTTTGCA